>CAWVNO010002673.1:0-373471 GCA_963930645.1 Salticus scenicus | reverse complement strand
TTTTTTCTGAAGGTGGGAAGTTTAACGTTGATTTTATTTTAAATTTAAACGATACGGGAAATTTATCCTTTTCAATGTGATGTCTTCACATACGTGCTGCCATGGAGGAATTACTCTAAGTAAAGGGGATACAATATGACCAACGATCTGAGGTTCTGCTATATCCGAATATATGTAAAGTAATTTTAAATCGAAATTCGGGTTAGCTTCTTTAATCCCTTCAAAGAATTTAAAAGGGCTATCACGTATAGGATCCTCATTGTTAGCCAATTCGATCGGATAAAAGCCTAAAGTTTCGGCAAGTCCCGGTAATAACTTTATTCTAGCTGTTGGTTTTAATCCAATTTTCACTTTTCTAGTATGTTTGTTGTAGCTTATCTGAATTAAACCGTTGAAGTCTTGATAGTTCATCAATTTAATAATGTCTGAAGGGCTTTCAAAAAATCCAAAGGGGATTTTAGTTCTTTTCATCGTTCCAATACCTGCATCGTATTCGTATTCATTTCCTCCGTCAAATATATTACTCCACATATGCGGATAAATCAATTCCACAAGTCCGACCTCCCATTCACCTTTCAGATCAAGAGGGGAAGGTAATCTCGTAATAAAATGTGAAATTTTATTTTCTGGGTAAAATTTCAAAGAACTGTCGGAAGGTAGCGTCACGTAGAAAGACATGTTGGCGAATGATTCTCAAAAGAAATGTCGATTCAATTTATAAATGAAATAAATTAGAAGCCAGTATCCATTGGTCGAATTTAGAAGGATATCCTTTATATTTCACTTTATACTCTAATCGCCCTTTTCTCATTCGCTTTTTAAAGATTTTTTCGATAGCAAAGTTCTCTTTAGGTTGAACTTTTTGAAGTTCTTCTGCGTAAAATGTCCCTAAGATAGGTTCGTTCATCAAATCCTTGATCCGGTAGACGAGCGGTTCCCGTCGCACGCCCTCGGTCACGACGAAGAGTTCTTCCGTCCAATTAGTTTCGTATCCTTTTTCAAAGGTTAATTTTTGTTTGGATACACATTGATTTTAATATTAATAATGATCTAGCGTAGTACACAACAAAATACTGTAGTACAATTGATGCTTTTTTTTTTTTTTTTTCTTTTTTTTTTTTTTTTTTTTTTTTTTTAGATATTTGGACAAAATTGGGTTTTAAACATATGTATCTTATTATAGTTATCATAAGCCAATAATTACCATGATATGATAGCATTTAAAAAGAAATATTATATATATATATATATATATACATATATACATATAATTTATAATTTAATTTTTTATATTTAATTTTTAATATACGAATATTTTCGCTGAAATACTCATTGGAACTTTTCAATTTGATCCTCTACTACATTATTTGCATTGAGAAAAAAAAATAGAAAATAAACAATAAAATAGTGAGAGAGAGGGAGAGAGAGAGAATAAACAATCTAGATTTCGATATCGAATCAAATTCGGAATTGGAGAAAAGACGTGCCCATGACCGCACATTCTTTTTTTTTTTTTTGTTTTTTTTTAACAGGGTCTCACAAAATATTTAGATACATTGGGATACACGAGTTAAAATTGCTCGCAAGGGGGAGCAACCGAATTGCCCGCAATTACAACCGGGAGATACGGTTCATAATCTCCCGGTTTAAACACGCAAGACTTTCTCTTTTCATTCCCCATATCTCCGTACAGAGTAAACCACACGTCGCTTTCATTTTCCGGAGTTACTTCGGCGGGCGCCCTTTTAATACTCGAATGATAAGAATGGTTATAACTATAAAGTAATTTATCTAACACGTCTAGGTAGCGGTAAGTACGACGACTGGTAAAATATTTCCACATTTTAGTTTTTAAAGTGCGGTTAAATCGTTCTACTACGGACGCTTTCGTGTTGTTAAAAGTTCTGAAAAATTTCACACCTTCCACTTTTAGAAAATTTTGAAACTTGTTATTCAAAAATTCCCTTCCTGCATCCGTATTCAAACAGTTGGGTTTTCGTTCAGAGAAAATTTTTTTAAAAGCTTTCACAATCTCTTCACCTTTTTTAGATTTCAGAGGAACCGCCCACGCTCGTTTTGAGAGGATATCTATACAAGTTAAAATGTAGCGAAAACCATCGTTAAACTTTTGAAGAGAGATCGGCTAAATCCGCTTGCCACTGTTGATCAATTCTGGATACCATGACACGGTTCGTGGGGAATTTTTTTCTAATCGGTTTGTGAAGTGAATATGCATCTATTCCTTGTAACCATTCTCGAATTTTTTTCTTTGATAACTTGCCGCGGGCAGCACGGTGTAAGGCATCTACACCTCCAAAACTTGCAACCGCTTTCGGGTCTCGATAAGTTTCCTCCATGGCAGCACGTATGTGAAGACATCACATTGAAAAGGATAAATTTCCCGTATCGTTTAAATTTAAAATAAAATCAACGTTAAACTTCCCACCTTCAGAAAAAATATAAAGAATCGAAAAGACAACACACATCACAAAATAAATGCAGAACACGAAAATCCCTTCCTCTCGGGACGGTAACATCATGAACACTAAATGATATTCAATCGAAAAATACATATTTATATCTAAGATACAGTCATCAGGCTATATTTTCATAGGTTAGTGGTTTCGCGCTCGAAAACTACTGCCTTATGGAAATATTTTTACTGCAAGGTGCCGGGTTCGAACCCTAGTCAGACCACTCTATTTCTTGCATACTCTATCCACATCCACATCCTTAAATTCAATCGATTTCTTATTTATTTCACAATTTTTAAAATTTCTTAATTAATTTCTTAATTAATTTCCTAATTAACCTCTTAATTAACCTCCTAATTAATTTCCTAATGACTCACAAACAATATCCTACTTTTTACCTTATACCGCAAACATCGCTTTAAAACCATCGTCACCTTTTACAATAAACCACTCATTAAATTTTTTAATTAATTTTCTTCATTAATACCCTCGTCATCTTTCACGATTAAGTTAGAGGGCGTCTCAAGGTCAATATCAACTCATCTAGACCCCTCAGGGGGTGGTGCGGCACCCGCACGACTTGCCGGTGCACCAGTGCACCACCCGCATGATGGTAAACCGGCCTTTCTTACCTACTCTTTTTCTACAATATAAAAATATTTTTTTTTTATAGGGAAAAAAAAAATCGTAGCCAATTTTTTTTAAATGAGTTATAATAGATATAAAATTATGTAAATCAGAATTTTATTTAGTACAAAAATTTTTTTCCAGTCTATTCTTCTGTATGAGGACAAGTGGTAACTGTTTTATGTTATTTAGCAACAGTTACTATGTGCATTTATTATTTTTTTTTTTGTACATTTTTTCCTGAAGTTACAGTTTTAGGAATGATTTGCATGTAAAATCTTATCTCACATAGACATATCATAAACACACGTGTCATTGTAGGAAAACCACAAACTTTATAAAAAAAAATTCACTTTACAACACGTATAAAATGGTTCATTTAATTAAAATTATCAATTAAAATTACAACTTGTCAAGGCCTTTCGCTCTGACCACCAGGGCATCATTAGGACAAAGCCTTTTTTTTTTTTTTTTTTTTTTTTCTTTTACGAGTACAGCAACATTTAAATTATATATACTAAAAAGATTCATAGTACAGTTACAGTTATTATAGATGAAACAATTAAAACAGATGAAAACAGATGAACCATTGATGAAACAGTCTGAAAAACAGAAATTAGTTAAGCTTCGATTGGTTACCATTGAGACTTGTTGTGAGAACTGTTTCATCTGTAATAACTGTAACTGTACTATGAATCGTTTTTGTATATATAAGTCAAATGTTGCTGTACTCGTACAAAAAAATAAATAAATAAATAAATAAATAAATAATAAAATAAAATGGCTATGTCCTGATGGTCAGGGCAAAAGGCCTTGACAATTAATTAAATGAACCATTTTATACATGTTGTAAAGTGGATTTTTTTTTTTTTTTTTTTTTTTTTTTTATAAATGATTACTAATGCTTAATCTGAAAATTACTTTCGCACGACTTCTCTCAACTGTATTTTTAATATATTTTTTAAATTTGTTCTTAATATTTTTTAACTTGTTGAGAAAAAAAAAAAAAAAAAAAGAGCAATCTATTTTATCAGAAAGCAATAGACTTGTCCTCATAATGCTTTAAACAAAAGCCTCTTAACATACCTGAATTCTTTTTTTAGTCCTTGTTACACAACCTTATCGTGCTAGTTATACCATTTGTTTCAATTAAGGAGGAAGAAATGTCACAAAAACTATATTTATAGATTTAGTTTTAAAAGGGAAATCTTAAAATAGATTGCTTTTGCGTAGCTCTGAACGTTGTCTCCTCATGGAATGAATTAAAAAAATATAATAATGAGAAAATTAATAAATGAGAACTGAAATTGAAAATGCCTTGCGAGCAATTTTAACTCGTGTATCACAATGTATCTAAATATTTTGTGAGACCCTGTTAAAAAAAAAAAAAAAAAAAAAAAGAATGTGCGGTCATGGGCACGTCTTTTCTCCAATTCCGAATTTGATTCGATATCGAAATCTAGATTGTTTATTCTCTCTCTCTCCCTCTCTCTCACTATTTTATTGTTTATTTTCTTTTTTTTTTTTTTTTCTCAATGCAAATAATGTAGTAGAGGATCAAATTGAAAAGTTCCAATGAGTATTTCAGCGAAAATATTCGTATATTAAAAATTAAATATAAAAAATTAAATTATAAATTATATGTATATATGTATATATATATATATATATAAATAATATTTCTTTTTTAAATGCTATCATATCATGGTAATTATTGGCTTATGATAACTATAATAAGATACATATGTTTAAAACCCAATTTTGTCCAAATATCTAAAAAAAAAAGCATCAATTGTACTACAGTATTTTGTTGTGTACTGCGCTAGATCATTATTAATACTAAAATCAATGTGTCTGATAAAAAGGATGTGAGTTCTTCAAATTTTTCTTTATTACTGATATTAATGTTGAAATATCCAGCAAATATAAGTGGAAGTTTATTAAAATATTATTTGAGTAGAATAGAACCTCCTTAGTTATCTTAAATAGAGAGAAAAAAAGTAGAAATTGCTGGAGGTTCTTCTTTATAGCGAGAGAAATTCGCATGGAGAGAGCGTGACGCTTTTTCCTTACGTGACGATTTCTACTAGTTAACTCTTACCACAACCCACGTTAAGGAACTTCGTTCCAATAATTTTATTTGAATTAGAGAGTTAGAGAAGATACTACTTCTTTCATATGAATGCATTACCTACGTTTATGAAAAATTCAATGCCGTCATGAAATTTAAAATTTTATTCCAAATTATTCTGACAACCCTTCATCTGCAGCCTCTCTTCAAATTTAACAATCTTAATCAGTATTTCAAGTGACATCCTAACATAAACCTCAAAATATCAAATTTGAATTTCATGCAATTATTCGTTGTTAAGTTATGATGATAACACATATACTCTCAAACCAAATGCTAAAAACATTATTTTAATATTCAAGAGACTTTAAAATTCGCAATTAAGAAAAGAAATTAACCCTAAAAATTGATCTTCAAAATATAATTTGTCTATTTTGTGGGTATGAAAAATTAAATTTGACTCCTAAGCGTTTTTCCTAAACATAGAAATATGTAATAAAATATTTGTATAAATTACAATCTATTATATTGAAAGTTTACACTTAACTTTATATAACACTTTATAGAGTTATAAATGACGTGCACATCATTATGTATACTTAAACACTGTTCTATATGAAAAAGATGTAACACAATCTGAATTGCAGATTCATTAATTTTGAAGTCTAGCCGTAATGTACCCGAATCTTTTTTAGTAACCCTGTAAACAAATGATGAAAGATTTTATTTAACATATTTGACCACACACGGGATCTATTTAATTTGTCTTGGGTCTCTCTTTATCCGAACACTTTGCTTAATTTATACAAAAATTTTAATGTAAAATATCCCTGTGTAATACAGATTTAGAATACTAAGTTTGGACTTCATAAAAACTTTATTTTTAGATTTCATATATCTTCTAAAACTTTATTACTGGATACAAGGAACCTGGAAACGTGTAAATATATCTGAAATTCGATTTCGAAAATTTGACCCAAAAAGAATATTTTCTATGCCATGTATATGTAGGTTAGAGAAAATAAAGATATAGCTTGTTTTGTATGACACAAATGATTAAAAAGCTATATAAAAAATAATGCTTAGAATTTTTTTTTTCTAATGCATTTATTGACATAAAACTTTTACAAATTAATATTATACATTAACCCTCTGTACCATACTGTAGACTGTAGGCAACATACCGTTCGATCGTGGTTCAAATTCAAAGAATCGGTTCTACAACGTAATCACGCACTGTAGCCTGTCGTATACACTTACAGTTAGAGAATCTAGTATCTAGAAACACAACTAGATGGCGCCGTATGTCGTAAGTTGAAGTTCATTACTCGACAGTGGGTAACTAACGACAAGTGCGGACCGGCTCTGATTCAAAAAATAATAAAAAATAGTTTTTCGTGTGTTTTGTGTTTTATATTGAAACAGTGAAGAGGTAAGTGTTTCAAATTCATTGTATAATATTGATTTTGACCCAATTTCACGTATTTTATAGGATTTTATGCTAAAAAGTGTTTGTTGCCTGTAGGTGTTTTTGTTTGTTTTTTCGAAATTTATGAGAAATAAAAAAAAAAACCTGAAACACGTGTATTTTATTTTTTTCCAATTATTACGAAACAAATAAACACAAAAATATTAAAGGTCATGAGTTACAGAGGGTTAAGAAAAGTTACATTAAAGTATACATCTGAATATATGTAGTTTAAAATCTTTATTAAACATATACACGTATGGAAATTGAATGTGTCCAACCTGCATCACGTTAATATGTCCAATAAATAACTTGCTACCTTTCTGTAAACTTTTAATAACCACATCTTTTTTGCACACATTAAATATATACAGTCGGTAACAAAAGTTTCCGAACACTAGCAAAAATTCCTATGTAAAAAAAGTACACTTCATACGGTTTTGTTAAATAAATCCTTATCGAATCATGTTCTTACACTGACTAAGAACAGGATTCGACAAGGATTTATTTAACAAAAACGTATGAAGTGTACTTTTTTATATAGGAATTTTTGCTAGTGTTCGGACACTTTTGTTACTGACTGTATATTCGTTTTATAGGAACGTAAAAAAGAAATACTACTACTAATAATAACTGATAAATCGATACATACAAACATTGAGTATTATTATTATTATTATTATTACGCATATCTACAAAAATAATGCTGGCAAAATCTGATTTAATAACACTGGTCTACAGTGGTTCGGTAAGAACGGTCAAATTATTATTTTTATTATTAATTCGAATTTTTATTTAAATATCTGCAAGCAAAAAAGTCCCACCATGTCACATTTTTCTGTTAGAGTATCAGAAAATGGCAATTTTTACGAATTTTTATCCTTTTCACAGTATCTCAGGCTGTAACCCTTCCTGCTGGCAATCCAGAGTCCTGGCAAATCAGAGTCCCGGCAACCATGTTTGTTCCATTTTTTTGTTTAAATATCAGAAAATGGCAAATTTCATTTTTTTTATTATTATTTTTACAATACAGTCGACAGCAAAAGTATCCGAGCACTAGCAAATAATTCCGATATTAAAAAAGTACATTTAATACTGTTTTGTTAAATAGACCCTTATCGAATCATTTTCTTAGACTAACTAAGAACATGACTCGACAAGGATTTATTTAACAAAGCAGTATTAAGTGTATTTTTTTAGACAGGGATTATTGCTTCCAGTACAGATTAAATAATCGTAACAAAAAATATGTACGTGTTGCAGATTTTTCGCTATTATTTTTGAATTCTGCACTACAAAATTAGTTGAAAACAGCTAATTTCATTTTTGTTACCCTCCAATTTTTTTTTTTTTTTTTTTTTTTTTTTTTGTCGACTAGTGTAATTTTAACTTAAACATATATTTTTTGATCCGCTGAAATCGAAAATGAAATTGGTCTTTCTTTACCACATATAAATTTTTGTCAATACAGGCTCTACCAATACAATACCAATGTCTACCAATACAATTTCTTCATTTTCGATAATTTCTGGTATATTTCCAGGATTAATATAATTCGCAATGGAATAATTATGTATTAAATACAATTAATAATGGAAAAAGTTATTATACAATTATATTGGAGAAAGAGGCACAAAAGAAACTTTTGTCGGTAAATAACCTTTATTGATAAAAGTGCTTACGTGCGATTGAGAAAGCCAGCATCAATTGTGGTCTCCGTACCCCAAAAGACAAAAACGTCGGCCATAATTATCAAATAAAATTTTAGATGTAGACCAGTGTTATTATTATTAAATATATATTGTTAAATATCTATAAACTTAAAACATTACACTCTCAGAAATGGATACTCAAATTTAACGAAATTTTCTTTAATTTTGACGAAACCGTTTCCAGGGAAATACTCCGAGCGAATATTTTGTCAAATTGAGAAAATTACTTTCGTCACTTGTTTGAACATACGAATTTCTTCAAAAGGACAGAAACATTTATTTCATCCAAGTTTCGTTACACAGAATAAGATACAAATTATAGAATTTTAAAATTATAAAATTACCTGCAAGTTCGTTGCTTTGGACGATTAAATCTTATTCATATTTGATGAAAATATAAATAAAACAGAGCAAACAAATAAATGTAATTGTAACATAATGTCGAAGCAACACAGGAAAAAAAAAAAAAAAACATGGCGGTAAGAAAAGCTAGCATGTGCTGTTGTGAGTAAACAGTTTCGTCAAATATTTGAGAGTTCACGTTTCGTCAAAAATCACGTGATTGCTTGACGAAATGTTTGTCAAAAACAATGAAATTAAGCCCGAGGATGTCTGAATCGTCAAACTTGAGTATATAACTTTTAAGAGCGTAAAAAGTTGTATGAAAGTTAATTCTTAATATTTTTTTTTTGAAAAGCATCAATTAACACTATATATATATATATATATATATATATTTTTTTTTTACATAAATAAAACATATTTTCTAATAAAACATACATACTAAAACTATGATCTTAGCTATCATACTCTGTTGTTTCCATACAGTAATAATCAACATTAGGAACACTGTGCATTCAATTTTGAAAATTTTAATTAATAGAAGAATTATAAGCTTAGATGTTGCTTCTCTTTGTCTTCACAATGCATTCAAGAAAATATTTTTAGGTGTTTAAAAAATGGTTTTCAAATTATTATAACCCATTTTTTTTCATTAAAATGAACTGCACATAAAAATAATGAGGATATCTATATAAGATGAGAAAAAACGTTTTTATAATGATACAGTTAGCAATACCTAGTTGTGCCATAAGTCATGATACAGATATAAAGGAGTTAAAAAAAAATATATATATATGCAATTAAATGTAAAACTAAATATACTTAAAGTTTTATTTTACCTTTAAATTTAACATATTGCACCTTTTATTGAAAGCGATCACCATTTTGCTTAACACAAGCTTTGAATCTCTTTGGCCAATCATCTATCGAGGTATGTACTATTTCCATGGGAATTTCCATCACTGCTTACTTTAAAGAATGTTTAAAACATTTCAAACTGGGTTGTTGTTTTTGGCACACCTTTGCCTCCAACACTGACCACAATTTATAGTGGAGTGGATTCAAATCCAGACTGCTGGAAGGCCTGCATTTGGCTTCAATGAAGTCTAGCGCATCCTGTTTTAACTACCGCTGGGTCGTCTTTGCTTTATGTGCAGGAGCGTTGACCTGTTCAAAAGTCCAATCGTGTTCACTAAACAAGTTTGCATTCAGAGGCTTCACTGTTGGTTCTAGATTAGTGTCTTGATAAACTATTGCCGTGATTTTCTCTCCTTTCTTGTAAAAATGAATCTCTGTGACGCCTTCATAACTGATACCCCAATAAACCGTTACGGAAGTCGGATGATGAGTTCTTCTTTCTACGCATTTTTCTTTTTCTTTAGCTTCTTGAGCAGTCCTTTGCGTATACAAGATCATTGTGGTGGTTGAAAGACTCTTCGACGTGAAAAGAGGTAAACAGAACTCTTCTGTAGCTGTTATGAGCGTACCGTTGCAACAGTACTTTTATTTTAATGTACCGCGGGCGCTTAATTTATTTGTAAGGAAATGGCTAGTTGTTCTTCGATAACCTCAAATGGCCATATCACACGAGAGACTTTCGTTCAGCATTTTACTAAACACAGCATTATACCCAAGATATTCAGCCTGATTTTGTTCAAGGACAGCAAGTTTTCGGATGATCAACTTTTATGAAACCGTTTAGAAAAAGCTGAGTATGTTGAGCGTGCTGATCAAAATTGACCAATAGGAGGAAGAAACAGGGGTTTTTCCTGGAATACCTTTAGAGAAGGGAATACATCACGCTATCAATTCGGGGGAACCCTACGCGCAGCTGACCGGTTTCTCGTTCGTTCAGCATAGTGAACATGTTGCGTATAATGTTGTGTTGAGTATATATGCTCCCGTGTGATATGGCCATTAATCTGATATCCAATATTACAGACGATCTTCAACGATGAGATTTAAAATATTATTTATTGTCTGCTTTGTTATATCACAGAAGAGTATCTCAAAAATTTCCATCAGAACTCATGACATAACTATGTTTATAAAAGGATTTATACCATTTTATAAGTTTTGAGAGTTTCATCAACGTAAGTGTAGTTATGTATAACTACTCAAATAAAATCCATAATCAGAAATATATTTATTTTTAAAGGGAAACACTTGAAATATTTTGAAAATTTATTCCATATTTTTACCGGTATTTTTCATAAACATTACTTATTAATACAATATAATCATAGTAGGATGTTTTTATCATTCAGGTGGATTTCATTTTTAAGAAGATACTACTTATAAGAAGGTATAATATTAAAGTTATTTGAATGTGCACATTTTAAGATGCATGTGAAACATTCACTTCGTGACAATGTCCTGAGTTGCAGATTAAATGTATGTGATTATTTATTCTCTTTTTATTAGATGTCTGAAACAAGATTTTCACCAACTTACCCAATAACATAATATAGTGCAGCGCAGTTTATGAGCATTCAGTGTTATATATTATTTATATTTTGATTCCGTATGTATATTTTTTGTATTTAAATAAAAGTATTTCTAAAAGAAGTACTAGTGTAGAAATAATATATCCTATTAGCAGAAATATAAATGCAGGAGCAAGATCTGTGAGCGTTAACTTTCTTTTACTGGTGTATACATCCACGTGCTTCATTAAACGTGGCATTTGTTGCAAAAATCTATCATCAAGCTGGTATTTTAAATAGAGGCCATAATCTATTATTTTATGAATAAACTTATCGATTAAATTTTTACAACAAAAGCCTTTTCGGGTTAACATTTCGCCTAGAAATTCAGAGAAGCGGTCGTCTGAAATTAATTTCTTTCCCGTCGCGTAATCTTTCACGACCTCATAATCGGAAATATAAGCAAGATTTTTGTAACCTGTTTCATTAATAAAGTTTTCAAAAACATCCTCATCATAACTCAAGTTATTTTGTAAAAGATTTCTTTCGATAACTTGAAATATTTCATTTTTTGAATGTGTCAGTAAATTGTAATAAGCATATCCAGCATCACCTATGCACTGATAACGTCCTTTACTGACAGCTTCGGCCAATTTTGACAAGTCAGTTATTTTATTAACTGGTGGAATTGCAAGAAAAGAGAGAATAACGGAATTATAAATTAGACACAGAATAAAAGCTCCGATGATCCAAGTAAGGACTAAAATGTTTTCTGATAGTAATGAGTGTTTCAAGATCGAATTTTGTTTCAATAATACAGCAAACATATTGAACGAAATTTTATCGAATGTATGACTCGATTTAAAAAATAAATAACTGATAAAAGAAATCGTAATTAATACTGTGATAATTGTGATCCATATTGATGGTGGAAATGATTGAAAGATTCCAAATATATGTGGTTCGTATTCTGCTTTTCGAATCATAAATGTTCCATGAGTTTTTCTGTGGGGATAAGCACAATCTACCTTCTTCAACATCGAATCTCGAACAGAATACGGATACGGTATAATGTCAATTTCTGGTCGATTGTTATGATCAATAAATAATTTCATAGTGTTGTTAGCAAAAGTTAAATTTTCTCTTGCATAAAGAATGAAAGATGCCTTATCGAATTTTTCTGAAAATATTGTAATATAATCTTTCAGAGACATTAACAATCTAGGATAAAGATATCTTGATTGTAACAAATAAAATTCTATCTGTGATTCGGAAATGTTTTTATGTAAGAGATACGAGTTGATAATTACTCATTTGACTACTTTAGGCATCTCCATATTTTACTTTATCTTAAATCTCCAAAGTTTAGTTACAGAAAATATTTTTTTCTTTATAATATGCTTAATAAGTTTTTATGCAACTGTCAAACGATTTTTAAGTTTCTTTTGTATAAATGTAGTTTCTCATGCATTATTAAATTATGTTTTCATGCTGCTCTTTGTTCATTCTAAGATAACTCCGTTCAAAACAATTCAAAATCACATCCTCTCCCTCAAAGTACTTTTAAAATTGACTTCTCTTGCCCCATTTTCGTATCAGGCTATTTGTTCTGACCAGTAAACGTTCTTTAAGCAATAATTTGTTGCCAGGAACGAATGAAATAAAAAAAATTAAAAAGTTCTAAAAAAATGTGATAGTAATGCTATTTGTGTATCATTAACGTATTTTGAATTAAGCAATATAGTTCATTTCTCTATAAGAAAGCTCTTATATTGAATGTTCCAGTTATTAAAAAAAAATATATATATATGTTTTATTGTAATTTTCCATTTTTTCCAAAATGTATATTCGGAAACTTGTAAATCGGCAAAAGTAATTTTCGAAAGCTAATTTTTCTTTAAAATTTTCCTTTTTCATTATATATGCATGTACCTACAAAATGAAATATTTTTAAAATTAGCTATTTATGATACGATGTTGTTCTTCATTAACATATTATAACGAATAATATAAGTAATATGGCTTGTTTACTTTATTTAATGTATGAGTATGAATTTGAAATAAATAGATATACAAATTTAAATCAAACATATTCATATTACATATAATAAATGTAAAATAAAAGTAGAAATAGACATTTACGACTGAAAAAATGCATCAAATCCTGTTAATATATTCATATGATATACATTTTTGAAACAATTTCTAATCAATGTACTGTTGAGGATAGATACTTAGTTATGTCTATGAAAATTATCTCGATATAGAGTTAATTTTCACGAGCGATTTTTTAAATATTTAACATTTATTAAATTTTAAACAAATAAATAAAAAAAGAACTATATAGTAACTACCAGATCCATGCGAAATTTTCGCAGTTTATTTTTTAATTTATTTTTTAAATTTGAAACCTATAAGTCTTATATCAATTTCACCACACAATATAAATTTTTATTCACCAGAAGCCAAATTATCATTAGTTTTTGAGGGATGAAACGCTAATGATATTTAAACCAAACTATTCAAAGAAACATTTCGAAATAAAATTCACGTTTGACGACCCAGTTTTCATATTTCCCCAGGCAAGACAGCTTTAATAAAAGTCCCCTATGTCGACTTTTAAATTTTTTCCGCCATGTTGGCGAGATCCATTTTTTAATTATTTATTTATTTATTCCTTCATTTTGTCATTTTTTCTTTGAAAAATACTTAGTACCTGTTTTGTTTATACTTTTCATTATTTTTCTTTTTCGTTTTTCCGTCAATTTATGAAAAAGTTCATATTTTGTTTATATATTTAAAGTATTGCTAGTTTTAAATGACACTTGCAAGCATTGTAAAGTTACATATAATTTTAAAAAATAAATTTTTCTTTAAAACAATCAAATCATTTTTTTTTAATATCATCTCTGCGTGCTTAAATATTACTTGTATATTATTTTTATTCTCGTGTATTTTATTAAGTCACTATCGTATCGTTTCAAAAATATAATAGGAATTGGTCCACGTTTGAGAAATACTATATAGATTACTGTAGTTATTAAACATGGAGTAAGAAATATAGTTTAGTTAATTATTGACATGGTCAAGAAAGATAATAATTTTGGAAAGGCTGGATATCGTGAATATACTGTTTGTTAAGAAGTGTAAGTTTAAAGCTGTAGGGAGTAACATTTTTATTTTCTTGCGATTTGTAGTAAAAAATAGTTTTTTTAATATAAATTGTAACTTGCTTTATACAATACAACACCTCCATCGAAAATGTTTAATTCCTTTGAAAAATCATGGTTATTTCAACAACTTACATTAAAAGAGTAATGAATAATATGAAACAATATTTCGTACAATACATACATCTGACATGTATATTTTCGTGTTACGCTTTTGATCGCCAAATACAAAAAAAAAAAAAAAAAAGAAAAAGAAAAGAAAAAGAAAACGCCAAGGACGACAAAGCTGGAAATTTAAAGTTCAAATTTTGTCAATTTGACAGCAAAATAACTCAATCAAACGCACGCGATAACTAATACATATCTGTACCCAAATATAAGGATTAAAATCGGGAAATAAATTTCCTCGATTTTTGATAATTTTTTACAAAAAATCCAATGGGCGATTAACGTAAGAAATCTCCTTCTTGGCTTCACAGACGGTCAGTGAGTTACACTTCGCTTGCGTATAGAACTCATAGATATAGTATAAGATACATAGAGTGATCATTGGGGAGAAAAAGTGATTATTTTTCACTTGGGAAAAGGCGACGTTTTTACCAAAGTATGGACGTTTTTCTCCAAGTGAATACACACGGGAATACATACGAATATTTTAGCAAACAAAATTTATGAATAATTTATTTACTAAAGGTGAATGAAAAACTACAGATAAAGTTTCAAATTCATATCTCTTTTTCTTTCTTTCTTTTTTTTTTTAATATCACTTAATGGCTGATTTCAAAGCTTTATTTTCGGCATCATTTTTTTTTTTTTTAACGATAACATGGGGATGATAATATATACATATTACTATATCTATGATAGAACTACATTAGCACTTTACCTATGTGTATAAAATCTTTAAATTGATTATGACGTAAATTTTCGTGAGATGCATCGTGACACGTAATTTATACAGGGTGAGTTTGACATAATCTGCCAAACGAAAGGAGGTCATAGAATAGCCCATGGGGAGCATAAAACACCATAGAAACCCTGTTCTATCTCCAACCGTTACCGAGTTATGGCAGATAGAAGAAAAATCTGTTTTTATCCATCCCGTCTGAAAAACCCCAAATTTGTGAGCTTTCTGAAAGACTTCTTACACGCAAAATAAGCACATATTTGGAAAGAGCAGAAAAAATCCTATCGGGTGACACCATTTACATCAAGGTATCCTAATGCGATGGTGAGCTACAAGCGCTAAAACATTGGCGTTTAAAATCGAGTTGTCGCCGAATTCTTTAACCGGCAATTCTGCAAACACCATTCAAACTACAATCGGTCAAATTTACCAAAAACTTCTCCATTCCACAAGCTTTATAATGAGCCCATAATAAACCATATCGGTGTTCCAGTTCAGGAAAAATTTAGCCTTTTGTTTGAAATACATTCATCACTGAACTCGACGTTCGTCGAGGAGAATCACGGGGTGGCATGGTCGTTCCTGATTTCAAGTCCGCCTTTAGCCCGCTGTTTTCTAAGATGCAAAAAAGAAAGTTTTAAAGACAAACAAGAAAAGTAGCAGTTATATTAAGTTTACAAACACAATGGAATGGAAACAAAAGGAGTATGGCGTTTCTCATAGTTGTACCATAGTCTCTGGCACGGGGAGGGGATATGGAAAATGGTCGGACACCATTGTAAAGGCTGATTTAACGCAGTCTCATTCCTTTTGTCTATTGTGCTTAAAGTATTATAAATTGTAATGTAAATAGAGAAAATAATTTAAGTTTCTGTTTTATTGAGAAATAGATCAAACAGACTTAAAAAAAAAAAAGAAAACTGTATACTGTGACATTGTATACTGTGTGGTATGAACTCTTGTTAAAGTTTAATTGCTTTAATTTTTCTTTTGAAATTTTTTATAAGATATGTTTCAGTGATTAACTGACAGTTTAGCTCACAGTTGTTCAGTGTGGTTTAATTAACAGTTTTCAATCATTAGATAATTATTGAAACTGTTCATGAGATAGAAAAATGCGATAAATTAACAGTTGTAGGCAAATTTCATGAGAAAAGTATCTAAATTATCTGGAGACTTAATTTTGCAAATTGATTTAAATGAACAACTGTGACCACTTAAATTCTTTTTTTTATTTCATTATCATTTGGGAGGAAACTGTCATATAAAATATGTATTTTCAATATTTATGTTTTAATTTTTCTGGGGGCAACTTAGCAGTTTTTGGTGATGAGGCGAGAAAGCGTATATGAGGTGAGATGTCTAATCTCACTTTAAAATTTATCAAGTGTGCAAAAATTAATTATGAAAGGTTTGACTTCTCATTACTCACCACAGGCTGCATTGTTTGTTTATTTTTGACTTAAATTTTGTTTTATTATTATTTTTGGGAGGAAATTGCCCTTACTTTTTTTTTTTTTAGTTGTCATGTTAGTTTTCCTATGAAAGTCTCTGCCCAGGAATAATGAATTAAGAAAAGTTTAAAAATGGGTAAATTGTAGACAGAGACTGCCATAGACCATAATGTATAAAAAGTGTTTTGCATTTACATATCATTTTGAAAGAATAATTTAAAACAGGGCAGCTGCACAAATCTTCAGTGTGTTGTACAACACAAAAAGTTTTAATTCTAACTTTGGTAACCTGGGTATTGCTTAACACAACGCGTTTTAAAGAAATTTAGTAGTTTGAGAAAATTAAAATTCAATTAAATAAAATGATGGTGAGATAACAACAAATCACATCTGCACAATAGGATGCTTTAAAAAATTAACAATAATTCTTGCATTTTTATAAACATATTTCATTGTGAATGAAAAATGATACTATTTATATTTATTAATTATACATGCAATTAAATTATAACACAACAAATAAGAATGTTGAATTTGTCTGTTTATAATAAATATTAATATTGAAACATTTAAATGCTAATATAGAGACAAAACATAGGGGTAAAAAAATGCCAATAAAACTACCACTTTAATGATTTATTAATGTCCTAGCTCATTATAGTCCCGTAATTTTATTAGATTAAAAAAATATAAAAATTAATAAACGCACTGATAGCAAACATTTATATGAAGCCTGTGACATGTCGTTATATTCATCATACTACTATTTAGAATTGAAGGAATGAATAGCATGAGCGCCCGAAGAAAACCGTCTTGATAAATAGATAAGCCATGTTTTGATTCACTCCAGTGACCAAAACAGTACTGCAGTACATTTCGAGAAACACTAAAAAAAAAAAAAAAAAAAAAAAAAAAAAAAGAGGAAAACTACAAAACGCCTTTCTTGAATAACTGGCAGTGAATGAGATGAGAAAGTAGAAATTTTTATCATCTGTAGACGAGTATTTACAGAAATAAGGAAGTGAACGCTAAATTTCAGTAAGGTCACGAATCAGAAAAAAAAAAAAAAAAAAAAAAAAAATATCTCCTAAAAAATTCAAAGAATCAGATGAGCGTAAATTTACATTACTTTGAGCGTGAAATGAGGAAGTTGGGAACGAATTGTCCAATTTTAGGTATGAATAAGTTCTGATGATTTGGATAAATTGTGAGATGGAACGCTGTCAGCAAAGTTACGCATGTATTTTTATTTAAATTGTTATCTTTGTCCTTTTAATTCAATAGTTCACTCAAAGTTATTGTTATTTCTTGTTTACATTCTTTCGTACTTAAAACAGTTTGAAGTAACGCGACTTTTTATGATTACCTAGTTTACAAATGACAGTGTTAAAGTTTTTGTGCTATATTTTAATTTACTGAAATTCTTCGTTTGACGTGATTTGAAATTCTGTCTTATTTATGTCTGTTTGTCAGGCCAACATCTATTGTAATTTGGCTTTTATTGCCTAAGTGCGTGTTCTCTTTACACTTTTTTCCTCATTATGAAAGGATAGGGAATTTACATTTCCTGTTAGTTCTCCTAATTTTTGTAGTAAAGTATTTACCATGTAATTATCACAGCATTTCTGAAAAAAAAAAAAAAAAAAAAAAAAACCGTTCATTTACATTTATCTCTTTTAAAATCTGCTCTCTATTAACAACTCTAAAAAATTAGATGAGCGATTATGTAAACTGGAGAGCTCGAGAAACTTACAGCCGTTGCCAACAGGGTCACTGTAGTCGATTTTTGGTTACCATTGAAAATATAGGAGAGTCCTATCTGCATATAAATCTGTGGAATGCACTAAAAAAATAATAACAAACATATAATTCTTATAACCACAAAAGAATTTTTTATAAGGAATATGGTACAAAAAGCATTGATTATTCGCTTAAAGGGCCGCAGTAAAGAAATCGTATTTTTAGTAGCTTCATCTGGAAGTTCCTGGATGTACATTTCAAGTAGAGCTATGCATTAATTGTACTAATTTAAGCATACTACACGATGCTTATACAAAATATAGATAATATATTTACATCTACATCCACAATAAAATGAAAAAGAGAATAAAATTGTGTTTTTAAAATCAAAAATACATCTTTAAAATTTGTAAAATAAATCATTAAAGAGAAAATTTAGTAACATGTTCCGCAATAAATTTAAACCAGGAATTCATGCTAAAAATATCCCTTAATTTTGCCCTTAGTAATAAATAATTACAAAAAAATTTAACTATTTACTTACCTAACACACACATACACAAAATATTTAAAATTATTAAAATCAGTTACTATACATCCATGTGAGGAATAAGCATTTCAATTTCTCTGCATTCCAGAAAAACATTACAACTTTGCCGCTTCAGTATTAGTCGTTGGAAAGTGGCAAGAAGTTTTACTCACAAGGAAACATTCAAAAGGTGTCATCTTCAAAAAATATTGAAAAAAATATATGTGATTCTACTCTTCATAAAACACCAGGAAGTGAAAAAATTACCGGCTGAAATGAAATACAGCGACCAAAAAAAAATTATCAAAATTAAGCATATTTGGCGATTTAGCGCTGTTAGGCGTTCAGTTCGCTAGCACCGAGATTGCCGTGTGCGAACAGAACCGTGTTTTTTTTCTCCGCCAAGTATTCAAAATCAATTGCCTGACAATGTGAAATCTCCAAATATGCTTAATTTTGATATTTTTTTGTGATCGCTGTAATTCCTTTCAGCCGATAATTTTTTCACTTACTGGTGTTTTAGGAAAAGTAGAATCACATATATTTTTTTCAATATTTTTTAAAGACGATACCTTTTGAATGTTCCCTTGTCAGACGCGAGTTCCGAGAAGAAGCGGAAGTTCATCGATGGATGTCGAAGGGTCAAGACGTGATCCGTTCTTGTTTAAGCATAAGTGCTCGTAGACTGATGTGATTTTGATTAGAATCATAATTAGCACAGATGGTGCTTAAATATCCATACTTCCATAATCATCATAAAGCATTGTAAATAATTTAGCGTAAACATGTGTTCGTCATTAAATACATTAGAGTGTACTAAAATTCCAGTGCAATTCTTATAGTGTTGTCTGGTGATTTAAATTTTAATTTTATGAACAGAATGGTAAACTATTTTATTATAGTAACGACAAATTCAATGTGAGTAATTATCACATCCATGTATCACTGAAAATAAAGGGTGAGTATTGAGCCGAACATGTTGCAGTTCATGTTAAACAACTATATCTTACTATAAATTGCAAAAAATTAAAAGTGTAAATCATTTTAGCTATAAACTTTGACTTCTTAGTTTACAATATATTTACGATACGTAATATTTCAAAAAGAGACCAAAAGAAAATGTCATTATTTTCTAAAATACATTTATCACTACGATTTTAAAGATCGCTGTATCTCAGCACCTATTAAATATTTTATGTTTTGAACCATATATTTTACAGCCCTCGTTATATTATATTACGATTTGAGTCCGACCAATATAATAAATAACATTAAAAGTATATATATATATATATATATATATATACTAGCAGGCAACGACCGCTTCGCTGGTCCCTATTTTTAAATGAATTACTATAATTACCGAATTCTCAAAATTGCATTAATTTTTATCACGTGAAAAAAAAAAAAAAGAGTAACAAAATCTGATTAGAAAAATTGTCGCACCGGGTTCTCACTGCCTTCGGAAAAATTCCCACAATAATCTAACTCTTATTTCTATTATTTTCCCCCTTCGCCCCCCCACTCCCGTCTATCCTAATAATTTTACAAATTCGAAAATGTCCGCAATCGATTTGTAAGTATCAAAAACCTCTATGCACCAGTTTTGAACAATCTATCTCTATTTTTATTTTATGGCCCTCCGCTCCCCATCCCCTACCCGCTCCTCCATATAAATTTAAAAATTCAAGAAATCCGCAATCGATTTGTAGGTATCGAAAACCTCTATGTACCAATTTTGAATGATCTAACACTATTTCATTTATTTTGTCCCTCCGCCCCCCCCCTTCCTGACCCTCCTAAAACTTTACACTTTCAAAAATTTCCGCACTCGATTTGCAAACATCTAAAACCTATTTGTACCAATTTTGAACAGCCTAACTGTATTTCTATTTGTTTTTGCCTATAGCCCCCCCCTTACCGCTCCACCCCCTTCCCACCCCCTAATAATTTTATAAATTCGAAAATATCCGCATTCGATTTGTAAGTATCGAAAACCTCTATATACCAATTTTGAACGATCTAACTCTATTTTTATATTTTTGCCCCCCTCTCCCCTCCCCCCTTCCCGGCCCTCCTAATAACTTTACACTTTCGAAAATATCCCCATTCGACTTGCAGGCCTCTAAAGCCTATCTCTACCAATTTTGAACGGCCTAACAGTATTTCTGTTTGTTTTTGCCCATAGCCCCCCCTTCCCGCCCCTCCTAATAATTTTAAAATTTCGAAAATATCCGCAATCGATTTGTAATTATCGAAAACCTCCATATACCGATTTTGAACGACCTAACTCTATTTTTATTTTTTTTGCCCTCCCCCCTCTCCCCTCCCCCCTTCTCGCCCCTCCTAATAACTTTTTACTTTTGAAAATATCCCCATTCGTCTTGCAGGCCTTTAAAACCTATCTGTACCAATTCTGAACGGCCTAAATGTATATCTATTTGTTTTTGCCCCATACCACCCCCCCCCTTGCCGCCCCACTCGGGGGCTGAATTTCTAAGATTCCAGAAATTGGCTTTTAGATATTTTCATTAGCTATATTTTAGAGCAAAAATTTCACGTGTATCTATTTTTTTTGTTTGAGATATATAGGATTAACGAAATAACGTTTTACGCATGTGAAATCACGTTTTGCCCCCCCCCCCCGCCCCTCTTGGGGACCGAATTTTGAAAATTGCAGAAATTGATTTTTAGACATTTGTATTAGCTATATTTTAAAGGAAAAAAATTACGGATATCTCTTTTTCTGTTTGAGATATGTAAGATTTTGTGAATTCACGTTTTGCTCCCCCCTCCCCCCTTGGGGGGCGAATTTTGTAAAATCGCTTCTTAGTGGATGCCTACGTCATAGAAAGAACATTGTCACAAAATTTCATGCTTCTAGGTCCAGGGGTTTGGTCTGGGCGATGATGAATCCCCCCCTCACTCAGTCAGTCAGTCAGTCAGGAAGAACGATTTTATGTATATAGATTTAAAGGAAATAAATAAATGAAAAATAAATAAGTTTTAATTAAACTTAAATTTAAATCAGTTTAATCTTTTCTACTTATATGCTACCATTTTTATCCCCAATGAATACTATAAATTTTAAAGTAAAAAATTTAGAGACTTTATTGGGAAAAAAGAAAAAAAAAGTTGTTATACTATAAAAATTATGCATAAACATAACATTTATAAATACGTTTCTACTTTCTTCTATATGTAATATAGAGAAAGTATTGGATTCGTGAAAGTTTTCGAACACCGGTTTTCGATGGATTTACACGCTTTGGGATGTCCTGAATATGATGTGATAGTTTTTAGAAAATTTCTGTCTATGTGTCTGTGTGCCTGTCTGTGTGTGTGTATCACGAACTTTTCATTTAGTTGGACCCTGACATAAACTGGTGCTGATTAAATTTGGGGATCAATCGCTAAACAGTCGGCGCTGGAATCGCATTTTTTCCAAATTTTAACATGGCAGTATAGGACAAAATTTCGTATAAATGTACATAATGGAACTATTTTTAACTTGGGATTGTAAAACTAATATGAATTATTTATAATAGTAGTAGTTAACTGGGGAAAAAGTTTTGTGCATGTGGGGGCATCGCTTCCCCTTAAGGGTGGGGGGAAGTTCCAGTAAATTTTCAAGATGGGTATCTTTCGAAAGGTCTCTTCAATACCTTTAAAACGATTTGTTGAACAATAGATCTGTGATAATTTAAAACAAAGTTATCCATCTTTTTCTTTTCTTTTAACAAAAAATTGTTTAGAAAAAAAATCGTTTTTTTTTTTTTTTTTTTTTTTTTTTTTTAAATATTGTGAATAAAATGGAATTTTTTTTGGATATTTAGTGTTATACTACTTCTTTAATATGGAAATCGTCTGCATTATCATGGAAGGTAATTTTTTTTAAATAATAATTTTAATAAATTATTTTTACTGAGTGAACTTGAATAGGAAAATATATAAGAAAGTCATGTGGTGGTCCAACAAACTAGTTTATTAAAAAAAAATAATATTCTTTATTTTTTTTTACTGCATTACCATTGGATTTTCAAGAAATACAATAAATTAAAAAGAGAAAAGAGAAAAATGATTTCGCCTTCAAATGAATGAATGAATTAAATAAAAAATAAATAGCGTAATAGCCGTTGCTTGATTGAAATGGAAGAAAACAATTTAGAAAAATGAAATACATAGAAGCCAATATTTAAATAATAATGATAATAATAAATAATAAATGAAATTTGAAATTCGAAGAAATCCCGATGAGTGCACAGCTATTATGTCTCAGGTATCCATCTGCCAAGTTTTGTAGCTTAGCGATCGCTTTGTAATGTGAGCTTTGTAGTGTGTATATATATGTGTGCTGTACTATTTATAGTATTTTTATAAGAAAATGTGTAAAATCCAACTGTAGTTGAAGCGCGGACATACAGACGGAAACACTAAACGATATAATAATCACACTTAAACAGTTTTAGTATGGGATAAAACTCTTTAAACAACTGAAAACGAAATTGAAGCATTTTAAAATTATAGCCCCTTGTGTGAAGTTGTATAATTTAACAAAAATCGTACCATATTTTACATATATATATACATATATGTAAGCAACTTTTGTGCATAAAAAAGATAGTTATTAGAATTAGGCATTGTGCAATACAAATATATTAAAATATGGTTTAGAGAATTACCTTTCTTAGAACTTAATTCTTTGTAACTATTTTGGGTGTTCCTGTAAGTAAATGTGTTGCGATATTTACACTATTTTAACTAGAAAAATGCTATAGTGAACTTGAATAACATATATATGAGTTTGAACGATTTTCATAAAGATTTACGGTAAGTTATTTCGAGACTGCATGGTGTATCCATCTGGGATGGAGAAAGGCAGGAAATGCAAAACAAATCATAATTATTCTAAAACATTGTTGAAAAGTGTTAAATACACCTAACACAAATGAAAATGCAGTCATTCCCTTCCTTCTCGCTCCCAAGAAAATGAAGGGTTGAGGTTGCGTCTTCTGTTTCTAGTGCCCACGATATTTCCGGGTTGCAGCGTTCAAAAGTAACGCACTAAAAGGTGTAAAAACGAAGCATTTCAGATACTCGTAAATTTTTTTGTTTCTTATTTTATACTCTAGATGGAAGTAGCCGACTATTTAAAATGTAGTTGGTGATAGTCGGTCTATTTTAAACTGGATATAAGCACTATCCAATTCTAAATATTTCTAATATTTATTTTTTATCACCTTGGCTCAGTTAGGCTTTTGAATTGCCCATGGTTTTGTGCTCTGTGGTAAAATATATTTTTTAATATCGTGCATATTATGGAGTCAGAATCGCAAAATGACTCGGATTCTACTTTTAATGTAAATTCGTTTCAGAGGGATACAGAAAGAAGTTATCTGCATACAAATTCGGATAACGAGTCTCAGAACATTGTATTTATAAGTATAGTATTGTATTATCCGTAAAATTGTTTTCATAATTTTTTTTTTTAATGTTTAAAACACATATCTTTTATTTTGTACTTACTCGAAAACCAGTATTCGGTCATAATAGTCCTAATGGTTAGCTTTAGTGCAAAATTATATTTTCTTGATTTGAAAAAATTAAAAAATTAAAAATGGTTCTGTATATTTAGAAATGCCAGCATTGTAATTTATTCCTGTACATTTTTAGCTCCGCCTTCTTTTCCTCACCTGTTTATCTATAGAGAAATTTTCTCCATTATAGAACTTAGGTAAAAAAAAAAATAATAATAAATAAAAAAAAATAATAATAATAAAATCACTTTTAAAAAATAAGTAATATAGAATATAGGCGGGATAAATATATCGCGGAACAAATTAAAATATTGGTATCAATGTATACATTTATTTTATGCAATTTTCGTGAATGACAAAAAAAATAGGCATTTTTTTTTTTTTTTTTTTTTTACCGTTTTCCGAAAAATTACATTACCGTTAAGGGGTTGAAGCAATTCCCAATTATGAAGCCTAATCTAAATTTATATCTAAATTTGTTTTTCGTAGCCCTTTAAACTTTAACGCTGCATAAGAATAAAAACTGTCAATTACAATACGGATTATGCAATACAAAGTTATGAAAACGTAGCTTAGAGAAATACTTCTCATTAATAGCAAATCATTGTAATACTTTTGAAAGGATCTGTATACAAACTACTGAATATTTTTGCACCAATTCGAATAGAGAAAATTCTAAAGTGGATTTCAATAAGTGTTTAAAGAAATTCTATAAATATTTATTGAAGTTTCAGCCAGACGGACAATCCGAAGTCACAACCATGTTTGATTTTTATTGAAAAATATTGAAAAATAAAGTTAGCTACTCAAAGTTGAGCTTCCAACGTACCTATAACGTAAGAGATCTTTCTTTAAAATTTATAATGTTCAAACATTGCAATTATTTATTACGTTACAGTATTGGAATCATATATCCAATAAAATTTGCAAACAATTTTCATTTCAAACTAACGTGTACATTTTCCTGCTTCAAAATTCTAGAATGCAATTTGTGTTCGGCAGAATAAATTTGTATTTTAAATTTTAACTAACAAGGACTTTTTCATGTAAAGTTTTTTTTTTTTTTTTTAATTGAGCATACATGACTTGGAATATCTGTGCGTTGGTAAATGTCGTGTTAACGTTTACAAATAGAAAGAAAAATCATGCAGCACGCATTGATTAGTAACACTTTCCAACTGTACGTAATTGTTGTATCGAATAACTTTTAATCTGAAAAAGTTAATCATATCATATTCTATACGAAACATTATCTTAGAATATTAAAAATACACGTGAATGGTTTTATGATTTTTACAATAGAAAGATTTTAAATATAACTTTTAAAAAATTCTGTCCTAAAACTTAATCCATTGACATATATATATATATACATATATATATATATATATATTGTCTCTGTAAACAAACTAGTTGCACAGGATCTATTAATATCATTTTAAATAGGGAACATTCCATAGTGAACTTGATTGTATCATAAAAAAAAAAATTAAAAATATTTACCGACGCTAGGAGCCGGAAACAAACAGATAGAAAGGTAGACAATCGGACAGACAGATACAAAAATTGGAATCATATTCCCACTAAATATATAAGAAAGTATTAAAACGCTTAATGTAAACGAAAGTGCAATTCTAGCAAATTTTTATTAATATCTCTGTTGATTTAATTAGAATTAGAATAAAGAATAAAGAATTCTGACCTGCATAAAAAAACAGTTTGAATTTAAAATGAAACTAATATTAAGTGAAATCTAACTCACCTCTCTCCTGCATTTCCTGGATGCTGGAAGTAAAATTTAGGCCACACATGAATAAAGATGCAAATCCGATTGATTACTATACTTGACTTTAATCAGATATTTTCTTTTGAGAATTTTGATGATCAAAACAGAATTGCTCACTTATTTGAGCACAAGTTTAAAAACATTGCGAATACGTATAAAGGCATTTTTTTTGTATGCCTTGAATGAAGTATAAAGACAATACAGAATAAGACTTATTACTCGAAGAATGTAATGTTACTCGAACAATTAATGAATTATTTTACTGCAAAACTTCAGTATAAATGTTCGAATGTCTATCACTAAAGAATAAAGTTTTACTTCCGTTTTGACGAATATGTTTAGAAAGAAACCATAATAATAAAAAAAAAAAGAAAAAAAAGAATGAGTTTTGAGTTCTCTCTTTTGTCACGTGACTGTCTACCTCTGATCGACTGTCGCCGTCCCCGCTCACAATGAATCAACAAGCTCTTAATGTCACTGAATATTTTTGTGTGGCCCTGTAAATCTAATGCTAATAATACTATATTATATAGAACTCACTCTTTTGTGCATACTAATGATTTATTTCAATTGCATTAAGAGGGGACAAATACCTAATCTCGCCGACAGCCTTCGCCCATGTTATTCTATGGGAAAATTTGTTGCTACAATTACACATTACCTAATGAATATTTTTAAATTCTGTTTTCTCAGTCAGAAAATTCATAACCGTTAAATGAGTACTCATTTTTGAAAAATTCATTTTTTTAAATTTTTACATTTTAATTTTGAGTTCAAAAATTCGATTTTTCTCAAAATGCATTTTTCTCATTTTCTAATCGCAAAATGAAATACTAAAAATTTAAAAAATCAATTTTTGGAAAACAAGTACTAATTTGACGCTTATGAATTTTCTAAATGTGAAAACAGAATTGAAAAATATTTATTAGGTAATGAGTAATTATGTAAAAATTTTCCCATAGAATAACATGGGCAAAGGCTGCCGGCGAGATTAGGTATTGTCCGCTCTTCAGCCTTGTGCAAAGTACAATTATTTAAATTTGGTTTATAAAAATAACTCTCACAAAACACAATGCTTTGCAATACTTTCAAGTGCCCCTGTACACAAAAAAGTTAGAAATGTAATCGATTTTACATAGGAAACATCCGAAAGGTAACTTGAATAATATATTAAAATTTCATTAAAGTTTCTATACAGTAAAGGTATTAAAATATGGTTTATAGAAACTACTCTCATAGAACACAAAGCTTTCGAATATTTTTGGGTGCCCTGTACACAAACAAGTAGATGTATAAACTTTATTTTCAATAGGGAACACCCGATAGTGAACTTGAATAACATATATCAGTTTAAAAAAAAATCTATAAATATTTACGGGAGTTAAAGCACGAGCAGACAGACAGACGGATATATACACAAACTGAAATCATACTCACACTTGACAAATGTTAGAAAGTGTTAAAAACGCTTAATGTAAACGAAATTACAATTCTAGCAAATTTTTATTAATAGCTTTTAATATAAATGATTATTTTTGTGTCACCCTGTAAATCTAATGCTAATCATGCTATCTTCTATGCAAAGCAATCTTTTGTGCACACAAATAATATATTTCAATTTCATAAAACTTCGTAGAAAGTAAAGTTATTTGATTTACAGAAATATCTCTCTGAGAACGCAATACTTTGGAATACTTTTGAGTGTCCCTGTACATACACCAGTGGTAATATTTACTCTATTTTCTACAGGATACATCCAATAGTGAACTTGAATAACGTATTTCAATTTCATTAAGATATATGTACAGTAAAGATATGAAAATATGGTTTATAAAAATACCTCTCATAGAACACAATGCTTTGAAATACTTTCGGGTGTTCCTGTACACAAACTAGTAGAGGTATAAACTCCATTTTCAATAGGGAACATCCGATAGTGAACTTGAATAACCTATATCAGAGTCAAGAAATTCCATAAATATTTACGCGAGTTAGAGCGCAGACAGACGGACAGACAGACAGGCAAACCGAAGTCATTAACTCTTTTCAACCTTGTTGGAAAAAGTTAAAAAGGATGGACGAAATTAAAGCGTAAGGTTAATTATTAAAATTACTTTTTTTATATCCACAGCGAAGTAGATAATATTGATAAATTACAAAACTAGGTAAGACAAAAAATGTCTAAAACGCTCAGTCACACACACACACACACACACACACACACACAAAAAAAAAAAAAAAAAAAAAAAAACATTATTTCTACAGCGAAATTCTAATACATTTATTTATTTAATTTTTTGTGATTGGTAGAGAGCTATAAAAATCGATGCTGTTTTATTTTAAAATAAGTATAATTTCAAATACTTCTCTCAGACCGACACCGACACAAAACACGAGGACAAAAATCGAATTTCAATTAATGATAAATAATTAAATGCCAGTAAAACGTTTTATGAAAAAATATGATGTGTATTGATTTTATTTCCAGAAAATATAGCTTTTTCAATGAGTGTCAGACACTAGCCTTTTAACTGTGCTTTCATATTTAAGAATGCTCGTTTCGTGCTTTTGTCATCCTGAACTACACTCTATAAGCAAACATATCGACAACTTCTATAAAAATATCGTTCAGGGTTTCAGTAATATCTGCTGTCTCTGAATTTCTCGGAAAATAATTTTTATTTTACAGAAACCTCCCATTTTGAAAACTTAATTTAATTTATAATGAACACAATTCAGTAAAGTGACGGCACCTTGTTTCGCAGCCTGTCACCAAGAGTTTCGTAGCCTGTCACCAAGACTCAAAAACATGATGACAGAAATCCAATTTCACTAAATAAACAAAAAATGTTAGTTTAAAGGTTTATGAAAACATGCGATATCTATTGATTTTATTAAAAAATATATAGTTTTTTTTTTTTTTTTTTTTTTTTTTTTTTTTTTACATTATCGTGTCTACGGGTGTCAGACACTAAACTTATAACCGTGCTTACGGGTGTCAGACACTAAACTAATAACCGTACTTTAACATTTAATTTAAGAATGTTCGTTACGTGCGTAATTTATAACGATTCTTTTAAAAAGACCATGTTTTTAAAATATTGCTCATTATCAAATAAAGTCCAGCGACGTGATCAGCTGACAGGCCTGCGGCTTTCAACGATATGTTTAGAACAATTGATAGAAATATAGGTAAATTTTTTAGTATTAAAGAATATATATAAGTAAAAAAACTGAAAATTCAAATATACGCAAGAAAATTTAACAAATAATTAAATATTTGTATTTTATAGTAAATTAGTTGCAAAATCTAAGCAATTTAAAGTTTTAAAAACCAGATGTAACACGTTACGTTAAATACTTTGTGATCATTATTAGAATATATTTCGCCGAACTCTCCTAGAATAAAAAGTAGTCTTGTAAATTATTCTGATATACAGATAATTATATTCAGATCAATATTCAACCAAAAATATTTATTTTAAAACTGCACAAGTTTGCGATCTTTTTGATTCGTGCTAAAATAAAAATAAATCAATGGTGTTTTATTCAAAGAAGAAGAATAATTTCAGACATTTTGTGTTGACAGAATTTTTTTTTTCACGTATGATTATCAGCGAGCGACTTCTATCCATTTGTATAGCGACTGTTGCTTTGAACCACGTTTAAAAAACTACTGGTAACTGCGTTGTATGTAATTTCAGAGAGCAGTTAAATTATAATAAACAAATTCAAATTGGAATTTTAAATAGAGCTGACAAGCAATAATTTTTTATTGCAATTTTAATTTGAAAGTTTATTTTTTTACGATTTAACGTAAAGCAAACAAACGAAAATCACGTGAAAGATTTCGTAAACTTTAAATTGTAACTTATTCATTCATCTATTTATTTTTGTAATAGAATAAGAGAGAAAATGTAGAAAATCAGGAAAGAAAAAACGTATTGTGCAAATGCATAAATTAAATCTTATTTTATTTACGCTGTAATAAAAAATATCGCAAAAAAAAAAAAAAAAAAAAAAAATCCATAAAGAAGCAAATATATGTATATTAATAAATCCTCATTAAATTTAAAAACTCTCTCTCTCTCTCTGTATATATATAATAGAAATCATCTTTATTTGATTAAAGATTACAGATTTAATGTATGCACACTATTAAATGTAATTATTAGATTTATTTTGAATTGAATGGTTCTGAAAAGTGAATATTATAATTAAGTTATGGTGCTGTATAAAGAAGTCACGATTGGTTGTCCTGTCGAGCTCAGTATGCTAAAACTTTACTCAGCGAAGTTGTATTCTACAGAAATATTTATAAAATTTTTGAAAATACATTCTACTATGTATAGAAATCTAATACTTCTCAGTGAGTATCTTACAACATTTACGAAATCCTTTGAAGGAGCGAATGTTACTCTCTATCCAGCGGAATATTTAGATACAGGAGATGGGATACTGAAGTTAATTGGTCGTAATTCAAGTTTCTTACCTATGGATATTACAATGGAAGAGTTCGCTATGGAACATGATAGCTTAGAAAATTATGCTTATCCACCTCTTATGGACACCATTTCATTCATGATAATAAAACCAAAACCATCAGTGAAAATGTTTGGAATTTTTGAAACATTTTCACCATTTGTTTGGATTACTATTTTTACAGTGTTAATTATGTTAATATTAGTATCTCACATGTTCTTTAAAGGGAGGTATACGTTGGGCAAAATTGTTTTTCATATTTTTGCCGTATTGATTAAGCAAAATTCTAATTTTAGACCTTTGTCTGTGTCACAAAAAATACTACATCGCACATGGATTTTTGGGGCTATGTTTCTGGGACTTATATACAGTTCCGTGTTCTTTTCGTTCCTTGCAATTCCTTCTGTCAACATAGTTGACACTTGGTCGAAATTAAGTGACGCTGTTCAAAACGGAGACTATCAATGCTTTGCCGATTCCGATTATCTTCCTTTTCACATCCTAACGTCATCCAAAGATAAAAAATATCAGGTTATAAAAAGAGACCTGCTAGAAAATGGTTTGAGTTCCGATTATTATGTTCTCAAAAGCTTTTTTGATGAAACAACCAATAAAAATCTTGCTCTTATAAGTATTTACTCAGAGCTTCAACAACAGTTTCTCGGAAACAAAATTATGTCAGATGACCACATTTTTGGACATTTATCTGGAATGTTCATCGATAAGGATTTTTGCTGTAAAAGACTAGTAGACAGATTTGTTCATAAAATAGTAGATTCTGGCCTTTATTTCAAACACATTAGGGACAGTTATTTTTGGCATAATATCCCTCGTCTTCTAAATATTCGGATTAAAGAAGACACAGCTGTGAGAAGTTTAACTGTTAGGGATCTTGCTCCGGTATTTATATTACTATTAGCAGGATATATTGTGTCCATATTATTATTTTTTGGAGAAATGTTGTTTTACTGTAGTCAGAAAGTAACATGTTTCAAGAAAAATGTAAAATCAAGAATAAACAATAAATAATCTGAAATTAATTATAATCAATTCTTCACTTAACTGCCTTTTTTGGCATAAGAAAATTTTCGTATAGACATTTAAAGAAATATAATTCATACAATAAGTCAAATTAATAAGCTTCCCATTTGTATTCCATTCATTACGTACATATATATATATGTATAATGAAAGTATTCTAATAATGTCGAAAATTCGACTTTGAGATTTTGGTGTTTCTGTACGTTTTGAGGTACGTTTTGAAGTGCGACAGCGTCTAAACGCCTCATTCATCTGAGCTGAAAATTTATAGACATGTTAAAAGTCACTGTCGCACGAACTGAATAGATTCTAGTGAATCTAGTACTTTTTTTTTTTTTTTAGAGAGACACAAAGAATTTATTATCTAATGATAATAAATAATAATAAATAATAATAAATAATGGTCTACGGGGCCAAATTTTATAAATATGCGATGGCATCTAAACGCATTATTCGATTTTGATGAAAATTTACACAAATGTGATAGGTCATTGTCGCGCGAATGTAACAGATTTTGATGAATTTAGCCCTGATAGCATTTTACAGGGACACAACGAAAAATTCTCTATCATTATGATATATGAACTCAAATTATTTGAAGTGCAATACCATAAAAGAAAACAGTGGAGAAAAATACTAAATACTTTGTTATAATTTTATCTTTTGTTTTTTTTAACGACTTTTCTCACGTTAATTTATTTATGCAAGTGTTCTGTCATCATTTTTAGAGAATAATCTGTCGAATTGTTACTAAAAAATTGAATTAATTTAAAAAGGAGTGTATAAATAAAAACAAAAATACATCTATGATATAAATACTGCACAGTCAACATTTCACTGAACAACATTTATTCAACGCAGATATGAGTGTTTATTTAGACTTCTTAGAAATAATTATATTTTAATAACATAGAAATTATCATCCCATAAGCAGTGAAGTATGTATTAACAATGCATTTTCTTGAGATACAAATGTAACTAACAGGTGCAATCTGCACCTTAAAGAGAATAAGTTATATTAGTCATATTCTAAGGAATGTTGTGCTAAATATGCCTGACATTAGTTACAAAAACTTTGAGAAATATTAAACTACTTAAATGTCGTTCACTCAGCATGCACTTCAAAATTGAAAAATCTCAGAAATATATGTATGAGATATCTTTTTATATACATACAGATTAGCAGATATTTAGAGAAGTGCAATATAGTACATATGATAAATTTTTAATTAACAGTATCTGGAGTATTTTTTAGGAATTCCAATATAAGTCAAATACATGGTCATTTTTTTAATTTGCATTCATTACCTAAACGAAGTAAATTTCGATATTATCGATAATAACTACCAATTTGTCACGTGGCAGTGAAAAAATGAATTTTAATACATTAAAAAAAAAAGTTAGATAAAAGGATTTTTAAAACTTTGATTTAAATTATTTAAAATATAAAAGTAATTAAAAATGCTACATAAATTTTATTTCATGGTTTAAGTAATTTTTTGAAAAATTTGAGAAAAGAAAAATGTATTTAAAATACATAAAATGAAATTTTAGACTGTTTCACAATAATTCGTCTCATGCAAACCAAACTATTTTAAAAATTCACATTAATGTACAGAAACGTGTTAAATATATAAATTAAATCTTGGCGGTGACGAAGTTTTTAATTCTCCTGAATAATTTAAATTTAATGTAATCTGATATTCGTCTTTATTCTTAAGATTTTTGTACTTCTTTCATAATCAAACATTTCAGAAATTTAACATAAACACTTCCTTGAATGTGATGGATATCGTAAATATTAATACGTTTAACATAAACATTGGACAACTTTCGGGGACATAGTTTTAGACTTTAACGTATGTTGACTACTTAAAATGGAAAAGTGTTCAATGTTAAAGAAACTCTATTCATCTTTAAAAATCACCGTTTTATTTCAATATTTAATAGTTATTTTATGAGCTACTTTGTCATATTATAAATGTGCTTGCAAATATTTACTTTAATTTTCATTGAAACACATATGTGCAAAACGTACTAATACGTATGTTAATTCCATAAAATGTTTAAATGTATACATATTAATATAATGCAGTAATTTATCTGATTCAGCTTACACTCCTTACTCTGTAATTTGTCTTTGGTCAAATTTCGTACCTCTGCACCCGCATTGCACAAATTTACATGTACGCTAAAAAATGCAACATTGTTACCGAATAACTCAAAGATTAAACAGTTATTAAAGATTGCATATTTGTCATTTCGACTAATATAATCAAAAAATTCCTTTCACATCTACCAATGCAGATGAATGTTTACTATTTTGTGGTTAGTCTCAGTATTACCAGATTTTGCGATTTTTTTACTCAAAATCCACCGCTAGATATTAAATGTAACGATTGTCTAAACACTTCGTAGATTAAACGTACATTATGTATATAACACCGAGAGAAAATATATACCGGCATCCTCTATAATGAATAAGTGGCCATTTTCTAAATTCCTTAACTAAAATATAGATTTCCGAGCTATGCGCATAAGGCATGCCAATAAACTGAATAGACGAAATGATCGAGAATTTCTATTCTACAAATTTCTAGATGGTGAAACAATATTCTGAATCTTTCGTATTGCGAAAAATTCTCCCTTGATTTTCTAGATTTGTGTAATAAACCAAGATTATAGTTATTTAAACCGGCCTCTTGTATTCGTATTTATTTGCAGAAATTTTTAAATAGATTCACTCTCGAGAATATAGGCAAACGCTCTAGAATTCTAATAGAGGTTTCTAGAACTCGCTTTAAAAGGGGACTAGAATTTATAAGGATGACATGGGACTATTTTTTCTAGAGCCACAATTTAGATTCTAGATGTCAGCTACAGAATTTTCTCTGAGTGAAATTATCACTCCCCACAATTATTGGTGATTATTGAATAAACAAATTGTCACAAAATCTGGCAACACTGGTTAGTACAATAAACTGAAATTACCATCTTCACCGATTATAGGGTAACGCTAATGCCTAATGTGTCATGTGTATGAGAAGACAGCTTCCAGAGATTTTATGCGGCCATGTCCTTGACGGTCATAATGTGCACTTCAGTGTCAGTTTGGGTTCATTTTGCAAACAGCAGAAACAAAAAAAAAAAGAACTTTTCTTCGTAGTAACAGCGGAAATAATATGGCACTTTTGTAGCCAAATTTTCCAAGTAACTTCATGTAGTTTGATTAGCATACGACTATTGATATACAGTATTATCCTAGTTAAGAGAAATCCCGATTATTCGAAAATTCGCTTAACTTGAAAGCTTCTTTCCGGTATCTAAAAATGGCTTGCTTTTTTTTATATTTCACTAATAGCAGTATAAGTTATGGAATATTGAATCTACATCTGCATAATAATTTTCATAATTGAGAACGACGTAAACTAGGAAAATCTGTAATTCACCATCAAACTGAATGTATATAATGCAAAGCATAACAAAATGGTGTGTTTTGGAACATTTTAAAGCATACTCGTCCCGCTTTTCGTTCATACAGAAAAAAGTCCAAAATGAGGCATCATCTCTTTCTTAAATAAGCCGAATTTTTACATTACTAAAAGATTGAAATCGTCTTCATCACACTTTTATATAGACACGAGATATTTCCCGGAAAATTATTTGAACGTTTACAAGAACACTTTATCAGTATTGCCATATATATATTCCTCCGAAACTCCTTTTCCAATAACAACTTACTCCACTTTAGGCCACAAAGAATTAACGCTATGATGATTCTCTTACGCGTGGTTATCTGTGCATGAAGCGGTTGGTTCCAGATTATACAAAAATTGCTATGGAAGTTCGAATACTAAAAATATTACGATCCAAACTGTTCTGCTAACGTGTACTCTACTGTATTCTTAATGTCAAGTATGCAAAACGTATTAAACGCTCTTTGCAATATTTATGGAGAATTCGTAATAACCCACCATGAAACTATTAATCATATACCGATACCCTTTTTTACCAGATTATTCAATGATACAATTTCTGTCGCTTTCTAATTATTTGTTTTCATCTCATTAACATTTATTTTCTTCAGAAGGAAGAAATATATATATAAAAGATATATTTGTTTTAAAAATAATTATATAATTTTTTGTTTCAGAAAAAGTAATATATATATATGTATAAATGTGATTATTTAACAGAAAGGCTTGTTCTTTTTATATTTCACTAATAACAACATAACTTATGGAATATTGAATCTAGATATTAAATTTAATAATTGAGAACGATGTAAATTTGGAACATGTGTGATTCACCATCAAACTGAATGTATATAATGCAAAACATATCAAAAGTGTGGTTTTTTTTGGAACGTTTTAAAGCATCCACGTCCCGCTTTTCTTTTATACAGCAAAAAATCCAAAATGGGGGCATCATTTCGTATTACATTACTAAAATAGTGAAATCGTCTTCATCACACTTTTATACTGACACGAGATGTTTCCCCGGAAAAAGATTTGAATGTTTACAAGAATACTTTATCAGAATTGCCGTATATGTATATATATTCATAAGGAACTCTTCTTCCATAACAAGTTACTCAACTCTCGACCACAAAGAATTAACGCTATGGTGATTCTCCTACGCGTGGTTATCTGTGCATGAAGTGGTTGCTTCCAGATTATACGAAAATTGTTATGGAAGGTCGAATATTAAAAATATTACGGTCCAAACTATTCTGGTAACGGGGTTTCTGCTGTATTCTTAATGTCAAGTGTGCAAAACGTATTAAACGCTCTTTGTAAGAGTTAAAAAAAAGAAGATTTATGGAGAATTTGTAAGAATCAATCATGAAACTGTTAATTAAATACAAATATGTTTTTTTTTACTATATTATTCTATTATGCAATTTCTGTCACTTTCTATTAATTTGTTTTCATCTCATTAACAGATTCATTTTCTCTAAAAGGAAGAAATATAGATATAAAGATATATTATGTTTAAAAATAGTTGTATAAACAATTTTCAGAAAAAGTAATATATATATATATATGTGTGATTATTTAAATGATTAATTTTATTTAAAAGAATATTTTTTTAGATTCTGCATTTTGGAAGATGTTCATATATATATATAATCAATATCTTGAAATCAATTACGAAAAGTCTGATACAAAATTTGAAATTAAAAGAAGTAAAACGAATTGTTTATAAAAAATGAGCAAAATGAAGAAAAAGGAAATATAACATTTATAGTTATGAAAATAAATTGAGAAACGATTTAAGAAATTAAATATATCTAGATGTATATATATTATTCCTAAAAAAAGCGTACAGACCCTGGTGAAGATTTCCTTGCTTTTCTGGGGTTAATATTCATTTTACCTTTCTAAGCTTGTTTCTCAATTTATTTTCATATACATATATATACATGCACGCAAGCACACACAAACACACAGATAGATAGATGATAGATATGTCCATACAGATGTCGATAATTTTTTTTTCTGAAATGTTTTGTGATTTCAAAAAGAAATAAATAAATCCATGAATTACAGTTTTTTTTTTTTTTTTTTTTTTTTTTTTTTTTTTTTTTTAACTTTCTTCTATATGTAATATAGAGAAAGTATTGGATTCGTGAAAATTTTCGACCTCCGTTTTTGATGGATTTACATGTTTTGGGATGTCTAGATTATGAATTAATACTTTTTAGAAAATGTCTGTCTGTCTGTGTGTCTGTCTGTCTGTATCATTTTTTTGTGGACGCTGTATCTCACGAACCAATGAATGAAATTTAACCAAACTTGGTATTCAGTTGCACCCTGACATGAACTGGTGCTGATTAGATTTGGAGAACAATAGCTCAACAGGTGGCGCTGTGATCGCATTCTATGCAAATTTTTAACATGGCAGAATAGGACAAAATTCCGTATAAATGGGCATAATGAGAGTTATTTTAAACTAGTGATTGTAAAATTAATATGAATTATTGTTAATAGTAGTAGTTAACTAGGAAAAAATTTTTGTGCATGTGGGGGCATCGCCCCCCCCCACCAGGGGGGGGGAAGTACCCGCTCGGGGGGCAAAGTTTCAAGATGGGTGTCTTTCGAAAGGTCTCGTCAATACCTTTAAAACGAATGGTTGAACCATAAATCTGTGATAATTTAAAACAAAGTTATCGATTTTTTTTTTTTTTTTACTTTTAACAAAAAAAAAAAAAAAAAAAAAAAAAAAAAAAAAATCGTAATTTTTTTTTTTTAAATATTGTTACTGATTCAATATGTATTACTTTTAACAAAAAAAAAAAAAAACCTTAGAAAAAAAAATCGTATTTTTTTTCCCTTTAATATTGTTACTGATAGAATATGTATAATAAAATATAGAAGAATGTCTTGTGGTGGCCACAACATACTAGTTTTAATAAAAATTTAAATCTCTTTTTTTTTTTTTTAAATACTTTCAAACAAATAATATTAAATATATATAGTCATCAATCATCAAATTTCAGCCTTTATCAATCCACTACAGAATGAAGACCTCTTCTACGTGATTCGAAACTGCCCTGTTTTCTATACATATATATGTAATAAAGAATGACAAAAATGCTTAATAATAGGTAATTATATTCACTGCGTCAGATCTATAATGTATATGTATATTTTCTTTAAAACAGGTTCGTACAATAAATATATGTATATTTCATTTTTATATAATTTCTTTTTATCATGTTTTATTAATTATAATAGATAAATATTATATGTATTATTATTATTTTTTTTATTATTTGTTTATATGATTTATATTCATACAAACCCTATTCTTTTTTTTTTTTTACCTAATCATTTATTTATATGAATTGAAGCTTTAATTTTTCGTAAATTAATATTTCATATTTGAATAACATTGTTATGTCAAGTGTATGTATGCACAAACTTTTTCACATTCACATTTTATAATAAATATGTAGAGCATAGCACTTGTTTAGATGAATAAAATGTGTTAAAAGTGATAAAATATGCTTCCATGATTTATTTATTAAAATTTGTTTTTCACAAACTATATTTAGTTAATTCATTTTTAATTTCTCTTGTCAATGCATGGTAGAGAAGTACTGTTTTTATGGCGATTCTTCGAAACTAATTTCTTGATATATTTAAAAACTAGCAGGCTTTGCCCTCTTCGCTAGTCACTACACTAAAATGATTCCTTTAATTGAATAATTGAAACGTTTAAACAAATATATTTCGATTGGCGACTATTATTGCCACAGATTTAGTATGGGATCTCCTCAGTGATATTCAATATTTTTTTTGGCTTCTCGAATCTATACAACGAAACTATTATTAAAACGAGTATTCTCGAAAACAATCCAATAGTAAAGCTTCGACTATTCTGGAAACAGTTGAAACTGTTTCTCATATAGTAAAAGTCACTATTAGATGAATGTTCTGAAATATTCTGAAAAACAGTCACTTGTTCCACAGGAATAAAGCAAATAACATCAAATACTTCGGAGCATAAATCATCGCAAGTTCAAGAAAAATGTTCACTCGCTTAGAGCTCAATCCATAAAGTGCAATCATTCAGAATAGGTCTCTGAATAACTGTGGTTCGCTGTGAATACATACTCTCTCGCATAAATCAACTCACTCCTATTTATAACTTTTTTGCGATGATTCCATCGAAAATCCCATGGAAGCTCGAGATCGTGCTCCCGTGTGTCGGAGCTCTTCGAAACTTGAGGAATTCTAAAGTACCATTTTTTATCAAATTTGGTTGCCCACTCACCAAGTTTGTCACCAAGGTTGACCCTACTGAAAGTCAATGAATGAATTTACCTTTTATTTTCACTTCGCCTATAAAACTGCTTTCATTGCAACGGTGCTAATGATCCGGGGCAAAGAATTAATCCTTTATAACAATATGCTATGAGCACTATTTCTGCCGCATTTTATACAACTAATATTTTTATGGTTATATATATTTTCCATTAAACGTATTCTTATTTTTAGTTATTTATTTAAATATTACTTTAAAATAATCAAATATTTCTGCTGGTCAGTGTGCAAGTACAGTCACACACAGCAGCTCGTATAATTGTATTATAAATTAGTGTAGTGATTGGTATATACCAATAAATAAATAAATTTGTAAACATTACCGTGCTACACAACTTTATTAAATCTCTCCCTAGTCCCTTGGCGGCTTTTGAATTTTTGTCACCATATGAGTGATGATTTTTTTTCTTTAATATAATTTCTTGTATAAAAGGGGAACCTTATTTTGCTGATACTTTCATCGGACACATTTTCGTTAATTTGTAAGAATTCTTCATATTCTGTTTATATTTTTAATGGTTTTTAGGCTTAAAATAGTGCTTGTAATAAATTTTCTATTTCAAAAATTTCATGTTATTATTATTTTTTTTCCCTATAAAATTATCTATTCAGATAAAAATAGATCAATTCTGTGGCTACTATTTTGGTTTAATTTCTTTAAATGACTATTGCTATATTAAAACGGATTAAAATGGTTGTTGCTAAATTAAATTTCTTGGCGAAAAACATTCGGTTTATTTCAACGCCAAAATTTAAAAAATCGCCCTGTAGGATCTCTAAATAAAACTGATAAAATAAATTTATAGTTCATAGAGTTTATTGTCGTAAATAAACAGCCAAATGTGACCTCATGGGCAGTTTTTCTTTTAATAACAACTTGACAGTAAAAATCTACATATGCATAATTTAATTTTTTTTTCATTTTTTTTTATAGTTCACGTTTAAGTGGTAAACGTATTTATTTTCCCGTCGGGGAAAAAGAAAAAAAAAAAAAACGAAATGAACTCGTAAATTTTTTTTGGCAACAATTAAATTAAGGATAATATTTTAATGGTTATATTTACAGCTATTGTGAAGTTAATATTTTCATATTTTAATTAATTAAAAGAAAACAAATAAAAAATTTGAAAATCTGGCTTCGAGGTGCACAACGACCCCTCGGAGGGTACCTTTGTGTCGAAACACGTGACTGTCGAAACACGTGACTGACACGTACCGTCTTTGCGCTACGCTGTCCACACACAGACACACAAACATTGCATTATATATATATATATATAAAGATTACGAATTTCCCCCAATTCGAAAATCAGAAATTTAAGAATTTGTCTTTCTGTATGTCTTTGAGACAATTTCTTTATAACTGAAAATCTCATATTAACGTAAATTTCAAGTTCAGCGTTCTAAAATAAATCATTTAGAGTATATTACTGGAAATTTTTTTATTAAACTCGGACAAACAGTTCATGTAGAGAAACACTGAAAATATTCAGATACGTTATGTCTATAGGCGAAAACTTTTTTATTGTTACATTTAAACACTTTTAGGCTTCAGTAAGCAAAATAAATAAATAAACGTATTCTTTTATAAACAAGAAAGCGTGTTTTATATAAAATATTTCATGTAAAACATTGATTATCATTTTACAGGGCCGCCCGAAAAAATAATTTTTTAAAACGCTATATGTAAAATACTTTCAAACCATATCAGGATAGAGACATTTAGAAGTTTTCGAAGAGTACTAGTAAGTACTAAAAAGAACAATAGTTCTCCACATCTTACCAGGATAAAAGAACAAACCTTATACACAGATAAACAATGGGAAATAATATGAGAGAATACAAATTTTTTATTACAAATATATAAACTTGTAAAAGGTTTCTAATACAAAAATTACAAAGCTGGAAATTTTTGCGTTAGAATATACTTTTTAGATGATCATTTATGTAACTTTATTATCCAGCTTTTTGAAAATGAACTTTTCCAGTCGAAATAACCTAAAAAATCTTACAGTAACTTTAAGAAAATGGTTAAAAAATCCAATACTAAAGTAAAGAACAGGTGTTCAATCAATATTTAAACTTATAAACTTCTTTACACAACATAAAATTAATGAAAGCACTGACAGTTTTGAAAAAAAAGAGCCATTTTTCGTCAGTTGCAAAGCACGTGCTACTACTACCTTGGAGGCAAAAGCAAAATTGAAAGCAGATTAAAACCCAAAGCGAAAGTAACACAACTAATCAATAGGTAGCAGCAGGCAAAACGAAACAAAAAAGGGATTCAATCAAAAACATTTTTTACTTGTCCCCCCTTTCTCTTCAGGACCCATCGTTTGCTGAAATATATAAGGTATAGCATGTTCGTTACACTGCCAAAGTTTTAAGATGATTTCTAAAGAAATTTTCTAGATATTTGACATAACATGTAAAATTGAAAGAGTTCGAATACTTATTGGTAGATAGTCTATGTTCATTAGTTAACATATTTTAGTTATAGTTAATACAGGGTCACCTTTTGATGGATTTTAAATTTTTGATGTTATTTTGGTGGTGAATTAAATTATCAATCGCATTTACACGTGCCAAGAATCTGGTAAGAAATGTCCGAACTACTTCTGGCTCACCACCGGCCGAGCGGTTCTTCGCTGAAAGTTGGTAGACGTGAGGTACCGGGTTCGATCCCAGGTCGTGCTGTTTGCCTAGCCGTTAGGAGTTTTCCGTGGTTTTCTGGTAAACTTGCGTAAATACGGGCTAGGGCCCCTTAGAAAGACCTCCCCACGAAGGGCATTCCCCCTCAGGCCTAGCACCTACAGCAGTCAATCGACCTTATTCCCTAATCCAATCCAATCCGAACTACTTCGGTGCGAAATTACAAATTTTTCCAAAAGACAAAGTTGTTCGGTCGCTTCAGCATGATTTTTCTGAATTTTATTTAAAATATTTTTTAATTTACAGTGAGAGGAAATAAAAGAAAAAAAAATATTTGTTCTAAATATACAAATTGTCTCCAGGTAAAATATTATCCGTTTTCCGTACTGTTTATTGTTAGAAAGAAATCTGAATAAAATAATTTTTCCTATATCATTGACATCTCTATAAATTAAATTATCCAGTACCGTAATATTTCATTCTCCACGAGCATCTTTTATTTTCTAAATTAAGTATTTAGCAGAATTTTCATCCAAAATTAATCAGAATATTTAAAGTTTTCATGTTTGTTGAATACAAGGGGTATGTATACTACACAATGCTCTTAAAATATTTAGATTATATAGATATTATATATACCGGGTGATTCAAAATAGATGTTACAGCAATTATCTCGTAAACTAAGAAAGATAGAAACATACTTCCAATTACAAAATTAGAGCAAATTAAGAGTAGATTTCAGATATGGCATTTTTTTTGTCAAAGGTGTTGTATACATATTAAATACGAAATTTAATTTTTATACGGTCCCTCCTATCATGTGACTCGTATTTAGAAAAATATTCTCCTCGCTCTAACAAGCAAAAAAAAAAAAAAAAAAAAAAAAAAAAAAAAAAAAAACTCATCTCTCTACGTTAAAATCTTGCTGAGTTATTGCAATTTGAAAATGATGACTTACACCACTTTTTTTTCAATTTTGGCATCTATTTTTCGACGCCAACGGGCTCACTTTAGGGGGTTATCTATGAGTTGAGAAAAATTAAAAAAAGATCCTTTATTTTAAAATAGCAACTAAAATCGTTCAAACACGTGAAATCAACAATTTCAAGAATTTAATGCAAATTTACATTATTTCGTATTGTAAAAAAATTTAATAGTTAAATTTCTTTGGGGGTCACCTGAAAATTAAAGCACGTTAAGAGAGGGGAAAAAACTAAAAGACTAGCAAAACCGTGTGAAATTTTCGCTCTTTATTTTTACCACTTTCCATCATGGTTGATAAATTTAATGAGTTCGGCTCTTTAACAATTCCAGCAAGATTGAAAAGTGTTAATGACTTCGATTTGTCTGTCCATCCGTCTTTCTGTGTGTCTGCGCTCTAACTCCCGTGAATATTCATAGAATTTCCTGAAACTGATATATGTTATTTGACTTCACTATCGGATGTTCCTTATTGAAAATGGAGTGAATACATCTGCCAGCTTGTGCACAGGGACACCCGAAAGTATTCCAAAGCATTGTGTTCTATGAGAGGTATTTTTATAAACCATATTTTAATACCTTTAATTTATGAATATATTAATAAAATTGAAATACTTTATTATAGTTTTCCATCGGATATTTTCTCATAAGGTAGAGGAAGTATTGTTTTTGGACCAAATTTTCGAAAGTGAGTTTTTGTTATATTAAGATGTTTTGAGGTCCCCTGAGTATGAAAATCGTGTTTTTAGCGGTTGGTCTGTGTGTGTGTCTGTCTGTTATCAGTTTATCTCAAGAACAAATAGCAGCAGACATTCCAAACTTGGTATTTTAAATATGTATCATATAGGGATGCTACACTAAGCTTTACATTGAGATGAAGCAAATGGTTCGTGTACAGAGACTCTCAAGAATATTCAAATACATTACGTCTATGGGGAAAATTGCAGGCAAGTAGAGTTTAACACCTATAGACTGCACTAAACCAAATGAAATGAATATATATTCTTTATATGCATAAAAACATGCCTCATGTAGAATATGACAGGGAAATCATTCACTGTTCATTTACAGGGCTACGCAAAATAACTAGATTATAATGCGACAATAGCTGAAAATTGATGGAAGTGCATTTTAGGTTGTGCCGTATATTATTACTATAGGTTTATATTTAGGTGCACTTTGTGGTTTGTACATATTCTTCAAAAGATATACAGGGTTGAAAATATTTCAGCTATAAAATTCTTTTTTATTGTTAGTTAAAGTGCTTTATGTAATATTTTACCATGTCCAGGAAAGCTGCTCAGGAATGGAAATGAATTCCGCATAGACATATGATAAATAATGTATGTTTTTAAGCTAAATATGCATCACTTGTATTTTGTGTATTTACACGTTTTAAGGCTTCCTTATTACCAAAGCCATATTTTTTAATGTTTGATTATTGCCTGCGTCAAATAATTTCAGGAAACGAATAATTTCCTTAGGTCCCCCCTCACACAGAACTAATTATCATTAAAACTCTTCCGAAGCCTAATTTGAATTATTTTGACGTAGGTTTACATAACAGTACTCTTTATGTTACCTCTTAATTTCCAACCTGTATTTATGGTATTAAATTTCAGGATAATAGAAAGTCGTGTGAGTGGCACACCAGATTATTTGTTGTTAAATTATGCTGATAATTCATATATATATACAGATCAACGAATTAAAATTTACCTTTCGTATTCAGGAGGCTTCAAAATGTGATATTATACGGAAAAAAAATCGCTCTCCAAAAGCTACTTTGTTTACAGTATGGGTATGAGAAATTAATTTTGCGTTCTGAGTCAGTAGCGTTCTTCGAAAAAAAAATGCAGCAAACACTTATACCAATTACATTTAATAATAATAAAAAAAATGTTTACCTTAATTTTGGGTAGTCCTGTATACTGTCTATAAACTATATACACATGACTTTGTGTATGTAAATTTAGTGTTATATGTAAAACAAGTAACACAAAATGAAATACACTTCCAGCAATTCCCAAGTATAGCTCCAATATATCGAAATACTCTGGGTAACCCTGTAAAAAAATGATGAATGGTTGCTATACCAGAATCTACATAAAACATGCTTTTATGCGTATAAAAAATTTGTCCTTTTAAAGTAGTCTAAGGTAGTCTTACATGTTTAAGGTAGTCTGTACATGTCACACTGTACATATGAGAAATTTCGCTCATAGACGTAATGTATTTGAATTCTTTTGGATGACCCTGTAAACAAACAATTGTCTGATCGTAACGAATACTTTAGTGTAGCACCGCAATATGATACGGATTTAGAATGTCGAATTGGATTTTCTGCTACTATTTGTTCTTGAGATATTGTAATAACACACACACACACAGAGAGAGAGAGAGAGAGAGAGAGAGAGACCAACCATTAAAAACATGATTTTTGAATTCAGAGGATCTGAAAACGTGCAAATATAACAAAAGCTAATTTACGGAAATTTGACTCAAAAACAATAATTTCTCTACACCGTGTATATGAGTAAGAGAGTGTATAAAGAAAAAAAAATGAATTTGAAAATTCCCTTCCAGTACATAAATTATTCATAAATTTTATTTTTTAAATTATCAATGAGTATTCTCTTGTGTATTCACGAGGGAAAAGGAGACATAACAGGTTCAAATAGCCGTCTTTCCCTGAATGATTTCTTTTTCTTTTTTTTTTCCGCAAACGCTGATCAACGCGTGCCTTATTACAAAAGCAATAGTAATTTCAATTGCTCACTTTTGATACAACCCCTTAAGACTTGGCGAAAAATGCTAGAATTTTCAAATTGCAATAACTCAGCGAGATTTTGACTTAAACAGATGATTTTTTTTTTTATTTTGATTGTTAGAGCGAGGAGAATATTTTTCTAAATATAAGTCATGTGATAGAAGGGGCCGTACAGAAAATAAATTTCGTATTTAATATGTATACAGCTCCTTGTACAAAAGAATGCCATTTCTGAAATCTACTCTTAATTTGCACCAATTTTGTAATTGGAAGTTTGTTTCTATCTTTCTTAGTTTACGAGATAATCGCTGTAACATCTATTTTGAATCACCCGGTATATATATGTATATATAAATGATAGTAAGCATACTACACAATGATATTTATGAAATTCGTATTTTCAAAATGATAAAATAAAGTTATAAAAATTAAAAATAAGTTAATAATTTAATTAAAATTAAAAATAAGTCATATATATATATATATATACTAGCAGGCTTTGCCCGCTTCGCTGGACATTAAACTTAAATGAGTTGTCAAAATACCATATTTTTATTAATAACCTAAGTTCTCGCTGTGATTGGTAGAGGTTTAATCGCTCGCAACGTGAGGAGTCTGGGTCCCCACTGTCTTCGGCACAACTTACCCACTTCTTACTTCCCCACCCTCAGCGGGTGAGCTCGAAGTTTTGCAAAATCCCACTAATGTGCATAATGCGTACACTTAATCAATATCCACACACGAAAATTCGCCATTCTAAGATAATTCAAAGCGAATTCAAACTGAAAGACATGTTTTTACACATGTTTATTTCCCTCCGACTCCGAGAAGGTGGAGGGGGGGGATTTCGAATTTCGTGAAATCCAGTTACAATAAGTGCCGGATGCATAGAAACAATTTACGCACCAGATTTCGTGACTACGGAAGTCTTTAATAGAAAATATTATAAATAAATAAATACAAAAAGCACGGCTTTAGTATGGGAACCCTTTGGTGACTTTAAATATTTTAAGCCATTTTTGCGATGAACTGAATTGGCTATCTCAATTGTGAAATTAAAAATCTTGGCTAGAAACGTCCGAGCTACTTCGGTGCCGAATTTCAAATTTTGCCAAAGGGATCCAATACTAAAGCTGTTCCATATCGAATCTGGGTTGAAAACGGAAAAAGGGTAAAATAAATTAGAAATATCAGACCTATATTTATAAATTTGATACCGAATGAAAGGGGCGATTTTGCTGAATCCATGGGTGCAAACAGTGTTTCGATGAGACAATTAGATTTTTAAAAAATAACTAAAGTATGAAATTTAAGTGGCAACGGAAAAACGGAAAAAGGGAAAAATAAATTAGAAATATCAGACCTATAATTACAAATTCAGTACCAACTGAAAGAGGTGATTTTCCTGAATCCTGGGGTGTAAACAGTTTTCCGATACGACAATTAGATTTTTCAAAATTAACTAAAGTATGAAACTTAGATGGCAACACTTCATTTCAATCTTTTCATAATTTGTAGTGCGAATCACGCGAATACAAAAGTCTTTAACTTAAAAATTTATTTTTATATTTTATTTTTCCATTCAAAGCCTTTTAGAGAAAAAATATTTATGGCGCATGCGTAGGCGTTTTTTACCCACAATTTAAACACTAATCATAATTTTGAGAATTTCTATAGATATAATTTCAAGTTGGGTGAATACCTAAGTTTCTGCCAAGCGCCGTTGAATTCCGTCTAGCCGTTCTCGAGTGATGCCCGGACAAACGTGTTTTAGTCTTTTACCCCCTAGGGGGGGGGGAACGGGGGGGAATTTCTGAAAAGTTGATAGATATAATTTTAAGTTGGGTGAAGACTTAAATTCCTGCCAAGCGCCGTTGAATTCCGTCCAGCTGTTCTCAAGTGATGCCCGGACAAAAAAAGCGGCATTCGGACACGATGACACACACACGCGCATGCAAAATTTTCTGAAGTCATTTTCGGCTTTCATGGGTTGTCAAACTTGAAGATATCGCAAAATTTTTCGATTCCGACAAATTTACAGACAAAAGTCTGATTTTATTAATATATATTGCAAGCGTCGTAGTACGAAAAAATACAAACTTCAATGTATTTTTTGTACAGACTACAATATGCTATTAAAAAATTGTCATCTCAAAGATATCTTTCCCGGAAAGTAAGATTCTTTTCTTGGAAGTGTGACAGATATTATTTTTTGCCTCTCGTCGTTCGGGGAATGAAAAATCGTGTGCGACGAATTTTAATTGAAAATAAACAGAAATTTCAACTTTTCTGTTTGTAATTGAGGGTATGTGTACCAACGCTTTCAATAAAATATATATTTCTTGCATCATTTCCGAGCCTAATGTTGCTCTCTCGGTGAAGCGATGTTCTCGTAATTTTAAAGTCTCTGGTTCAATATTAGGGCCGTCAAAATGTCGTCGTGTTCTGTAATGGTGTTTGTGTACATAAAATGAATCATGGCCGCAAATGTTCTTATCAAAAACAACACCTCTTTGGATTACCGAAGTGGGAGATCCATCCCGTTCTTTCGTAATCTAAATTGGCATGTTGATTTATATAGAATGGTATGTATACTTCATAATGTAGTGTAAAATACTCGATTTATTTTAATAATATTTTTTTCTTAATCATTAAGTAAATTTGACTAATCTTCTTTCTACTTACGTGTGTAGTTTCAACAGATTTTGGTGGGGGGAGGGAGGGGAGAACTAAAATTCCGTTCATTCTATCTGTCATATATATATTAATTTACATAATGTTTGTTTAGGGTTTTCATATAACTTGTTCAATCCTTTTGGCTATTAAATTATGCAAATGAAATTTTTAAAAGCTAGCGCAAGCGTAGTTAAAAATTATTTACTAAAAAGGCTCATATTTCATAAGATATTTAACATTTTTGTATGCTGATTGCTGTATGCTGTGTCTAATATAGCTTACAAAATTTTCTAGAAATAGCTTTGTACTGGATCTAATACACTACGTATTGTAATATGAAAGGTGAAATTTATTTTTACAATTACTAAGGGGCTCTGCCCCCTGCTCGCTCCGCTCACCAAACACCGAAGGAGGCTTCGCCTATTCCTCCTCGACTCACTTTACTTATTGACACGTGCAGAACTCTGCTCGCCTATTCGCTGCTTTCTTTCACTGAAAAAGGAATGTTAATAGTGCATATTACAAGACAAAAGCAGAAAATTACTTTGGAAATCCTCATGTTCAATGTCAAATTGAAATATATAATATTTATATATATGAACATATATTAATCGAAAGAAAATCATAATATCTAGACCATTTCGCATTACAGCTTTAGTATATGACCCTTTTTATTTCTTTTTTACAACCTTAAATACGGACCACAGTACTTCAGTCGGTAGAGCGCCAAGCTCGTAATTTGAAGATTGTGAGTTTGGTTCTCGAGCCGGCCAAAGACTGCCGCGTACACTAATGGTCGCTGGTGCACGTAAAAAATGCCGTAGCCACAATATCCTCCGTGTTTCCATCAAACTTATACCTCTGGGTGGCACCGAAGATGGGGAGCTATCCCCTTCGTGTAGAACCAAAACTGTGCTGCCATGTCTCCGGAACATCCGTAGGGGTGCGTCCCAGACCATCGCCAATTATCCATAGCGCAGTAATGATGCGACGTCAATCACAACCTACCTAATTATCTACGTACCTACAACCATAGATCATATTTTAATTTTCCTGTATAAGAAGATTAATATTCTAAAAGTAGAGAAAAAAAAAAGTTGATATTTATTTTCTTTGCTTTTACATCCATGATTTCGGGCCGCGGTACCCTTGTCGGTAAAGCGCTGAGCACGTAATTGGAAGATTGCCGATTCGATGCTTGAGCCGGACAAAGACCGTCGTGTACACTAATGGTGGCTGGTGCTCATAAAATCTGTCGTGGTTGCAAAGTCCCCCATGTTCTCATCCCCACTATACCTCTGGCGATCACCAAAGTGGAGGGGGTCCCGTCCGTGAAGGTTCAAAAATATGATGGCATATCTCCGGAACATCTCATGGGGTCCCAGACCGTCGCCAATTACCCATAGCGCAGTATTGGTGCGACGTTAAATCCAACCAACCTACCTACCTACGTACAACCATGGGTCATATTTTAATTTTCTCCTGTAAAATTACTTCATGACGGAAGAACAGCGACACTGGGAGAAATTTTTTTCAAAATGGCAAATAGAGTACCTTCAAAAGCTTGTCGTTTTTAGTTAATAAATTCTTTAATTAAAATGATAGAAATTTCTAAGCGGCTGAAATGTTATCCTTGGAGTACTGGGAACACATTGATACCTATCATGACGCGAAGAACCTTGCCCTCCGTTAGAAGATGCTGTGGCAGACAAAAAAATTTGACGCCAGTGACAGTAACTTTTTCTTAATATATAGAGAAAGAAAAAGGTTTTATCCCTGAATATATGTAGCAGTCTCATAAAAAATTATACAGATACTGAGAAAAATCCTCTTACTTATATACTGCAGCCAAAACGCATTCAAAGAATCACTTATTACAGGGTGATCCAAAACATTTTGATTTTTGTTTAAATTTCTGCTGGTCTCCTTTTCCGCTTTAGGACACAACTTTTGCTGAAATATATGAGGTACAACATGTTTTTTATACTACCAATGTTTCAAGATGATTCCTAAAGAAGGTTTTTAGATATTTGACAAACATCTAAATTCGAATGTGTCCAAATACTTATTGGTAGAGAGTGTAGATATCTTTTGAGACCAAGCAGTGATTGCATAAAAGTCGACCGTATATATTGAAATCTGATTTATTTTTATACTGTCACAATGAAAATCTGATAGGATTGCCTGGAAAAAGCAGTAAAGTTTTAGAGAAACAACCTCACTGCTGGTCAAATGTATAATATGGATTATTCATCCAATATTATTATCCCCAAAAATAGTGAACGAATTTTAGGAGTATTTTTACCTCACGTACTTAAAGGTGAACCAGATGCTAAAATGCAGAGAATAATGTGCTGTACAAAATGGCATAAGGTGTCCCGGTTAAAACCGTTAAAAAAAAAAAAAATCCTAGCGAATTTTAAAGGTTTTCAACACAAAGTGCAAGAGATATGACATGTGTAAAAAGAAAAAAAAAGAATCAAGATGACATAATGAATGTATAAAAGATAAAAGTTGTGCCAGGAATGTAAAGTCGGGATGTCATTTTAAAATGGTATAGGGTTGCCTCGTCAGATCCGTCAAGAAACAGCGGCCAGTTAAAAAAAAAAAAAAAAAAAACTACTAATTATAAAAGGTTTTTAACCCAAATTACAAGAATATTCTTTTTTAATATTCCTATTTAATATTCTTTTTAATATTAATATTTCTAAAATTCTTCAGTTTTTTTTTTTTTTTTAAGCTGATCTCTGTTTTTTGACGGTATTGAAAAGTCGATCCTATGCCATTTTAATCAGCATGTAAGTTCTCGACATTTAGCGCCGGTTCCGGCTTTAAGTGCGTGGAGTAAGTAAACCACTAAATTTGGTACCTATTTTCGAGGGTGACCACTATTTCTTGACAGTTTTGACCAGGCGGTCCTATGCCATTTTGTAGAGCATACTATTCTGTACATTTTAGCATCGGTTTCATTTTGATATGTATGGGGTAGTAAACTGCTGAAATTTATTCTCTATTTTTAAGGCTGTCCGCTGTGGGGTAAATAAACCATGGAAATTTTGACCGGAAGTTAGATTGTTTCTATTAAACTTAACGGATTTGTTCAGGCGATCCTATTCAATGAATTCTACCTGCATATATATATATATATATATATATATATATATATAAACCAGGTTTAAATTCATGAGGTCTATTTTTATTGCAGTCGGCACTTTGTCTAATAAAGAAACATGCAACAATTTAATTATAATAATTTTTCTTATTTTAATTTTGTCTGAAGTATATAAATTTTTTTAAATAAAACTGTTTAAATAAAATATATATAATAATAGTAAATTATATATATATATGGGAAATTGTATTTCTCGGCTATAATCTCCGCTGTGTGATGTCACTGTGTACGTACCTATCACGTGTTACCACGTCACTCTTTGTATCATCATTTCACTATATGCGCACACATCGGACGCGCGCCAGTATAGTTACTGAGTTGACGTGGAGCGGTTGTGTAAATCACAGGCGGTGTTTTCCGCTCGTAAAATGCATCAGTGTTTATGTAATGCGTAAAATGCATAAAGTGTTTATGTAATGTCCGCTTTATGTTTTAAATAGATGTTGTTAAATGTTATGGTCTGTAGCCGTTTCCCTATATTTTTTGGGGGCTCGACCTATCCCGTTAAATTCTACCCCTAGCATCACGAAACCGGCTACTTTTGTTTTCAAAAACAGTAGCTTGAAAATGTTGTTCTTCAAAATATTATTCTCAAATTGTGAACATTTTTTTTTTTTAAATTCTACGAACGATTATTTTATTAAGATTTTACGATTCAAGCATTTTTTTTCTTCATTCGGACGTTTTAAAAAGGATACTTTCTGTTCTTCGTAAAAAGAAACATTTGACATTTTTCAATACGAAATATCAGCATTTTTCATGACGTTCTTTACTATAATGCTTCATTTCAATATGGTTCAAGTTTTGTTCCTGCTGATGATATTTTTTTTCTACCTTCCTACCTTCTGGAGGTTGTTCCATAACAGACGTAAATTACCGTTTTTTTTTTAAAAGAAATACCAGCGCTGAAAGAAATATTGTTCTATATGCCAACTTCATGCCCGACGTTCTTAAAGTGATTCATTTCGACGTATGAGTTTGTTTTTTCACATAATAAGAGCATTCTACATAAAATTCATAGATTCATCATCATCTATTTGATCCTGCTTAATAAAATGATTTAGTCGGCGCTGAACAGGACTGCCTTAATGTCAGGTAGGAGCATACATTTTTTTTCTCCATTTTGTATGATAGTATATAAAGAAAAAAAAAAAAATTTCGTTTGTAGTTTAAATTTGGATTAAAATTCATTCATTGCCGTTTTACGCCCTTTAAAAATGACTTGCTTGTTGATTTTACATAACTGAAGAATTTTCTTCCTCCATATTTAATTGCTTTCCCACAATAAAAAGATATTCTGTTCCCCAATATTTATTTATTGTTCCTAAAAATATATATGTTCTGGTTTTAATCCATTTCTTAAGAACAATTTTTTTTATTTACTTCGGTTTCCTTATTTTATTTTTATTGCATCCTAAAAATGGCCCTTAAATAAGGCGACCTCCCGCTAGTTGCAAATTCTTTGAAATATTCTAAAACTAATACCATAAAGTTACTTAACACGCTGTTAGGATACCCAACATTTAATGATCAATCGCTTAAACGTATGCGAAATTTTAGCGGTTTTACTGCCGATTTCGACATTAATAAACATCAAGAACAGATTTTAAAATCATTTTCCTTGTCCGATTTTGTATCAATCGCTAATTCGCTTACACTTAGAACCAGTCGGTAGTAAGGAAAATTTATGTAAAGAAATTTTTAATGCACGTACTAATTTATCTGAGTTTCAGAAAACATTAGATACTAGTTTTTTGTCAGACGAAGACGATCTCAGTGTAAATACACATTCTCTTGAAGGCCCTTCTTCGATCGTTCCAAATACTTCTGTTTTTCAAACGCAAAGCGAAACATTCCCTTCGGATGTTCGAAATCTTTCTCCGAATGAAGCTGCAGACGCGATGTCTGGTTTGAGTAATCATTTCTGGTTTCTTCTCCGAGATCTAGCTAGCACGTGCAGAACTTTTTCTGGAAATGATTCATATTCTATATGTAATTTCCTTAACGACATTGAGAAACAATTCTGTTTATTTCCCAGTCTTACCGATCAACAGAAACATATTTCTGCTAAACGATTAATTAATGGTTCTGCTAAAACATTTTTATTTTCGCAACGAAATCTTAATACTCATGAGTCATTTAAAGCCGCGTTAATTTCTGAATTTTTGGATACAATACCATCCACTGAAATACATAAACAACTAGACAACAGGAAATTGCGTCCTGGTGAAACTGCTACGCAATATTTTCTCGCGATGCGCGAAATTACTAACCGCGGTAACGCTATTATTGACGATTCTTCAGTAATTCAGTACACCATTCAAGGTGTGCGAACCCTTCTGAAAAAATTCTTCTTTGTGGAGCAAAATCTTTTTCAGAATTTAAAGAAAAATTGCGTGTTTATGAAACTGCTCTTAATAAAATAAAATTAAATCAACGAAATTCAGTTAATTATAAACAAACATATGACAGTCGAAAACGCAGTACTGGTCACACACAATCAGCTTTCACTCGCGAATCCAAATTTAATATTGGTCCGGCATCTCAAAATAAATTACGTTGTTTGAATTGTAACGATATCGGTCACTTATCTAAATTTTGTCCTAACCGTTCTCGTGGCTCTAGGTGCCTTGCGTGTGGTCTTTTTGGACACAAGTCTACCGATTGCCGCCGAACCGCTGCAAATGAAGGACCTCCTTCCAGAGATAGAGTTAACACTGTACATGAATCGCATGCTTCTCATATGTGTAAACAAGTTAAAATTAGTGGTAATGAATTAACTGGTTTGGTTGATACTGGTAGTCAGTTAACCCTTTTGAAACATTCTGCATGGATAAAAATAGGTTCCCCACCGTTGTCAAAAATTAATAAATCTTTAACTGGTTTTGGCTTTGCGCGTATACATGTTATCGGTACTTTTAATTCTTTTATTACTATAGACGATCAAGAGTTTTCAGCAACTATTTCAGTTGTACCTGACGTGTCCACATTTTATGACCTTATAATTGGATGTGACGTCATCCAACAAGCCAACATTAGCATTTCACCCACCGGTGTTACTTTTTCTAGTTTTTCACAACAAAATGAGTGTACCGCAGATCCAAATTTTATCATGACAATCACTGACGATAATCCCAAATTTGATATTGGTCCTAATGTTTCACGACATATGCGTAACGACATTAACAAACTGTTGTCGGTTTATAAACCTAATAAAATCAAAACTGCGAACATTGAACTTAACATCACTTTAACTGACGATACACCTATTTTTCACACACCCCGCCGTCTACCCTTTACCGAACGAGACATTGTAGGCGCACAAGTCTCTGAATGGCTTAAAAATGGTATTATCGAACCTGTGTCCTCCCCATATGCCAGCCAAGTTGTAGTTGTTCGAAAAAAAATGGTAAACACAGAGTTTGCATCGATTACAGGAAACACAATCGTAAGTTAGTTAAAGATCACTACCCCCTCCCCCTAATTGATAATATTTTGGATCGACTTCAACATGCCAAAATTTTTAGTACGATAGACCTACGTAATGGATTTTTTCATGTACCCGTAAGCAAACAGAGCCACCCTTTCACTAGTTTTGTAACCCATAACGGTCAATTTCAATTTCGCTACATGGCTTTCGGACTTAGCTCCTGCCCTTCAGTGTTCATGAGATATATAAACGCTGTTTTTAGAGACCTAATTGCTGCCGGCATAGTAGCGATTTATGAAACAATTTCAGCGACGAAGATTAAGCAAATACAAGGCAGCGATTGGTCAGACGTAATTACTGTAGGAGGAGCCAAAGCTGACAATTCAATGAATCGTTCTTTTCATGAATCTATCAAATCAACACAAACATGGCTAATCTGTGGCTCCGTCTTCGTAGACTATCGCTAACACTTACAAATACAAAATAAAACGTTAATTTGAGTACAGCGGTTTTATTGAATTTCTTAAAAATTCTTATTTAGCACAAAGTTGTTCAGATTAACTGTATTAAATTTTTGAAATATGTAGTAATTATTGCACTGTAATCATCACATATATTAGTTGAAGCGGTATTTTCCATTAAACATAAATATACCATATTTTATTAATCCTGTATTTTGGTTGGCTTACTTATTTATTTACATTTATTTAGTCACTTACATAAATAAAATGATTCATTAATATCTAGATTAAAAAAGATTGTCATAAAAATACTTTCATGCTTTTTATGATAACGTTAAAAAAGCCAGCCTTAGCCTCCTCTTTTTTTTTATGTGCATTAAAATATTTTATCTTGCCATGTGTTTGTATAACTAAAAGGTAAAAAAAAATCTTACCTGGTATCTTGTGGAAAAATATGTACACTGAATTTCATATTGAAAGTTCTATCTCAATTTCATTAGTAAATATTTATTTTTCATAAAATTATGATGATTTTATTTTTATGAAAATAGTGTATTGCATGTTACTTGTGACTTTTTGAAATTCCTGAAAAAATTAAAAAATGTCCTAAAAGACCCTAATTATGAGTTGTCTTAAATTCCTAAAATTTTGTAGATGTTGTGCTACTTATTGTTATTTTAACAACCCAAATCAAGCAATGAAATTCCAAACCCATTTTGTAATGCTGCACTATATTTGCTAGAAAAAAAAAAAAAAAAAAAACTCAGTTATGCTCATTATTTTTTTTTTTCATTATTATTTTATTTTCATTATTATTTATTTATTTTTGTCTAATTTGTAGAATTCCGTGAATTTATTTCTTCAATCTTTAAAAAAGTCACGGATATCGTTCATTTTAAAAATAGAACGATCGGTGATCAAATGTTCTACGAAAGCTCCCAATTTCCAGTCTTGTACCATCTACAACATAAATGTCAATATTCGTTTGAAACATATTTTATGAGATTCTAGAACCTGTAAAGAAATAGTATTATTAAATATTTCTTGCTCATTTAATTATTTCCTCCCCCCACCTTCAAATTTATCTCCAACTAACGATCGGCAATCAAGTGTTCAGCAGAAGTCTTTTATTTCCCAATCTTTATGTATCTGTAACATAAATGATAATATTAATTTAAAAGTTGTTTTATTAAATTCTAGAAGTAGAATTGAAAGAGTTTAATATTTCTTACTCTGTAATTATTTTTCTATCCCTCCTCCTTTTCCAATCTCTGGAAAGTGAGCAACTCTAAAATCTATAAAGCAATAAAAGTGAATATTACTCACATATGTAATTATTTTTAGACTTTATTGCTGATCTTAATCAATCTATTTATTTTTCCACAATTAAATTAAATATTTACATGTCATATCTATAGGATGTGGAAAAAATTAATAGGTTTTTCAGGTCAGAAACATTTCGCCAAATCAATGTATGCATGTAAAAAAATTGTTTCAGTATGGTTAGAATTTAGTATAATCTAGCAGTATTTTAAATTTAGTATGTTTTATGTATTTATTATTATTATTTTATTCATATGTATTTGCAATACGAAGAAAGTCTCTAGATACTGTAAAATTTCCATTTTATTTGTTCCTTCTATTTCCAACAATTACTATACTATTAAAATTCTATTTATGGCATAAATTATGTCGCATACAAAATCTCTCTAATTTTGATTCTCAAAGGTTGGCAGCTATGCCTTTGGCAACGACTTATGCACTTTTTACTCCCCGCTTCCCAGTTGGATAAGTTAGTAATAATAAAATCCCACCAAAGTGCATATTAGGGATGCACCAAATATCAGTTTTGGCCAAATACCGAATATTCGGCCAACGAAATACTAACTTCAGCTGAATACCAAATATCCTTTAAACTAAATAGTAACTATTTAGAAATTTTTATTCGTGAATTCATCAACCGTGAATATTTATTTAAATCAAATTGGAGTGTAAAGGTTGATATTTTTATTTATTAGCAACTATGCAAAAAATACCAGAGCCGGGAATCAAACCCGGGCACCTCCGCTTAACGCACGGATACTCTACCACTGAGCTACCCTGGCTGACAACCAGCTAGGCACTTCTCGCATAATATTCGTTGGGAAAGTCACCGAGTCTGCAAACGCAGATATATCAGGTGAGACAATAATAATCGTAGCACAACTCCATAGACCAAGAAATTTCAATTTAGAAATTTTTATTCGTGAATTCATCAACCGTGAATATTTATTTAAATCAAATTGGAGTGTAAAGGTTGATATTTTTATTTATTACCAACTATGCAAAAAATACCAAAGCCGGGAATCGAACCCGGGCACCTTCACTTAACGCATGGATGCTCTACAACTGAGCTACCCTGGCTGACAACCAGCTAGGCACTTCTCGCTTAATATTCGTTGGGAAAGTCACCGAGTCTGCAAACGCAGATATATCAGGTCAGCCATGGTAGCTCAGTGGTAGAGCATCATTGCGTTAAACGGAGGTGCCCAGGTTCGATTCCCAGCTCTGGTATTTTTCGCATAGTTCATAATAAATAAAAATATCAACCTTTACACTCCAATTTGATTTAAATAAATAGTAACTATTCCGTGGTTCATACACTTAGGAGTAAAAAAAAAATTCAAGGAGTTATCAAGTACTTTTCAACCACTTCCCAGGAAATTTTCAAGCACTTTCAACCAGGATTTTAGATTTGTCCACACTTTTGTTTAGGGAGGGGGGGGGGTGATTAACTGCATAAAAAACCTATTATCAAATATGTTTATTATTTTTTTTAAACATAACTGGGGGGGGGGGGGGTTCCTGCCTCCTCACTCCACTCACCAATCCTTGACTCACTTTGCTTTATTAACACCTGCGGGGTTCTTCCTACCTCTTTGCTGCTTTTCCATGCAATAAATATGAATATAAATAGTGCATTTCATAAGACAAAAGCAGAAAAATATTATAGAAATCCCCATATCCAATGCTGGATAGAACAACATAACATTTAATAGCATTTAAAAAATAATACGACAAAATAAAATGTGTTAAAAATCAGTAACTTATTTTTTAAGAATAGAAGAAAATTTGTTATATCTAGACCACTTTGTGCTACAGATTTAGTATGATTCCCTTTGGCGACATTTAAATTTTTTTCACTATTTGACGACGACTTTTTTGATAATTGTTTTTTATAAAAAATCTAGTACATACTTTTTCTAATGCTTATAACTTTCACTATTGAATTTTTTAGTTAATTTAGGGCAATATATAACACTCTATATGTATATTTCTAATATACAGTTAGGAAATAATTTCATTATTTTCATTTTAAGTTGCAAAAATGCCCCACAGCTTCAATTTTCAATTCTTTCCTGCTTATTTCTCAAAATAACGAAGGATACTCGAGGAACAGATTTCATATTTGTAGTCCTTGTTAAAAAAAAAAAAAAAAAGAATATCTAACTCTGTAAAGTTAAAAAATTATCATTAGGATATTAAAAGATGCTTCATATGAGTTTGAATTTGACTAAAATGTTTTTATCCCAAAATATCCGGAGTATATCCAAGGTAATTTAAAATATGTTTTTAAATAACAAGATACAATAAACGACATATGTATAATAATAAATGGAAAGGTTTGTCTGTCTGTCAGTCTGTCAGTTCTTTTATACGTTCAGCCCCTACTGAACGCAGAAGTACAAGAATTGACATACTGATGCTATGGAGCCTTTCCGAGGGCCTCCTGAAAACAGAATTTAAAATTTTTAACTAGTTGTGGAGATATTAATTAAAATGTCGAATCATGTCTAATCTCAAAGCGATCTCAATGAATGAGAATTCACCGCCATTGCATAAAAAAAGATATTTTAACGGAGTTAAAAGCAGAAAAAAAAAAAAAAAAATTAGAAATATTTGTTCGATCGTTACAATTTCGGTACCAAATGAAAGGGGAATTTTTTCTGAATCTAAGTGTACAAGCGGCTTATCGGTACAACAATTAAATTTTTAAAAATTTAATTGTTGAATGAATGAATTATATTGAATGAATTATGTTGAATGAATGAACAGTATGAATTTTTTGTGGCAACATCATTTCAAATGCCAGACGACCGTCTGCCATGAAAAAGGAAATGATTGTAACAGATCAAGATGTCACGTGATTTATAGTGGAGGGGAAAATTGCAATTTTCAAACTTTTTCAAATTTTCATTCATGTTACATTTGAATTAATATTCGGGCTAGACAGCATATTATAAACCTAGTGTTCAATTTCCATGAAAATATGTGGACAAACAAAAAAATTAGATTAAATTGTTTTATATTTTGCAGTACATATTTTAAATTGAGATATGCCGTTGAAATTTTGCAATATTTGGTTTTAATGCCCGATAATTCGATTCTGAATATTTTTGAAAGTGTAGAATTATTAGGAAGGGCTTGAGGGGGAGGGGGGGGGGCGAAGGGAAAAAAAAGTTACAGCGTTTGAAATTGGTATTATTAGGTTTTAAGGAAAGATAAATCGATTGCGGATATTTTCAAGTGTAAAATTATTAAGAGGGACAGAAAGGGGGTAGAAGGGGCAAAAACGTAGAAAAAGAACGGTTGTTTTGGAGAAAACAACGGAAAACCGAGAATGCCTTTATTCTTTTATATTTTGCAGAGTTTAGAATTCTGATACCCCATTCACATTTCATACTATTGATTTTTAACAGTATTTAACCCGGAATTATGCAAGTTTCGGAGAAAACTGCGAAAAACTCAGACATAAGTCGTTTTATAATGGTGTTTATATCATTTTTGTATCTCAGCTTCTAATTAGCATAATTTCAAAAGTAATATGTCATTTTGAAACTTATTTGAGTTGAATTTCAAGAGTAGACACCACAAATTTCTGTCACCTTCCGTTAACCAACTACTGTAAGTAATGGAATTCGAGATTTCACGTTATTTCCATGTTTTAAGGTGTTCTGTTTAGGTTTTTTTTTTGTATCTCAGCTACTAATTAAAATAATTTTATAGTAATACATTATTTGAAAGCTTTGTTGATTTGGAATTGAACAGTAGATCCTACAGACTTTTCTACCGCCAGATGGCGCTGTAATATATTAAAATTTCAATATTTCGAATTCTGAATATGATTAAATTATTTTTAATACATCATTCGAAAGATATTTTAAAGAGCTTTTATATTATCGAAAGTGAAATTCGAGATTTCACCAGATTTACACGCTTTAAGGTGACCTGATTAGGTTTTCTTTTGTATCTCAGCTACTAATTAAAATAATTTCATAAGTAATACATCATTTTAAAGCTTTGTTGATTTAAAATTAAACAGTAGATTACAGAAATTTCTACCGCCAGATGGCGCTGCAATATTTTAAAATTTCAATATTTTGAATTCTAAATATTATTAATTTTTTTTAAATACTTCATTCGAAAGTTATTTTAAAGTACTTTTATATTATCGAATAACCTATATTAAATTTATCCAATAGAGGGCACTAATCGAAATTCGAGATTTCACCTGATTTATATGTTTTAAGATATACTCAAGGGGGCCAAAAAATTATTGAGTTAGACCGTTCGAAATTGGAATATATAGGTTTTGAGTGCCTACGAGTCGAATGAGGATATTTTCGAAAGTGTAAAATTAAGGAGGGACAGAAAGGGTGGTGAAGGAATACGTGCGCACAGCGAGCATATATATGAATTCGTGAGCACTGCGCACACACGGGTCTACGCTGACGAAAGCAGAGGGGACCCGGTGTGACTTTTTACCCGATTAGAAATGTTTTTTTTTTCTTTTTAATTCCTTTTCTTAAGAATAAAAGTTTATGAGTAATAACATGGAATTTTGAGAAATCATAAGGGTGGTGAAGGAATATGCGTGCGCAGCGCTCATATATATGCATTCATGCGTGCACATCGCGCACGGGTCTACTCAGAAAATGACATAAAAATAATTACTGACATACAATAGATAATGCATAGGAAAATCAATTAAATGTTAACCAAAAAAAATTCATTTACAATGTTATCGCCATTGAAAATCAAAGTTTACATTGTTTACACTATTCAGTCTTCTATAACAAAAGACAAGTTTTGATGCGGTTTCTAAACCTAAACGATTTTTCAATTTGTGATGCACAAATGAGAAATTTGAGAAGATTCTCTCAATTCCAGCAGATCTAACAGGCATTGCCATCAAGTAACAAACAAGATTTGTGAAAGTTTCATCTATTGCACATTTTTTAAAACTGGACCACCATGTAAATAGTAGCTGGGGTAGTTGCCAAAGTAGCTTAATTCAGTTATGTTAAGAGTTAAATGAATGAATTTTAGAGTTTGAAATAATACAAAACTAAAATCTAGTATTTATGTTCATTATTTTATTTTATTCATTATTTTATATAAATATTTGATATACTCTTTATATTTAATACTAGCAGGCTTCGCTGGTCACTATTTTTTGAATGAATCACTATAATTAATGTATTCTCAAAATTGCAGTAATTTTTATCATGTGAAAAAAAAAAAAAACTGATCAGGAAAAATGTCGCTCTGGTTCCCCACTGCTATCGGCAGCGTAGACCCGTGTGCAGTTATTTTAATTAGTATCTGAGATACAAAATAAAACCTTATCAGGACACCTTAAAACAGGTGAAATCTCGAATTCCACTTTCGATAATATAAAAGTACTTCAAAGTATAAGTATCTTCTTTATGATGTATTAAAAATAATTTAGTCATAATTAAAATTTAAAATCTATATGCAAAGAAGGAAAAAAAAAAAAAAAAAAAAAAAGGATTTCTCTCTTAAAAGATTTTGAGTTATGAAATGTTTTGTGAAAAAATTGATGTTTCATAATGTCTGACTTTTTTGTGGTTTTCTCCGAAACTTGCATAATTCCGGGCTAAATACTATTAAAAATCCATAGTATGAAATGTGAATGGAGTATCAGAATTCGAATCTCTGCAAAATATAAAAGAATAAAGGCGTTCTGGGTTTTCCGCCATTTTCTCCGAAACAACCGCTCCTTTTCTACATTTTTGCCCCTTCCGTCCCTTCTAATAATTTTACACTTGAAAATATCCGCAATCGATTTATCTTGCCTTAAAAACTAACAATACCAATTTAAAACGTTGTAATTCTTTTTTTTTTTTTTTTGCCCCTACAAATCACCACAAAGCAGTTTTTAAAGAAAATTTGGTATTTACGTGTTAACTGCATGTCATTGGCAGGCTATTCATATGCATAAATACAAATATGTAAGAAAGTACAATATATTTTATAGGATTACTTCTATGATAATTATATGTAAATATATATGTTACCGTTAAAGCTCGAAATCCGTTAATGTGCAGATTACCTAGCTAATCTGCAGATTAACTAAAATGACCCGTTAAAGTGTGGAATCAAGAGTTTTCCGCATTTTAACTAGGTAATCTGCAGATTAGCGGCTTCTGTGTCGTTAAAGTTCAAATGTTTGTTTCGAGCCTTAGTTTTTTTTCATTCACTATGACATCAAACAGTCGTGTGATACAGATACACGAATGACCTTCAAACACAAACCAAAACTTTCATCCTTTCCGCTCCGCTTCCGCTATGACAATTGGTAAACGTAAAATGTGGAGCATCGAAGACATGATTATTATAGGTTTCTCATTATGACCAACACAAAACTTAAAGTAACAAGTAAGTTATAATTGTTTTAACTTTGATTTTATTTCTTCTCTTTTTTAATTCTGTCAATATAAGTTTGATAAGGGTCTGCACTGCATTTTATTATTGAAATCTAATCTTAATTAAACGCTGTATCTCCTGAAACTTCATTTTCAATTATGAATATTAAAATTTACAACACAGTAATTATTTCCTCCCGGAATAAAACTATTAAAACACAACTTTTTAAAACTAATTTATTTAAAAATTGATTTAAATTACTATTACTTACTGAAAAAAAAAAAAAAAAAAGTATTAATTTTTAACTCTGAAAAATATGACATTCAATATTATGGCTTTCTTTAATAAATACTTAATATGAAATTTTTATGCATTTTTTAGCATTTCATTACATTTTGTTGTTGTTTTCAATTTCAAGTTTCCTTTATATATTTTATATATCATGATTACATTTTTATTTTGTTCGCTTTTTCAGATAATTTCGTTGTAGTTTATCACATATAAAATACGTTAATAAAGTTTTTTTTTTTTTTTTTTTTTTGTAAAATTAATATATTTGCTAAACTTGTACAGATATATGTATGCTGCAAAATATAGTTTAATAAAGCATTGGAAAACAGTCATTTTAATTTTCATGCGTTCTAAAAATTATTAAAGCAGTTTTAATTATTTGAAGTACTTCTTAAATAATGCTTCTGATTTGTCTAATTTAATATTTCTTTATCGAATTAAAAATTGGTGCATAACTTAAAAAAAAAAAAAAATAGTAATAGCAATATAAGTTGTTAATAAAACTTTTTTTAAATATTTATTTAAATGGTTAAATATTTTTATTTTGAAAAGAAATCGTTACTGTTCTAACATTCATTTATAAAATAGAATTTATTGAAAGCTATTAAAGTTATATTTCATATTAAAAAGACATACAGATTAAAATAAGTAAAGAAAGAAAACTATTTTTTTTTCCCCCAAATGAAACAAATAAATACAATACAGCGTGCTGTAAAACTACAACAACAGAGATCTTATTTTCACTTTAACGAGTGCCTAGTAGGTAATGTGCAGATTATCTAGGTAATTCGCAGATTACCTAGGTAATTTGAAAAATGAAACAATTTTCCTTACTTTAACGGATCGCTCTAGTTAATGTGCAGATTACCTAGCTAATCTGCAGATTAACTGATTTCTGCACTTTAGCGGTAACATATATATAAATATTGAAATACATATGTAATATATATTTTGTATTAACCACATGCCAGCAGTTAATCTCTGGCAGGCGGTTAATACATAAATACTGAAATTTTCATTTAACTAGTATGTTGTGGCCACCACAAGACTTTCTTCTATATTTTCCTATACAAATTCACTCAGTAACAATATAAAAAAAAAAAAAAATTCAATAACTTTGTTTTGAAGTATCACAGATTCATAGTTCAACCATTCCTTTTAAAGGTATTGACGAGTCCTTTCGAAAGATACCCATCTTGAAAATTTACTGCCCACGAGGGGAGACTTCCCCCCCCCCCCCCAGGATGGGGGGGGGGAGGCGAGGCTCCTACACATACAAAATTTTTTTCCCAGTTGACTATCTCTATTATAAATAATTCTTGTAAATTTCATAATGATTACTAAAAAATAATTCTCTTTATGCACATTTATACAAAATTTTGTCCTATATCACCATGTTAAAAATTTAGAAAAAGCGGGATGGCAACTCAACCTGTAAGGCAATTTTTACCAAAAGTTGATAGGCACTAATTTATGTCAAGGTGCAACTACATACCAATTAGTATGAAATTCTGTGCAGTAGTTCCTGAGATACAGTTGCCACTAAATTTTGTCACACACACACAGACATTTTCTAAAAATGGTCAAATCATGTCCTACAGCTCTAAAAACGTGTAAATCCATAAAAAACCAGAGGTCAAAAATTTTTACGAATCCAATACTTTCTTCCATTGAATATAGAAGAAAGTAAAAATAACAAAATTATAACCAACTACAATTAAATAAAAAATTTAAATCATTAAATATATATGATTGAACAATATAAATGCACAAAATCCCAGTATGCAGCAGTTGTTATTATGCATGTATCTACGCTCCATGTACATTAAAAAGAAAAAATAACATTGGTTACTGCTACCTCACTCTGCATGAGATGTTCATAAAATGCATCAAATAACATACTGCAGTAATTACTGTAACATATGTATTAGTGCTTTGTGCACATGAAAATCAAAGCGCCCATTACAAAAAAAGACAGATTATACGGATGTAAAAAAATCACCTTTTAAATACAAAATACATGTACAATAATGTATGATAATTTAAAGCAGCAGATAATTTCAATATTAATTTAGATTTGTATATAATCTTCCCCTTTCAAAATACTCTTGTTCCAAACACATACATCTTTAAAATGCAAAATATCTGTTATTTACACAATATTTATTTAAACATTAATTTTAATTCACTGAATAGAATAATATTATTAAATAGGAATTAAAATTTATATAAAGAAATTACCTCTGAAATATTCCATGTTTGCAGTTATTATGACTTTTCAAATTACTACTAGAAAATTCCACAATAACACAAACAAATATCTAAATAATTCAAATTTTCATTATATTTCTGTTATTTACCTCAAAATTCACATTTCAGTAAAAATATAAATCAAATCAATTTATGTGAAATGATTGTTCTCAAAATATTTTATTTACTTTTTACAAATATCCAAATAAAATACATAATGAAAATCAAGATTTATATATTAACGTCATATATAATTAAGAGATAAAGTTGATAAGAAACAGATTATTTCTTCAATAATAAAAATATATACTAATTCAATAATAATTAAATTAATGAATCTCTTTAACTCACCATTGAAGGTTATGGTTAGCATCTATTTTTTTCCCTTAGTGGCTGGAATTTCCCTCGTAAGATGCAGGTGGATACTTTCATTACATGAAGTCTTCAAGTTGTTAATAACCGAATCGATAATACCTTTGTACGTACATTTTTATTAATCACATACATAAGGCAATATTAATTCAGTTGAAATAAATGTTTGGATTCTGTGAAATAAAAAATGAAGTTTATTTTCTTAGCTAAGCATAGATATATGTAATGATAAATAATTGTACACACATAGAAAGGAAATAAAAGTAATAAACTATAAAAATTTAAACAGACAGCCTGCATAACTAACACTTTCAAACATTAACAGCCACTAACAGCAGCACAAATAAAAACTTTATATGCAGCAACTAATTACATTACATTAAAATTTTGATAACACAAAAGCAAATTTTATCTCTTATTGCAAAGAAACATGGATATTTTTTTTATCCCAATTTATCTATTCAGAATCTTTAAATCTGAAATAACGCTAAATTATTTTTAAAACATGAATATATTCGTAACAAAACAAATGTATATTTACATCAACGTTAATTTTATAAACGTGGCAAACAAATTTCGAACATGTTATTTATATTAGCAATGTTTTTCAGCAGGTAATGACATTGATATCTAATTGTATAACTAATTCATATCTATAAATCTCGAATGCAGTAAGTAATTTCTATTGTTTACCTTACTTTTGCATTTACATTACACAATAGATTCGTCGATTGCAAGTCTCCATTAAATTAAGATGGACGTTCGCGCTTGTTTTCGATGTTCTATCGTTCTATGTATATAAAACGAGTAGATTAAGAAATTTAATGTTTAAAAATAAGCTTACCAGGAAAAATAAGTGAAAATACCTTTTCTATCGAAGTGCCGATCCATAGTTCGTGAATCGTGATTCATTCAACATAAACTCCTCCTTCGGTAGTGACGTCATCAAACCACACCTCAAATGGTCGTAGCTAGGAGTGTTTCATAAATCGCGGCATAGTACTCCCTTATATGGATGATCTTCTAATTCCCGCGAGTAACGAACTTGAGGCCGTAAAACGTCTAAAAACTGTTCTTCAAACAGCTAGCGAGTACGGATTCGACATAAATTTTAACAAATGCCAATTTTTACATACCAAAATAGATTTCCTCGGTCACATAATAGAAAATGGTAAACTTTTGCCATCCCCTTCCAAAACTAAAGCCGTTTTAAATTACCCAGACCTTAAAAATGTTAAGGACATACGTAGATTTATTGGCCTTACTGGATATTTTAGGAAATTTATCCCTCATTTTTCTACCATTGCAAAACCCTTAAGTAATCTTCTGCTTAAGGACACCCCTTTTCAATTTCAAAATGAACAAAGAGCCGCATTTCAAAAATTAAAATATTTACTTTCCCAAGAACCAGTTCTCAATATTTTTAATCAAAATTCTCCTATTGAGGTACATACAGACGAGTCTATAGATGGCTTGGGGGCAGTCCTGTTGCAGAAAAACATCATTGATAATAAATTCCATCCAGTCTTTTATTTTTCGAAGAAAACATCGGATAACGAAAGAAAATATACTAGTTTTGAACTTGAAGTTCTGGCTGTGGTGGAAGCCCTCAAAAAGTTTAGAATCTACCTTCTAGGAACAAATTTCAAAATTATCACCGACTGTGACGCATTCGTCAAGGCACTTAATAAAAAAGAAATAAACTCCCGCATTGCACGATGGGCTCTGTACCTTCAAGAATTCCATTATAGTATTGAGCATCGCACAGGTTCCCGCATGGCGCATGTGGACGCTCTAAGTCAAGCTCCACAATGTTTCATCATCCAAGATAGCCTTCATGTAAAACTTTTGAAAGCTCAGCAAGCTGATGAATTTCAGGCATTAAAAACGCTTTTGCAGTCCACACCCCATGATAATTACATTATAAAAAACAACCTTCTCTATAAAACAGTGAACGGTGTCGATTTACTCGTCGTCCCTACAGACTTGCAGAATAGCATAATTAAAGAAGCACACGAGCGTGGACATTTTGCAGCACTCCGTACCCAAGAATTAATCAATAAAGATTTTTATAGCCCTCACCTCAAAGACAAAATCGAAAGTTGCATCAAACATTGTATAAAGTGCATACTCTATAATAGAAAACGAGGTAAACAAGATGATTTCCTCCACCCAATTGATAAAGACGATGCACCCCTGCACACATACCATGTTGATCACCTTGGTCCCCTAGCTACTACATCAAAGAAATACAAACATATTATGGTTGTTGTGGATGAGTTTACCAAGTTTACCTGGCTGTACCCCACAAAATCTACAGACGCCGCTGAAGTTATCAGCCGACTAAAAAGCCAACGATCAATCTTCGGAAACCCCGCCAGAATTATCACAGATCGAGGTCCAGATTCACTTCCACTGCATTTCAAGAATATTGCCTCGACCAAAATATTACTCACATACCAATTACAGCAGGTTTACCAAGATCGAATGGTCAAGTTGAAAATAAAAATTCTACTATCATCGCAGTATTGTCCAAACTGTCATCCGACAACCCCGAAAAGTGGTTTTCCCATGTGCCTGCTCTCCAACAAATCCTCAACTCGACATTTCAAAGAAGCATAAAGACGACACCATTTGAATTACTATTCGGTACCCAGATGAAAAATAAAGGCGACATCAAGATCCTGGAGCTTCTCAACGACGAATCTACTAACGCATTCCAGAGGCAACGAGAAGAGAGACGAATCGACGACAAAAAACAGATTCGAATAGTGCAAGAAGAAAATCGCAGACAGTATAACCTTCGAAGAAGACCAGCTGCTAAATTCAAAATCAACGATTTAGTCGCAGTTAAATGCACCCAGTTCGGGCCTGGTCTAAAACTAAAACAGAAATTTTTAGGTCCATATAAGATAACAAAACTTAAACCAAACGACACATATGACGTCGTCAAGTGTGACTTCGTAGAAGGCCCATTCAAGACCAGCACATGCGCTGAATTCCTGAAACCTTGGACCGACACTTTTGAAACACTTAATTAACATATTTCTTCAGGACTCTTTTTTTTTTTAAGACTTAATTGACATATTTCTTCAAGACTTTTTTTTTTTTATTATTACAGAACTCTTCTTTGAACATTTTTTGTGCAAAATTAAACTTTTTTTTTTTTTAACATCACACGTTGAACTTCAACTTGCCAATACAAGAGAAACTCTCATTTTTATGAACATTTTTTTTCCCATGAACATTCTTCAATACCTGATATATTATTATTATTTTTTTTTTTTTTTTTTTTGGTGAAAACTATCTACCTATTTTTTTTTTCTACTTGTATGTTGCTAACATCTTATCTTATTTTATTTTAGTATTTTGATGATTCAGATTTTGAGTGTAATATTTACACAATTTTCCATTTGGTAATGTATATGTTACCGCTAAAGTGCAGAAATCAGTTAATCTGCAGATTATCTAGGTAATCTGCACATTAACTAGGTAATCTGCACATTAACTAGGGTGATCCGTTAAAGTGAGGAAAATTGTTTTATTTCTCAAATTACCTAGGTAATTTGCGAATTACCTAGATAATCTGCACATTACCTACTAGGCACTAGTTAAAGTGAAAATAAGATATCTGGTGTTGTAATTTTACAGCACGCTGTGTTGTTTTGTTTCTTCATTCGGGAAAAAAAATAGTTTTCTTTTCTTTTTTATTTCTTTCTTTACTTATATTTTATATTTTATATTTTATATTTTATTTATTTCATCTTTTTTATTCTGTCAATATAAGTTTGAATATGTTATTCATTTTTAATATGAAATATAATAGCTTTCAATAAATTCTATTTTATAAATGAATGTTAGAATTGTAATACAGTAACGATTTCTTTTCAAAATAAAAATATTTAACAATTTAAAATGAAAAAAAAAAAAGTTTTATTAACAACTTATATTGCTATTACTATTTAAATACTAGAAATATTAAATTATATAAAATGTTACTAGAAATATTAAATTAGACAAATCAGAAGCATTATTTAAGAATTACTTCAAATAATTAAAACTGCTTTAACATTTTTTAGAATGCATGAAAATTAAAATGACAGTTTTCAATGCTTTATTAAACTATATTTTGCAGCATACATATATCTGCACAAGTTTAGCAAATATATTAATTTTACAAGAAAAAAAAGAAAAAAATATTAACACTTTATTAACACTTTTTATGTGATCTACAACGAAATTATTTGAAAAAGCGAACAAAATTAAATAAATAAATAAATAAAAATATAATCATGATATATAAAATATGTACAGGAAACTTGAAACTGAAAGAGAAAGAAAAATGTAATGAAATGCTAAAAAATGTACAAAAAGTTCATATTAAGTATTTATTAAATGCCATAATATTTTTCAAAGTTAAAAATTAATATATCTTTTTTTTTTTTTTTTTTTTTCAGTAAATACACTCAAATCAAATGAACCAATGAAATATCGCCTTATACCCATATAATGTAGCTCTAGTGCAATGTAAAATTCATTAAAAACAAAAACAAATGAACCAATGAACTATCGTTTAATTCTCCATAATGTAGCTCCAGTGCAATATAAAATACACTGAAATCAAATAAAAACAAATGAACCAATGAAATATTTAATTTCCCATAATGTAGCTCTAGTGCAACGTAAAATACACTCAAAACAATTAAAAACAAATTTGTAATAAAATATCATTTAATTCCCTATAATGTAGCTCTAGTGCAACGTAAAATACACTCAAATCAAATGAACCAATCAAACATCTAATTCCCTATAATGTAGCTCTAGTGCAACGTAAAATACACTCAAATCAAATGAACCAATCAAACATCGCCTAATTCTCCATAATGTAGCTCTAGTGCAATGTAAAATACACTCAAATCAATTAAAACAAATTAACCAATAAAATATTTTTTCCCCATAATGTAGTTCTAGTGCAATATAAAATACACTCAAATCAATTAAAACAAATGATCCAATGAAATATTTAATTCCCCATAATGTAGCTCTAGTGCAATGTAAAATTCTCTCAAATCAATTAAAAACAAATGAACCAATTAAATATTTAATTCTCCCTAATGTAGCTGTAGTGCAACGTAAAATACATTAAAATGAAATGAACCAATGAAATATCGCCTAATACCTCATAATTTAGCTCTAGTACAATGTAAAATACACTCAAATCAAAAACAAATGATCCAATGAAATATCGTTTATTCCCCATAATGTAGCTCTAGTTCAACGTAAAATGCACTCAAATCAATTAAAAAGAAATAGTCCAATGAAATATTTAATTCCATATAATGTAGCTCTAGTGCAACGTAAAATACACTCAAATCAATTAAAAAGAAATAGTCTAATGAAATATTTAATTCATTTTAATGTAGCTCTATTGCAAAGTAAAATACACTCAAACCAAATGAAACAAGGAAAAGACGTCTAATTCCCCATAATGTAGCTCAAGTGTAATGTAGAATTCACTCAAATCAAAAACAAATAAACCAATGAAATATCGTTTAATTCCCCATAATGTTGCTCTAGTGGAACATAAAATACACTCAAAGCAAATGAACCAATGAAATATCGCCTAATTATCCCATAATGTAGCTCTAGTGCAATGTGAAATTCTCTCAAATCAATTAAAAACAAATGAACCAATAAAATGCCGTTTAATCCACATAATGTAGCACTAGTGCAACGTAAAATACACTCAAATCAATTAAAAAGAATTAATCCTATGAAATATTTAATTCCCTATAATGTAGCTCTAGTGCAATGTGAAATTCTCTCAAATGAATTAAAAACAAATGAACCAATGAAATATCGTTTAATCCCCATAATGTAGCACTAGTGCAACGTAAAATACACTCAAAACAATTAAACAGAAATAGTCCAATGAAATATTTAATTCCCCATAATGTAGGTCTAGTGCAATATAAAATATACTCAAATCAATTAAAACAAATGAACCAATGAAATATATATTTCCCCATAATGTTGCTCTAGTGCAACGCAAAATACACTTAAATCAAATGAACCAATGAAATATTGCCTAAATCCCCATAATGAAGCTCTGGTGCAACGCAAAATACACTCAAATCAATTAAAAACAAATGAACCAATGAAATATATATTTCCCCATAATGTTGCTCTAGTGCAACGCAAAATACACTTAAATCAAATGAACCAATGAAATATCGCCAAATTCCTCCATAATGTAGCTCTAGTGGAGTGTAAAGTTCATTAAAAACAAAAACAAATGAACCAATGAACTATCGTTTAATTCTCCAAATCCAGTGCAATATAAAATACACTGAAATCAAATAAAAACAAATTAACCAATGAAATATTTAATTTCCCATAATGTAGCTCTAGTGCAACGTAAAATACACTCAAAACAATTAAAAACAAATTTGTAATGAAATATCGCCTAATTTCCTCATAATGTAGCTCTTGTACAACGCAAAATACACTCGAATCAAATGAACCAATCAAATATCGCCTCAATAATGTAGCTCTAGTGCAATGTAAAATTCACTCAAATAAAAAACAAATGAACCAATGAAATATCGGTTAATTCACCATAATGTAGCTCTAGTGGAACGTAAAATACACTCAAATCAAATGAACTAATGAAATATAGCCCAATTCCCCATAATGTAGTTCTAGAGCAACATAAAATACACTCAAATAAAAAAAAAATGAACCAATGAAATATCGTTTAATTTCCCATAATGTAGCTCTAGTGCAAAATAAAATACACTCAAATCAAATAAAAACAAATGAACAAATGAACAAATGAAATATTTAATTCCCTATAATGTAGCTCTAGTGCAACGTAAAATACACTCAAATCAAATGAACCAATAAAATATTGCCTAATTCTCCGTAATGGATATCAAATGCAACGCAAATTTTAAATACACTCAAATCAAATGCACCAAAGAAATATCGCCTAATTCAACATAATGTAGCTGTAGTGCAACGTAAAATACACTAAAATCAAATGAACAAATTAATCGTTTAATTCTCCATAATGCATCCCTAGTGCAATGCAAACTACACTCAAATCCAAAACAAATGAACCATCGAACTATCATTTAATTCCCCATAATGCAGCTCTAGTGCAACTTAAAATACACTCAAATCAAATGAACCAATGAAATATCGCCTACTACCCCATAATTTAGCTCTAGTAAAACGTAAAATACCCCCAAATATATTAAAAACAAATTTTATAATGTAATGTCATTTAATTCCCTATAATGTAGCTCTAGTGCAACGTAAAATACACTCAAATCAATTAAAAACAAATGAACCAATGAAATATTTAATTCCCCATAAAGTAGCTCTAGTGCAACGTAAAATACACTCAAATCAATTAAAAACAAATTATCCAATGAAATATCATTGAATTCCCTATAATGTAGCTCTAGTGCAACGTAAAATACACTCAAATCAAATGAACCAATGAAATATCGCCCAATTCCCCCATAATGTAGCTCTAGTGCAATGTAAAATTCACTCAAATCATTTAAAAACAAATACACCAATGAAATGCCGTTCATTCCCCATATTGTAGCTCTAGTGCAACGTAAAATCCACAACAAACCAAATAAACCAATCAAATATCGCCTAATACCCAATAATTTAGCTCTAGTGCAATGCAAAATACACTTAAATAAAAAAAAAATGATCCAATGAAATATCGTTTATTCCCCATAATGTAGATCTGGTGCAACGTAAAATACACTGAAATCAAATGAACCAATAAAATATTGCCTAAATCTCCGTAATGCAACGCAAATTTTAAATACACTCAAGTCAAATGCACCAAAGAAATATCGCCTAATTCAACATAATGTAGCTGTAGTGCAACGTAAAATACACTAAAATCAAATGAACCAATGAAATATCGCCTAATTCCCCCATAATGTAGCTCTAGTGCAATGTCAAATTCACTGAAATAAAAAACAAATGAACCAATGAACTATCGTTTAATTCTCCATAATGCATCCCTAGTGCAATGCAAACTAAACTCAAATCAAAAACAAATGAACCATCGAACTATCATTTAATTCCCCCATAATGCAGCTCTAGTGCAACCTAAAATACACTCAAATCAAATGAACCAATGAAATATCGCCTACTACCCCATAATTTAGCTCTAGTGCAACGTAAAATACCCCCAAATATATTAAAAACAAATTTTATAATGTAATGTCATTTAATACCCTATAATGTAGCTCTAGTGCAACGTGAAATACACTCAAATCAAATAAAAACAAATTATCCAATGAAATATCATTTAATTCCCTATAACGTAGCTCTAGTGCAACGTAAAATACACTCAAATCAAATGAACCAATGAAATATCGCCCAATTCCCCCATAATGTAGCTCTAGTGCAATGTAAAATTCACTCAAATCATTTAAAAACAAATAAACCAATGAAATGCCGTTAATTCCCCATAATGTAGCTCTAGTGCAACGTAAAATCCACAACAAACCAAATAAACCAATCAAATATCGCCTAATACCCATTAATTTAGCTCTAGTGCAATGCAAAATATACTTAAATAAAAAACAAATGATCCAATGAAATATCGTTTATTCCCCATAATGTAGCTCTAGTGCAGTAAAAAATTCACTCAAAACAAAAGCAAATGAACCAATGAACTATCGTTTGATTCTCCATAATGTAGCTCCAGTGCAATATAAAATACTCTGAAATCAAATAAAAACAAATGAACCAATGAAATATTTAATTTCCCATAATTACACTAGTGCAACGTAAAATACACACAAAACAATTAAAAACAAATTTGTAATGAAATATCATCTAATTCCCTATAATGTAGGTCTATTGCAACGCAAAATACACTCAAATCAAATGAAATAAGGAAAAAACGCCTAATTCCCCATAATGTAGCTTTAGTGCAATACAAAATACACTCAAATATATTAAACACAAACGAACCAATGAAATAGCGCCTAATTTCCTCATAATGTAGCTCTAGTACAACGCAAAATACACTCGAATCAAATGAACCAATCAAATATCTACCCAATAATGTAGCTCTAGTGCAATGTAAAATACACTCAAATCAAAAACAAATGATCCAATGAAATATAGTTTAATTCCCCATAACGTAGCTCAAGTGCAACGTAAAGTACACTCAAATCAAATGAACCAATGAAATATCGCCCAATTCCCCATAATGTAGCTCCAGTGCAATGTAAAATACTCTCAGTTCAATTAAAAACAAATGAACCAATGAAATATCATTTAATAAACCATAATGTAGCTCTAGTGCAATGCAAAAAACACTCAAAGCAAATGAACCAATGAAATATCGCCAAATTCCCTATAATGTAGCCAGCCCTAGTGCAGCGTAAAATACACTCAAATTAAATGAACCAATCAAATATCGCCCCAATAATTTAGCTCTAGGGCAAATGTAAAATACACTCAAATCATAAACAAATGATCCAATGAAATATCGTTTATTCCCCATAATGTAGCACTAGTTCAACGTAAAATACACACAAATCAATTAAAAACAAAAAGTCCAATGAAATATCATTTAATTGCCTATAATGTAGCTCTAGTGCAACGAAAAATACACTCAAATCATATGAACCAATTAAATATCGCCCTATTCCCCATAATGTAGCTCTAGTGCAATGTAAAATACTCTCAATCCAATTAAAAACAAATGAACCAATGAAATACTTATTTCCACATAACGCAGCTCTAGTGCAACGTAAAATACACTCAAATCAAAAACCAATGATCAAATGAAATATCGTTTATTCCCCATAATGTATCTCTAGTGCAATGTCAAATTCACTAAAATAAAAAACAAATGAACCAATGAACTATCGTTTAATTCTTCATAATCCATCCCTAATCCATCCCTATTGCCTAATTCTCCATAATGTAGCTCTGGTGCAACGCAAAATACACTCAAATCAAAAACAAATGATCCAATGAAATATCGTTTATTCCCCATAATGTAGCTCTAGTGCAATGTAAAATTCACTCAAATAAAAAACAAATGAACCTATGAAATGTCGTTTAATTGCCCATAACGTAGCTCTAGTGCAACGTAAAATACACTCAAATACATGAACCAATGAAATATTGCCTAATTCAACATAATGTAGTTCGAGAGCAACATAAAATACACTCAAATCTAAAACAAATGAACCAATGAAATATCGTTTAATTTCCCATAATGTAGCTCTAGTGCAATATACAATACACTCAAATCAAATGAAAACAAATGAACAAATGAAATATTTAATTCCCTATAATGTAGCTCTAGTGCAACGTAAAATACACTCAAATCAAATGAACCAATAAAATATTGCCTAATTCTCCGTAATGTATATCAAATGCAACGCAAATTTTAAATACACTCAAATCAAATGCACCAATGAAATATCGCCTAATTCAACATAATGTAGCTGTAGTGCAACGTAAAATACACTAAAATCAAATGAACCAATCAAATATCGCCTAATTCCCCCATAATGTAGCTCTAGTGCAATGTCAAATTCACTGAAATAAAAAACAAATGAACCAATGAACTATCGTTTAATTCTTCATAATCCATCCCTAGTGCAATGCAAACTACACTGAAATCAAAAACAAATGAATCATCGAACTATCATTTAATTCCCCATAATGCAGCTCAAGTGCAACTTAAAATACACTCAAATCAAATGAACCAATGAAATATCGCCTACTACCCCATAATTTAGCTCTAGTGCAACCTAAAATACCCCCAAATATATTAAAAATAAATTTTATAATGTAATTTAATTCCCTATAATGTAGCTCTAGTGCAACGTAAAATACACTCAAATCAAATAAAAACAGATTATCCAATGAAATATCATTTAATTCCCTATAATGTAGCTCTAGTGCAACGTAAAATACACTCAAATCAAATGAACCAATGAAATATCGCCCAATTCCCCCATAATGTAGCTCTAGTTGCAATGTAAAATTCACTCAAATCATTTAAAAACAAATAAACCAATGAAATGCCGTTAATTCCCCATAATGCAGCTCTAGTGCAACGTAAAATCCACAACAAACCAAATAAACCAATCAAATATCGCCTAATACCCAATAATTTAGCTCTAGTGCAATGCAAAATACACTTAAATAAAAAACAAATGATCCAATGAAATATCTTTATTCCCCATAATGTAGATCTAGTGCAACGTAAAATACACTCAAATCAAATGAACCAATGAAATATCGCCAAATTCCTCCATAATGTAGCTCTAGTGCAGTGTAAAATTCACTCAAAACAAAAACAAATGAACCAATGAACTATCGTTTGATTCTCCATAATGTAGCTCCAGTGCAATATAAAATACACTGAAATCAAATAAAAACAAATGAACTAATTAAATATTTAATTTCCCATAATGTAGCTCTAGTGCAACGCAAAATACACTCAAAACAATTAAAAACAAATTTGTAATGAAATATCATTTAATTCCCCATAATGTTGCTCTAGTGCAACGCAAAATACACTTAAATCAAATGAACCAATGAAATATCGCCTAAATCCCCATAATGAAGCTCTGGTGCAACGCAAAATACACTCAAATCAATTAAAAACAAATGAACCAATGAAATATCGTTTAATTCACCATAATGTAACTCTAGTGTAACGTAAAATACATCAAATCAAATGAACCAATGAAATATCGCCAAATTCCTCCATAATGTAGCTCTAGTGGAGTGTAAAGTTCATTAAAAACAAAAACAAATGAACCAATGAACTATCGTTTAATTCTCCAAATCCAGTGCAATATAAAATACACTGAAACCAAATAAAAACAAATTAACCAATGAAATATTTAATTTCCCATAATGTAGCTCTAGTGCAACGTAAAATACACTCAAAACAATTAAAAACAAATTTGTAATGAAATATCATTTAATTCCCTATAATGTAGCTCTAGTGGAACGTAAAATACACTCAAATGGATTAAACCAATGAAATATCGCCTAATTTCCTCATAATGTAGCTCTTGTACAACGCAAAATACACTCGAATCAAATGAACCAATCAAATATCGCCTCAATAATGTAGCTCTAGTGCAATGTAAAATTCACTCAAATAAAAAACAAATGATCCAATGAAATATCGGTTAATTCACCATAATCTAGCTCTAGTGGAACGTAAAATACACTCAAAGCAAATGAACCAATAAAATATCGCCTAATTCCCCATAATGTAGCTCTAGTGCAACGCAAAATACACTCAAATCAAATGAACTAATGAAATATAGCCCAATTCCCCATAATGTAGCTCTAGTGCAATGTCAAATTCACTGAAATAAAAAAACAAATGAACCAATGAACTATCGTTTAATTCTTCATAATCCATCCCTAGTGTAATGCAAACTACACTCAAATCAAAAACAAATGAACCATCGAACTATCATTTAATTCCCCATAATGCAGCTCTAGTGCAACTTAAAATACACTCAAATCAAATGAACCAATGAAATATCGCCTACTACCCCATAATTAGCTCTAGTGCAACCTAAAGTACCCCCAAATATATTAAAAATAAATTTTATAATGTAATTTAATTCCCTATAATGTAGCTCTAGTGCAACGTAAAATACACTCAAATCAATTAAAAACAAATGAACCAATGAAATATTTAATTCCCCATAAAGTAGCTCTAGTGCAACGTAAAATACACTCAAATCAAATAAAAACAAATTATCCAGTGATATATCATTTAATTCCCTATAATGTAGCTCTAGTGCAACGTAAGATACACTCAAATCAAATGAACCAATGAAATATCGCCCAATTCCCCCATAATGTAGCTCTAGTTGCAATGTAAAATTCACTCAAATCATTTAAAAACAAATAAACCAATGGAATGCCGTTAATTCCCCATAATGCAGCTCTAGTGCAACGTAAAATCCACAACAAACCAAATAAACCAATCAAATATCGCCTAATACCCAATAATTTAGCTCTAGTGCAATGCAAAATACACTTAAATAAAAAACAAATGATCCAATGAAATATCGTTTATTCCCCCATAATGTAGATCTAGTGCAACGTAAAATACACTCAAATCAAATGAACCAATGAAATATCACCTTATTCCCATATAATGTAGCTCTGGTGCAGTGTAAAATTCACTCAAAACAAAAACAAATGAACCAATGAACTATCGTTTGATTCTCCATAATGTAGCTCTAGTGCAATATAAAATACACTCAAATCAAATGAAAACAAATGAACAAATGAACAAATGAAATATTTAATTAACTATAATGTAGCTCTAGTGCAACGTAAAATACACTCAAATCAAATGCACCAATGAAATATCGCCTAATTCAACATAATGTAGCTGTAGTGCAACGTAAAATACACTAAAATCAAATGAACCAATCAAATATCGCCTAATTCCCCCATAATGTAGCTCTAGTGCAATGTCAAATTCACTGAAATAAAAAAACAAATGAACCAATGAACTATCGTTTAATTCTTCAGAATCCATCCCTAGTGTAATGCAAACTACACTCAAATCAAAAACAAATGAACCATCGAACTATCATTTAATTCCCCATAATGCAGCTCTAGTGCAACCTAAAATACACTCAAATCAAATGAACCAATGAAATATCGCCTACTACCCCATAATTAGCTCTAGTGCAACCTAAAATACCCCCAAATATATTAAAAATAAATTTTATAATGTAATTTAATTCCCTATAATGTAGCTCTAGTGCAACGTAAAATACACTCAAATCAATTAAAAACAAATGAACCAATGAAATATTTAATTCCCCATAAAGTAGCTCTAGTGCAACGTAAAATACACTCAAATCAAATAAAAACAAATTATCCAATGAAATATCATTTAATTCCCTATAATGTAGCTCTAGTGCAACGTAAAATACACTCAAATCAAATGAACCAATGAAATATCGCCCAATTCCCCCATAATGTAGCTCTAGTTGCAATGTAAAATTCACTCAAATCATTTAAAAACAAATAAACCAATGGAATGCCGTTAATTCCCCATAATGCAGCTCTAGTGCAACGTAAAATCCACAACAAACCAAATAAACCAATCAAATATCGCCTAATACCCAATAATTTAGCTCTAGTGCAATGCAAAATACACTTAAATAAAAAACAAATGATCCAATGAAATATCGTTTATTCCCCATAATGTAGATCTAGTGCAACGTAAAATACACTCAAATCAAATGAACCAATGAAATATCACCTTATTCCCATATAATGTAGCTCTGGTGCAGTGTAAAATTCACTCAAAACAAAAACAAATGAACCAATGAACTATCGTTTGATTCTCCATAATGTAGCTCCAGTGCAATATAAAATACACTGAAATCAAATAAAAACAAATGAACCAATTAAATATTTAATTTCCCATAATTTATCTAGTGCAACGTAAAATACACTTAAAACAATTAAAAACAAATTTGAAATATCATTTAATTCCCTATAATGTAGCTCTAGTGGAACGTAAAATACACTCAAATGAAATAAACCAATGAAATATCGCCTAATTTCCCTTGATGTAGGTCTATTGCAACGCAAAATACACTCAAATCAAATGAAACAAGGAAAAAACGCCTAATTCCCCAAAATGTAGCGCTAGTGCAATGTAAAATACTCTCAATTCAATTAAAAGCAAATGAACGAATGAAATATCGTTTAATTCCCCATAATGTAGATCTAGTGCAACGTAAAATACACTCAAACCAAATGAAACAAGGAAAAAACGCCTAATTCCCCATAATGCAGCTCTAGTGCAACGTAAAATCCACAACAAACCAAATAAACCAATCAAATATCGCCTAATACCCAATAATTTAGCTCTAGTGCAATGCAAAATACACTTAAATAAAAAACAAATGATCCAATGAAATATCGTTTATTCCCCATAATGTAGATCTAGTGCAACGTAAAATACACTCAAATCAAATGAACCAATGAAATATCACCTTATTCCCATATAATGTAGCTCTGGTGCAGTGTAAAATTCACTCAAAACAAAAACAAATGAACCAATGAACTATCGTTTGATTCTCCATAATGTAGCTCTAGTGCAATATAAAATACACTCAAATCAAATGAAAACAAATGAACAAATGAACAAATGAAATATTTAATTCCCTATAATGTAGCTCTAGTGCAACGTAAAATACACTCAAATCAAATGCACCAATGAAATATCGCCTAATTCAACATAATGTAGCTGTAGTGCAACGTAAAATACACTAAAATCAAATGAACCAATCAAATATCGCCTAATTCCCCCATAATGTAGCTCTAGTGCAATGTCAAATTCACTGAAATAAAAAAACAAATGAACCAATGAACTATGGTTTAATTCTTCATAATCCATCCCTAGTGTAATGCAAACTACACTCAAATCAAAAACAAATGAACCATCGAACTATCATTTAATTCCCCATAATGCAGCTCTAGTGCAACCTAAAATACACTCAAATCAAATGAACCAATGAAATATCGCCTACTACCCCATAATTAGCTCTAGTGCAACCTAAAATACCCCCAAATATATTAAAAATAAATTTTATAATGTAATTTAATTCCCTATAATGTAGCTCTAGTGCAACGTAAAATACACTCAAATCAATTAAAAACAAATGAACCAATGAAATATTTAATTCCCCATAAAATAGCTCTAGTGCAACGTAAAATACACTCAAATCAAATAAAAACAAATTATCCAATGAAATATCATTTAATTCCCTATAATGTAGCTCTAGTGCAACGTAAAATACACTCAAATCAAATGAACCAATGAAATATCGCCCAATTCCCCCATAATGTAGCTCTAGTTGCAATGTAAAATTCACTCAAATCATTTAAAAACAAATAAACCAATGGAATGCCGTTAATTCCCCATAATGCAGCTCTAGTGCAACGTAAAATCCACAACAAACCAAATAAACCAATCAAATATCGCCTAATACCCAATAATTTAGCTCTAGTGCAATGCAAAATACACTTAAATAAAAAACAAATGATCCAATGAAATATCGTTTATTCCCCATAATGTAGATCTAGTGCAACGTAAAATACACTCAAATCAAATGAACCAATGAAATATCACCTTATTCCCATATAATGTAGCTCTGGTGCAGTGTAAAATTCACTCAAAACAAAAACAAATGAACCAATGAACTATCGTTTGATTCTCCATAATGTAGCTCCAGTGCAATATAAAATACACTGAAATCAAATAAAAACAAATGAACCAATTAAATATTTAATTTCCCATAATTTATCTAGTGCAACGTAAAATACACTCAAAACAATTAAAAACAAATTTGAAATATCATTTAATTCCCTATAATGTAGCTCTAGTGGAACGTAAAATACACTCAAATGAAATAAACCAATGAAATATCGCCTAATTTCCCTTGATGTAGGTCTATTGCAACGCAAAATACACTCAAATCAAATGAAACAAGGAAAAAACGCCTAATTCCCCAAAATGTAGCGCTAGTGCAATGTAAAATACTCTCAATTCAATTAAAAGCAAATGAACGAATGAAATATCGTTTAATTCCCCATAATGTAGATCTAGTGCAACGTAAAATACACTCAAACCAAATGAAACAAGGAAAAAACGCCTAATTCCCCATAATGCAGCTCTAGTGCAACGTAAAATCCACAACAAACCAAATAAACCAATCAAATATCGCCTAATACCCAATAATTTAGCTCTAGTGCAATGCAAAATACACTTAAATAAAAAACAAATGATCCAATGAAATATCGTTTATTCCCCATAATGTAGATCTAGTGCAACGTAAAATACACTCAAATCAAATGAACCAATGAAATATCACCTTATTCCCATATAATGTAGCTCTGGTGCAGTGTAAAATTCACTCAAAACAAAAACAAATGAACCAATGAACTATCGTTTGATTCTCCATAATGTAGCTCTAGTGCAATATAAAATACACTCAAATCAAATGAAAACAAATGAACAAATGAACAAATGAAATATTTAATTCCCTATAATGTAGCTCTAGTGCAACGTAAAATACACTCAAATCAAATGCACCAATGAAATATCGCCTAATTCAACATAATGTAGCTGTAGTGCAACGTAAAATACACTAAAATCAAATGAACCAATCAAATATCGCCTAATTCCCCCATAATGTAGCTCTAGTGCAATGTCAAATTCACTGAAATAAAAAAACAAATGAACCAATGAACTATGGTTTAATTCTTCATAATCCATCCCTAGTGTAATGCAAACTACACTCAAATCAAAAACAAATGAACCATCGAACTATCATTTAATTCCCCATAATGCAGCTCTAGTGCAACCTAAAATACACTCAAATCAAATGAACCAATGAAATATCGCCTACTACCCCATAATTAGCTCTAGTGCAACCTAAAATACCCCCAAATATATTAAAAATAAATTTTATAATGTAATTTAATTCCCTATAATGTAGCTCTAGTGCAACGTAAAATACACTCAAATCAATTAAAAACAAATGAACCAATGAAATATTTAATTCCCCATAAAATAGCTCTAGTGCAACGTAAAATACACTCAAATCAAATAAAAACAAATTATCCAATGAAATATCATTTAATTCCCTATAATGTAGCTCTAGTGCAACGTAAAATACACTCAAATCAAATGAACCAATGAAATATCGCCCAATTCCCCCATAATGTAGCTCTAGTTGCAATGTAAAATTCACTCAAATCATTTAAAAACAAATAAACCAATGGAATGCCGTTAATTCCCCATAATGCAGCTCTAGTGCAACGTAAAATCCACAACAAACCAAATAAACCAATCAAATATCGCCTAATACCCAATAATTTAGCTCTAGTGCAATGCAAAATACACTTAAATAAAAAACAAATGATCCAATGAAATATCGTTTATTCCCCATAATGTAGATCTAGTGCAACGTAAAATACACTCAAATCAAATGAACCAATGAAATATCACCTTATTCCCATATAATGTAGCTCTGGTGCAGTGTAAAATTCACTCAAAACAAAAACAAATGAACCAATGAACTATCGTTTGATTCTCCATAATGTAGCTCCAGTGCAATATAAAATACACTGAAATCAAATAAAAACAAATGAACCAATTAAATATTTAATTTCCCATAATTTATCTAGTGCAACGTAAAATACACTCAAAACAATTAAAAACAAATTTGAAATATCATTTAATTCCCTATAATGTAGCTCTAGTGGAACGTAAAATACACTCAAATGAAATAAACCAATGAAATATCGCCTAATTCCCCTTGATGTAGGTCTATTGCAACGCAAAATACACTCAAATCAAATGAAACAAGGAAAAAACGCCTAATTCCCCATAATGTAGCGCTAGTGCAATGTAAAATACTCTCAATTCAATTAAAAGCAAATGAACGAATGAAATATCGTTTAATTCCCCATAATGTAGATCTACTGCATCGTAAAATACACTCAAACCAAATGAAACAAGGAAAAAACGCCTAATTCCCCATAATATAGCTCTAGTGCAATACAAAATACACTCAAATATATTAAACACAAACAAACCAATGAAATATCGCCTAATTTCCTCATAATGTAGCTCTAGTACAACGCAAAATACACTCGAATCAAATGAACCATTCAAATATCGCCCCAATAATGTTGCTCTAGTGCAATGTAAAATACACTCAAATCAAAAACAAATGATCCAATGAAATATAGTTTAATTCTCCATAACGTAGCTCTAGTGCAACGCAAAGTACACTCAAATCAAATGAACCAATGAAATATCGCCCAATTCCCCATAATGTAGCTCCAGTGCAATGTAAAATACTCTCAATTCAATTAAAAACAAATGAACCGATGAAATATCGTTTAATTCACCATAATGAAGCTCTAGTGCAACGCAAAAAACACTCAAATCAATTAAAAACAAATAAACCAATGAAATAAAATTTAATTCACCATAATGTAGCTCTAGTGGAACGTAAAATACAATCAAATCATATGAACCAATGAAATATCGCCCAATTCCCCATAATGTAGTTCTAGTGCAATGTAAAATACTCTCAATCCAATTAAAAACAAATGAACCAATGAAATACTTATTTCCCCATAACGTAGCTCTAGTGCAACGTAAAATACACTCAAATCAAAAACAAACGATCAAATGAAATATCGTTTATTCCCCATAATATAGCTCTAGTGCAATGTAAAATACACTCAAAACAATTAAAACAAATGAACAAATGAAATATTTATTTCCCCATAATGTAGCTATAGTGCAACGTAAAATACACTCAAATCAAATTAACAAATAAATATCGCCTAATTCTCCATAATGTTGCTCTAGTGCAATGTAAAATACACTCAAACCAAATGAAACAAGGAAAAAACGCCTAATTCCCCATAATGTAGCTTTAGTGCAATACAAAATACACTCAAATATATTAAACACAAACGAACCAATGAAATATCGCCTAATTTCCTCATAATGTAGCTCTAGTACAACCCAAAGTACACTCATATCAAATGAACCAATCAAATATCGCCTCAATAATTTAGCTCTAGGGCAAATGTAAAATACACTCAAATTTAAAACAAATGATCCAATGAAATATCGTTTATTCCCAATAATGTAGCTCTAGTTCAACGTAAAATACACTCAAATCAATTAAAAACAAAAAGTCCAATGAAATATCATTTAATTGCCTATAATGTAGCTCTAGTGCAACGAAAAATACACTCAAATCATATGAACCAATGAAATATCGCCCAATTCCCCATAATGTAGCTCTAGTGCAATGTAAAATACTCTCAATCCAATTAAAAACAATTGAACCAATGAAATACTTATTTCCACATAACGCAGCTCTAGTGCAACGTAAAATACACTCAAATCAAAAACAAACGATCAAATGAAATATCGTTTATTCCCCATAATATTGCTCTAGTGCAATGTAAAATACACTCAAAACAATTAAAACAAAGGAACGAATGAAATATTTATTTCCCCATAATTTAGCTCTAGTGCAACGTAAAATACACTCAAATCAAATGAACCAATCAAATATCGCCTAATTCTCCATAATGTAGCTCTAGTGCAATGTAAAATACACTCAAACCAAATGAAACAAGGAAAAACGCCTAATTCCCCATAATGTATCTCAAGTGTAATGTAAAATTCATTAAAATTAAAAACAAATGAACCTATGAAATATCGTTTAATTCCCCATAATGTAGCTCTAGTGCAACGTAAAATACCCTAAAATCAAATGAACCAATCAAATATCGCCCCAATAATTTAGCTCTAGTGCACATGTAAAATACACACAAATCAAAAACAAATGATCCAATGAAATATCGTTTATTAACCATAGTGTAGATCTAGTGCAACGTAAAATACACTCAAATCAAATGACCCAATAAAATATTGCCTAATTCTCCGTAATGTAGATCAAATGAAACGCAAATTTTAAATACACTCAAATTAAATGAACCAATGAAATATCGCCTAATTCCCCCATAATGTAGCTCTAGTGCAATGTAAAATTCACTCAAATAAAAAACAAATGAGCCTATGAAATATCGTTTAATTGCCCATAATGTACAGTCGGCTGAAAATTATTCGAGCACTAGCCAATAATTCCTATATTTAAAAAGTACACTTAAGACTGTTTTGTTAAGTAAACCCTTGTCGAATCATGTTCTTAGACTGATTAAGAACATGACTCGACAAGGATTTATTTAACAAAGCTGTATTAAGTGTACTTTTTTTTGGCAAGGATTATTGCTAGTGCTCGAATAATTTTGCAGCCGGCTGTAGCTCTAGTGCAACTTAAAAACAAATGATCCAATGAAATATCGTTTATTCCCCATAATGTAGCTCTAGTGCAACGTAAAACACACTCAAACCAAATGAACCAATAAAATATTGCCTAATTCTCCGTAATGTATATCAAATGCAACGCTAATTTTAAATACACTCAAATCAAATGAACCAATGAAATATCGCCTAATTCCCCCATAATGTAGCTGTAGTGCAATGTCAAATTCACTCAAATAAAAAACAAATGAACCAATGAACTATTGTTTAACTCTCCATAATGCAGCTCTAGTGCAATGCAAAATACTCCCAAATCAAAAACAAATGAACCAATGAACTATCATTTAATTCCCAATAATGCAGCTCTAGTGCAATGCAAAATACACTCAAATCAAAAACATGTGAACCAATGAACTATCGTTTAATTCCCCATAATGTAGCTCTAGTGCAACTTAAAATACACTCAAACCAAATGAAACAAGGAAATAACGCCTAATTCCCCCTAATGTAGATCTAGTGCAACGTAAAATACACTCAAATCAAATGAACCAATGAAATATCGCCTACTACCCCATAATTTAGCTCTAGTGCAACGTAAAATACCCTCAAATAAATTAAAAACAAATTTTATAATGAAATATCATTTAATTCCCCCATAATGTAGCTCTAGTGCAATGTAAAATACACTTAAATCAAAAACAAATGATCCAATGAAATATCGTTTATTCCCCATAATGTAACTCTAGTTCAACGTTAAGTACACTCAAATCAATTAAAAAGAAATAGTCCAATGAAATATTTAATTCCATATAATGTAGCTCTAGTGCAACGTAAAATACACTCAAACCAAAAGAAACAAGGAAATATCGTTTAATTCCCCATAATGTAGCTGTAGCTCAAATCAAATGAACCAATCAAATATTGCCTAATTCTCCATAAAGTAGATCAAATGCAACGCAAATTTTAAATACACTCAAATCAAATGAACCAATGAAATATCGCCTAATTCCTCCATAATGTAGCTCTAGTGCAATGTCAAATTCACTCAAATAAAAAACAAATGAACCAATGAACTATCGTTTAATTCCCAATAATGCAGCTCTAGTGCAATGCAAAATACACTCAAATCAAAAACAAATGAACCAATGAACTATCGTTTAATTCCCCATAATGTAGCTCTAGTGGAACTTAAAATACACTCAAACTAAATGAAACAAGGAAATAACGCCTAATTCTCCCTAATGTAGCTGTAGTGCAACGTAAAATACATTAAAATCAAATGAACCAATGAAATATCGCCTAATACCTCATAATTTAGCTCTAGTACAATGTAAAATACACTCAAATCAAAAACAAATGATCCAATGAAATATCGTTTATTCCCCATATCGTAGCTCTAGTTCAACGTAAAATACAGTCAAATCAATTAAAAAGAAATAGTCCAATGAAATATTTAATTTCATATAATGTATCTCTAGTGCAACGTAAAATACACTCAAACCAAATGAAGCAAGGAAAAAACGCCTCATTCCCTATAATGTAGCTCAAGTGTAACGTAAAATTCACTCAAAGCAAAAACAAATAAACCAATGAAATATCGTTTAATTCCCCATAATGTAGCTGTAGTTCAACGTAAAATACACTCAAATCAAATGAACCATTGAAATATCGCATAATACCCCCAAAATGTAGCACTAGTGCAACGTAAAATATACTCAAATCAATTAACACAAAAGAACCAATGAAATATTTAATTCCCCATAATGTAGCTCTTGTGCAACGTAAAATACACTCAAATCAATTAAAAACAAACAGTACAACGAAATATCTTTAATTCAATATAATGTAGCTCTAGTGCAACGTAAAATACACTCAAATCAATTAAAAACAAATGAACCAATGAAATATCGTTTAATTCACCATAATGTTGCTCTAGTGGAACGTAAATACACTCAAAGCAAATGAACCAATGAAATATCGCCTAATTCCCCCATAATGTAGCTCTAGTGCAATGTAAAATTCTCTCAAATCAATTAAAAAGAAATGAACCAATGAAATATCGTTTAATCCCCATAATGTAGCACTAGTGCAACGTAAAATACACTCAAATCAATTAAAAAGAAATAGTCCAATGAAATATTTAATTCCCTATAATGTAGCTCTAGTGCAACGTAAAATACACTCAAATCAATTAATAACAAATGAACCAATGAAATATTGTTTAATTCCCTCATAATGTAGCTCTAGTGGAACGTAAAATACTTTTAAAGCAAATGAAACAATGAAATATCGCATAATTTCCGATAATGTAGCTCTAGTGCAGCGGAAAGTACACTCAAACCAAATGAACCAATGAAATATTGCCTAATTCCCCATAATGTATGTCTAGTGCAATATAAAAAATACTCAAATCAATTAAAACAAATGAACCAATGAAATATTTAATTCCTTATAATGTAGCTCTTGTGCAACGTAAAATACACTCAAATCAATTAAAAACAAATAGTACAAAGGAATATCATTTAATTCCCTATAATGTAGTTCTAGTGCAACGTAAAATACACTCAAATCAATTAAAAATAAATGAACCAATGAAATATTTAATTCCCTATAATGTAGCTCTTGTGCTATGCAAAATACACTCAAAAAAAAGAAATGATCCAATGAAATATCGTTTATTCCCATATAATGTAGCTCTAGTGCAATGTAAAATTCACTCAAATAAAAAACAAATGAACCAATAAAATATCGTTTAATTCCCTATAATGTATCTCTAGTGCAACGTAAAATACACTCAAATCAATTAAAAAAAATTTTTATAATGAAATATCATTTAATTCCCTATAATGTAGCTCTAGTGCAACGTAAAATACACTCAAATTAAATGAACCAATCAAATATCGCCTAATTCTCCATAATGTAGCTCTAGTGCAATATAAAATACACTCAAATCAATTAAAACAAATTAACCAATAAAATATTTTTCCCCATAATGTAGCTCTAGTGCAATATAAAATACACTCAAATGAATTAAAACAAATGAACCAATGAAATATTTAATTCCCCATAATGTAGCTCTAGTGCAACGTAAAATACACTCAAATCAATTAAAAACAAATAGTCCAATGAAATATCATTTAATTCCCTATAATGTAGCTCTAGTGCAACGTAAAATATCCTCAAATCAATTAAAAATAAATGATCCAATCAAATATCGTTTAATTCACCATAATGTAGCTCTAGTGGAACGTAAAATACACTCAAAACAAATGAACCAATAAAATATCGCCTAATTCCCCATAATGTAGCTCTAGTGGAACGCAAAATACTCAAATCAAATGAACCTATCAAATATCGCCTAATTCTCCATAATGTAGCTCTAGTGCAATGTAAAGTACACTCAAATCAATTAAAACAAATGAACCAATAAAATATTTTTCCCCATAATGTAGCTCTGGTGCAACGCAAAATACACTCAAATCAAATGAAACAAGGAAATATCGCCCAATTCCCCATAATGTAGCTGTAGTGCAATGTAAAATACTCTCAATCCAATTAAAAACAAATGAACCAGTGAAGTATCGTTTAATTCCTCGTAATGTAGCTGTAGTGCAACGTAAAATACACACAAACCAAATGAAACAAGGAAAAAACGCCTAATTCCCCATAATGTAGCTCTAGTGCAACGTAAAATACACTCAAATCAAATGAACCAATAAAATATTGCCTAATTCTACGTAATGTAGATCAAATGCAACGCAAATTTTAAATACACTCAAATCAAATGAACCAATGAAATATCGCCTAATTCCCCCATAATGTAGCTCTAGTGCAATGAAAAATTCACTCAAAAAAAAAAAAATGAACCTATGAAATATCGTTTAATTCCCCATAATGTAGCTCTAGTGCAACTTAAAATACACTCAAACCAAATGAAACAAGGAAATAACGCCTAATTCCCCCTAATGTAGATCTAGTGCAACGTAAAATACACTCAAATCAATTAAAAACATATTTTATAATGAAATATCATTTAATTCCCAATAATGTAGCTCTAGTGCAACGTAAAATACACTCAAATCAAATAAAAACAAATTATCCAATGAAATATCATTTAATTCCCTATAATGTAGCTCTAGTGGAACGTAAAATACACACAAATAAATGAACCAATGAAACATCGCCTAATTCCCCATAATCTAGCTGTAGTGCAACGTAAAATACACTCAAATCAAATGAACCAATGAAATATCGCCTAATTCCCCCATAATGTAGCTCTAGTGCAATGTAAAATTCACTCAAATAGAAAACAAATGAACCAATGAACTGTCTTCTAATTTCCTCATAATGTAGCTCTAGTACAACGCAAAATACACTCGAATCAAATGAACCAATTTAAATATCGCCCAATAATATAGCTCTAGTGCAATGTAAAATACACTCAAATCAAATGAACCAATGAAATATCACCTAATACCCAATAATTTAGCTCTAGTGCAATGCAAAATACACTCAAATAAAAAACAAATGAACCAATGAACTATCGTTTCATTCTCCATAATGTAGCTCCAGTGCAATATAAAATACACTGAAATCAAATAAAAACAAATGAACCAATGAAATATTTAATTTCCCATAATGTAGCTCTAGTGCAACGTAAAATACACTCAAATCAAATGAACCAAGAAAAAAACGCCTTATTCCCCATAATAAAGCGCTAGTGCAATGTAAAATACTCTCAATTCAATTAAAAGCAAATGAACCAATGAAATATCGTTTAATTCCCCATAATGTAGATCTACTGCAACGTAAAATACACTCAAACCAAATGAAACAAGAAAAAAATCCTAATTCCCCATAATGTAGCTCTAGTGCAATATAAAATACACTCAAATCAATTAAACACAAACGATCCAATGAAATATCGCCTAATTTCCTCATAATGTAGCTCTTATACAACGCAAAATACACTCAAATCAAATGAACCAATCAAATATCGCCCCAATAATGTAGCTCTACTGCAATGTAAAATTCACTCAAATCAAAAACAAATGATCCAAAGAAATATAGTTTAATTCCCCATAACGTAGCTCTAGTGCAACGCAAAATACACTCAAATCAATTAAAAACAAATTTTATAATGAAATATCATTTAATTCCCTATAATGTAGCTCTAGTGCAACGTAAAATACACTCAAATCAAATGAACCAATCAAATATCGCCTAATTCTCCATAATGTATTTCTAGTGCAATGTAAAATACACTCAAATCAATTAAAACAAATTAGCCAATAAAATATTTTTCCCCATAATGTAGCTCTAGTGCAATATAAAATACACTCAAATCAATTATAAACAAAGAGTCCAATGAAATATCATTTAATTCCCTATAATGTAGCTCTAGTGCAACGTAAAATACACTCAAATCAAATGAACCAATGAAATATCACCTAATTTCTCATAATGTAGCTCTAGTGCAACGAAAAATACACTCAAATCAAATGAACCAATGAAATATCGCCTAATTCCCCATAATGTTGCTCTAGTGCAACGCAAAATACACTCAAATCAAATGAAGCAATGAAATATCGCCTAAATCCCCATAATGTAGCTGTAGTGTAATGTAAAATACTCTCAATCCAATTTAAAAAAAATGAACCAATGATATATCGTTTAATTCCTCATAATGTAGCTGTAGTGCAACGTATAATACACTCAAACCATATGAAACAAGGAAAAAACGCCTAATTCCCCATAATGTAGCTCAAGTGCAATGTAAAATTCACTAAAATTAAAAACAAATGAATCTATGAAATATCGTTTAATTCCCCATAATGCAGCTCTAGTGCAAGGTAAAATACACTAAAATCAATTAAAAACAAATGAACCAATGAAATATCGCATAATTCTCCATAATATAGCTCCAGTGCAACGCAAAATACACTCAAATCAAATGAACCAATCAAATATCGCCCCAATAATTTAGCTCTAGTGCAACGTAAAACACACTCAAATCAAACGAACCAATAAAATATTGCCTATTTCTCCGTAATGTAGATCAAATGAGACGCAAATTTTAAATACACTCAAATCAAATGAACCAATGAAATATCGCCTAATTCCTCCATAATGTAGCTCTAGTGCAATGTCAAATTTACTCAAATAAAAAACAAATGAACCAATGAACTATCGTTTAATTCTCCATAATGCAGCTCCAGTGCAATGCAAAATACTCTCAAATCAAAAACAAATGAACCAAAGAACTATCATTTAATTCCCAATAATTCAGCTCTAGTGCAATGCAATATACACTCAAATCAAAAACAAATGAACCAATGAACTATCGTTCAATTCCCCATAATGTAGCTCTAGTGCAACTTAAATTACACTCAAACCAAATGAAACAAGGAAATAACGCCTACTACCCCATAATTTAGCTCTAGTGCTATGTAAAATTCTCTCAAATCAATTAAAAAGAAATAGTCCAATGAAATATTTAATTCCATATAATGTAGCTCTAGTGCAACGTAAAATACACACAAACCAAATGAAACAAGGAAATAACGCTTAATTCCCTATAATGTAGATCAAGTGTAATGTAAAATTCACTCAAATCAAAAACAAATAAACCAATGAAATATCGTTTAATTCCCCATAATGTTGCTCAGGTGGAACGTAAAATACACTCAAAGCAAATGAAACAATGAAATATCGCCTAATTCCCCCATAATGTAGCTCTAGTGCAATGTGAAATTCTCTCAAATCAATTAAAAACAAATAAAACAATGAAATATCGTTTAATCCCCATAATGTAGCACTAGTGCAACGTAAAATACACTCAAATCAATTAAAAAGAAATAGTCCAATGAAATATTTAATTCCCTTTAATGTAGCTCTAGTGCAACGTAAAATACACTCAAATCAATTAAAAACAAAAGAACCAATGAAATATTGTTTGATTCCCCCATAATGTAGCTCTAGTGGAACGTAAAATACACTCAAAGCAAATGAACCAATAAAATATCGCCTAATTCCCCCATAATGTAGCTCTAGTGCAATGTGAAATTCTCTCAAATCAATTAAAAACAAATAAACCAATGAAATATTTAATTCCCCATAATGTAGCTCTAGTGCAACATAAAATACACTCAAATCAATTAAAAACAAATAGTCCAATGAAATATCATTTAATTCCCTATAATGTAGCTCTAGTGCAACGTAAAATATCCTCAAATCAATTAAAAATAAATTATCCAATGAAATATCGTTTAATTCACCATAATGTAGCTCTAGTGGAACGTAAAATACACTCAAAGCAAATGAACCAATAAAATATCGCCTAATTCCCCATAATGTAGCTCTAGTGGAACGCAAAATACTCAAATCAAATGAACCTATCAAATATCGCCTAATTCTCCATAATGTAGCTCTAGTGCAATGTAAAATACACTCAAATCAATTAAAACAAATGAACCAATAAAAATATTTTTTCCCCATAATATAGCTCTGGTGCAACGCAAAATACACTCAAATCAAATGAAATAAGGAAATATCGCCCAATTCCCCATAATGTAGCTGTAGTGCAATGTAAAATACTCTCAATCCAATTAAAAACAAATGAACCAGTAAAGTATCGTTTAATTCCTCATAATGTAGCTGTAGTGCAACGTAAAATACACACAAACCAAATGAAACAAGGAAAAAACGCCTAATTCCCCATAATGTATCTTAAGTGTAATGTAAAATTCATAAAAATTAAAAACAAATGAACCTATGAAATATCGTTTAATTCCCCATAATATAGCTCTAGTGCAACGTAAAATACCCTAAAATCAATTAAAAACAAATGAACCAATGAAATATCGCCAAATTCCCCATAATGTACCTCTAGTGCAACGTAAAATACACTCAAATCAAATGAACCAATAAAATATTGCCTAATTCTACGTAATGTAGATCAAATGCAACGCAAATTTTAAATACACTCAAATCAAATGAACCAATGAAATATCGCCTAATTCCCCCATAATGTAGCTCTAGTGCAATGAAAAATTCACTCAAATAAAAAAAAATGAACCTATGAAATATCGTTTAATTCCCCATAATGTAGCTCTAGTGCAACTTAAAATACACTCAAACCAAATGAAACAAGGAAATAACGCCTAATTCCCCCTAATGTAGATCTAGTGCAACGTAAAATACACTCAAATCTAATGAACCAATGAAATATCGCCTACTACCCCATAATTGAGCTCTAGTGCAACGTAAAATACCCTCAAATCAATTAAAAACATTTTTTATAATGAAATATCATTTAATTCCCTATAATGTAGCTCTAGTGCAACGTAAAATACACTCAAATCAAAAACAAATAAACCAATGAAATATCGTTTAATTCCCCATAATGTAGCTGTAGTTCAACGTAAAATACACTCAAATCAAATGAACCAATGAAATATCGCATAATTCCCCCAAAATGTAGCACCAGTGCAACGTAAAATACACTCAAATCAATTAACACAAAAGAACCAATGAAATATTTAATTCCCCATAATGTAGCTCTTGTGCAACGTAAAATACACTCAAATCAATTAAAAACAAATAGTACAACGAAATATCATTTAATTCAATATAATGTAGCTCTAGTGCAACGTAAAATACACTCAAATCAATTAATAACAAATGAACCAATGAAATATTGTTTAATTCCCCCATAATGTAGCTCTCGTAAAACGTAAAATACTTTTAAAGCAAATGAAACAATGAAATATCGCATAATTTCCGATAATGTAGCTCTAGTGCAGCGGAAAGTACACTCAAACCAAATGAACCAATGAAATATTGCCTAATTCTCCATAATGTAGGTCTAGTGCAATATAAAATATACTCAAATCAATTAAAACAAATGAACCAATGAAATATTTAAATCCCTATATTGTAGCTCTTGTGCAACGTAAAATACACTCAAATCAATTAAAAACAAATAGTACAACGGAATATCATTTAATTCCCTATAATGTAGTTCTAGTGCAACGTAAAATACACTCAAATCAATTAAAAATAAATGACCCAATGAAATATTTAATTCCCTATAATGTAGCTCTTGTGCTATGAAAAATACACTCAAAAAAAAAAAAAAAAAAATGATCCAATGAAATATCGTTTATTCCCTATAATGCAGCTCTAGTGCAACGTAAAATACGCTCAAATCAAATGAACCAATGAAATATCGCCTTATTCCCATATAATGTAGCTCTAGTGCAATGTAAAATTCACTCAAATAAAAAAAAAATGAACCAATAAAATATCGTTTAATTCCCTATAATGTACCTCTAGTGCAACGTAAAATACACTCAAATCAATTAAAAACAAATTTTATAATGAAATATCATTTAATTCCCTATAATGTAGCTCTAGTGCAACGTAAAATACACTCAAAATAAATGAACCAATCAAATATCGCCTAATTCTCCATAATGTAGCTCTAGTGCAATATAAAATACACTCAAATCAATTAAAAACAAATTTTATAATGAAATATCATTTAATTCCCTATAATGTAGCTCTAGTGGAACGTAAAATACACTCAAAGCAAATGAACCAATAAAATATCGCCTAATTCCCCATAATGTAGCTCTAGTGGAACGCAAAATACTCAAATCAAATGAACCTATCAAATATCGCCTAATTCTCCATAATGTAGCTCTAGTGCAATGTAAAATACACTCAAATCAATTAAAACAAATGAACCAATAAAATATTTTTCCCCATAATGTAGCTCTGGTGCAACGCAAAATGCACTCAAATCAAATGAAACAAGGAAATATCGCCCAATTCCCCATAATGTAGCTGTAGTGCAATGTAAAATACTCTCAATCCAATTAAAAACAAATGAACCAGTGAAGTATCGTTTAATTCCTCATAATGTAGCTGTAGTGCAACGTAAAATACACACAAACCAAATGAAACAAGGAAAAAACGCCTAATTCCCCATAATGTATCTCAAGTGTAATGTAAAATTCATTAAAATTAAAAACAAATGAACCTATGAAATATCGCTTAATTCCCCATAATGTAGCTCTAGTGCAACGTAAAATACCCTAAAATCAATTAAAAACAAATGAACCAATGAAATATCGCCAAATTCCCCATAATGTAGCTCTAGTGCAACGTAAAATACACTCAAATCAAATGAACCAATAAAATATTGCCTAATTCTACGTAATGTAGATCAAATGCAACGCAAATTTTAAATACACTCAAATCAAATGAACCAATGAAATATCGCCTAATTCCCCCATAATGTAGCTCTAGTGCAATGAAAAATTCACTCAAATAAAAAAAAAATGAACCTATGAAATATCGTTTATTTCCCCATAATGTAGCTCTAGTGCAACTTAAAATACACTCAAACCAAATGAAACAAGGAAATAACGCCTAATTCCCCCTAATGTAGATCTAGTGCAACGTAAAATACACTCAAATCTAATGAACCAATGAAATATCGCCTACTACCCCATAATTCAGCTCTAGTGCAACGTAAAATACCCTCAAATCAATTAAAAACATATTTTATAATGAAATATCATTTAATTCCCTATAATGTAGCTCTAGTGCAACGTAAAATACACTCAAATCAAATAAAAACAAATTATCCAATGAAATATCATTTAATTCCCTATAATGTAGCTCTAGTGGAACGTAAAATACACACAAATAAATGAACCAATGAAATATCGCCTAATTCCCCATAATCTAGCTGTAGTGCAACGTAAAATACACTCAAATCAAATGAACCAATGAAATATCGCCTAATTCCCCCATAATGTAGCTCTAGTGCAATGTAAAATTCACTCAAATAGAAAACAAATGAACCAATGAACTGTCTTCTAATTTCCTCATAATGTAGCTCTAGTACAACGCAAAATACACTCGAATCAAATGAACCAATTTAAATATCGCCCAATAATATAGCTCTAGTGCAATGTAAAATACACTCAAATCAAATGAACTAATGAAATATCGAACAATTCCCCATAACGTAGCTCTAGTGCAACGTAAAATCCACAACAAACCAAATAAACCAATTAAATATCACCTAATACCCAATAATTTAGCTCTAGTGCAATGCAAAATACACTCAAATAAAAAACAAACGATCCAATGAAATATAGTTTATTCCCCATAATGTAGCTCTAGTGCAATGTAAAATACTCTCAAATCAAATGAACCAATAAAATATCGCCTTATTCCCATATAATGTAACTCTAGTGCAATGTAAAATTCACTCAACACAAAAACAAATGAACCAATGAACTATCGTTTAATTCTCCATAATGTAGCTCCAGTGCAATATAAAATACACTGAAATCAAATAAAAACAAATGAACCAATGAAATATTTAATTTCCCATAATGTAGTTCTAGTGCAACGTAAAATACACTCAAAACAATTATAAACAAATTAGTAATGAAATATCATTTAATTACTTATAATGTAGCTCTAGTGGAACGTAAAATACACTCAAATGAAATAAACCAATGAAATATCGCCTAATTCCCCATGATGTAGGTCTATTGCAACGCAAAATACACTCAAATCAAATGAAACAAGAAAAAAAACGCCTTATTCCACATAATAAACCGCTAGTGCAATGTAAAATACTCTCAATTCATTTAAAAGCAAATGAACCAATAAAATATCGTTTAATTCCCCATAATGTAGATCTACTGCAACGTAAAATACACTCAAACCAAATGAAACAAGAAAAAACGCCTAATTCCCCATAATGTAGCTCTAGTGCAATATAAAATACACTCAAATCAATTAAACACAAACGATCCAATGAAATATCGCCTAATTTCCTCATAATGTAGCTCTTGTACAACGCAAAATACACTCGAATCAAATGAACCAATCAAATATCGCCCCAATAATGTAGCTCTACTGCAATGTAAAATTCACTCAAATCAAAAACAAATGATCCAAAGAAATATAGTTTAATTCCCCATAACGTAGCTCTAGTGCAACGCAAAATACACTCAAATCAATTAAAAACAAATTTTATAATGAAATATCATTTAATTCCCTATAATGTAGCTCTAGTGCAACGTAAAATACACTCAAATCAAATGAACCAATCAAATATCGCCTAATTCTCCATAATGAATTTCTAGTGCAATGTAAAATACACTCAAATCAATTAAAATAAATGAACCAATGAAATATTTAATTCCCCATAATGCAGCTCTAGTGCAACGTAAAATACACTCAAATCAATTATAAACAAAGAGTCCAATGAAATATCACCTAATTTCCCATAATGTAGCTCTAGTGCAACGAAAAATACACTCAAATCAAATGAACCAATGAAATATCGCCTAATTCCCCATAATGTTTCTCTAGTGCACCTCAAAATACACTCAAATCAAATGAACCAATGAAATATCGCCTAAATCCCCATAATGTAGCTGTAGTGTAATGTAAAATACTCTCAATCAAATTTAAAAAAAATGAACCAATGAAATATCGTTTAATTCCTCATAATGTAGCTGTAGTGCAACGTATAATACACTCAAACCAAATGAAACAAGGAAAAAACGCCTAATTCCCCATAATGCAGCTCTAGTGCAACGTAAAATACACTAAAATCAATTAAAAACAAATGAACCAATGAAATATCGCATAATTCTCCATAATACAGCTCCAGTGCAACGCAAAATACACTCAAATCAAATGAACCAATCAAATATCGCCCCAATAATTTAGCTCTAGTGCAAATGTAAAATGCACTGAATTAAAAAACAAATGATCCAATGAAATATCGTTTATTCCCCATAATGTAGCTCTAGTGCAACGTAAAACACACTCAAATCAAATGAACCAATAAAATATTGCCTAATTCTCCATAATGTAGATCAAATGAGACGCAAATTTTAAATACATTCAAATCAAAAGAACCAATGAAATATCGCCTAATTCCTCCATAATGTAGCTCTAGTGCAATGTCAAATTTAATCAAATAAAAAACAAATGAACCAATGAACTATCGTTTAATTCTCCATAATGCAGCCCTAGTGCAATGCAAAATACTCTCAAATCAAAAACAAATTAACCAATGAACTATCATTTAATTCCCAATAATTCAGCTCTAGTGCAATGCAATATACACTCAAATCAAAAACAAATGAACCAATGAACTATCGTTTAATTCCCCATAATGTAGCTCTAGTGCAACTTAAATTACACTCAAACCAAATGAAACAAGGAAATAACGCCTACTACCCCATAATTTAGCTCTAGTGCAATGTAAAATTCTCTCAAATCAATTAAAAAGAAATAGTCCAATGAAATATTTAATTCCATATAATGTAGCTCTAGTGCAACGTAAAATACACTCAAACCAAATGAAACAAGGAAAAAACGCTTAATTCCCCATAATGTAGCTCTAGTACAGCGTAAAATACACTCAAACCAAATGGAACATGGAAAAAACGCCTAATTCCCTATAATGTAGATCAAGTGTAATGTAAAATTCATTTAAATCAAAAACAAATAAACCAATGAAATATCGTTTAATTCCCCATAATGTTGCTCTAGTGGAACGTAAAATACACTCAAAGCAAATGAAACAATGAAATATCGCCTAATTCCCCCATAATGTAGCTCTAGTGCAATGTGAAATTCTCTCAAATCAATTAAAAAGAAATATTCCAATGAAATATTTAATTCCCTTTAATGTAGCTCTAGTGCAACGTAAAATACACTCAAATCAATTAAAAACAAATGAACCAATGAAATATTGTTTAATTCCCCCATAATGTAGCTCTACTGGAACGTAACATACTTTCAAAGCAAATGAAACAATGAAATATCGCATAATTTCCGATAATGTAGCTCTAGTGCAGCGGAAAGTACACTCAAACCAAATGAACCAATGAAATATTGCCTAATTCCCCATATTGTACGTCTAGTGAAATATAAAATATACTCAAATCAATTAAAACAAATGAACCAATGAAACATTTATTTCTTCGTAATGTAGCTCTAGTGCAACGTAAAATACACTCAAATCAAATGAACCAATAAAATATCGCCTTATTCCCCATAATGTTGCTCTAGTGCAACGCAAAATACACTCAAATCAAATGAACCAATGAAATATTGCCAAAATCCCCATAATGTAGCTCTAGTGCAACGTAAAATACACTCAAATCAAATATAAACAAATAGTCCAATGAAATATCATTTAATTCCCTATAATGTAGCTCTAGTGCAACGTAAAATACACTCAAAACAAATGAACCAATGAAATATCGCCTAATTCCCCATAATGTAGCTCTAGTGCAACGCAAAATACACTCAAATCAATTAAAAACAAATGAACCAATGAAATATCGGTTAATTCACCATAATGTAGCTCTAGTGGAACATAAAATACACTCAAAGCAAATAAACCAATAATATATCGCATAATTCCCCATAATGTAGCTCTAGTGCAACGCAAAATACACTTAAATCAAATGAACCAATGAAATATAGCCCAATTCCCCAAATTATAGCTCTAGTGCAATGTAAAATACACTCAAATCAATTAAAACAAATGAACCAATGAAATATTTATTTCCCCATAATGTAGCTCTAGTGCAACGTAAAATACACTCAAATCAAATGAACCAATCAAATATCGCCTGATTCTCCATAATGTAGCTCTAGTGCAACGTAAAATACACTCAAATCAATTAAAACAAGGAAATATCGCCCAATGCCCCATAATGTAGCTGTAGTGCAATGTAAAATACTCTCAATCCAACTAAAAACAAATGAACCAATGAAATATCGTTTAATTCCCCATAAAGTAGCTGTAGTGCAACGTAAAATACACTCAAACCAAATGAAACAAGGAAAAAACGCCTAATTCCCCATAATGTAGCTCAAGTGTAATGTAAAATTCACTAAAATTAAAAACAAATGAACCAATAAAATATCGTTTAATTCCCCATAATGCAGCTCTAGTGCAACGTAAAATACACTAAAATCAATTAAAAACAAATGAACTAATGAAATATCGCATAATTCTCCATAATATAGCTCCAGTGCAACGTAAAATACACTCAAATCAATTAAAAACAAATGAACCAATGAAATATCGGTTAATTCACCATAATGTAGCTCTAGTGGAACATAAAATACACTCAAAGCAAATAAACCAATAATATATCGCATAATTCCCCATAATGTAGCTCTAGTGCAACGCAAAATACACTTAAATCAAATGAACCAATGAAATATAGCCCAATTCCCCAAATTATAGCTCTAGTACAATGTAAAATACACTCAAATCAAAAACAAATGATCCAATGAAATATCGTTTATTACCCATAATGTAGCTCTAGTGCAACATAAAATACACTCAAACCAATTAAAAAGAAATAGTCCAATGAAATATATAATTCCCCATAATGTAGGTCTAGTTCAATATAAAATATACTCAAATCAATTAAAACTAGTATGTTGTGGCCACCACAAGACTTTCTTCTATATTTTCCTATACAAATTCACGAAGTAACAATATTAAAAAAAAAAAAAAAAAAAAAAAAAAAACATGATTTTTTTCATTTTTTTTTTTTTCGTTAAAAGTAAAAAAAATCGATAACTTTGTTTTAAATTACCACATATTTATAGTTCAACCATTCCTTTTAAAGGTATTGACGAGACCTTCCGAAAGATACCGATCTTGAAAATTTACACACACACCCCCGGGGTGGGGGGTACTTCCCCCTAGGGGGGGAAGCGATGCCCCAATTTTTTTTCCTAATTAACTACAACTATTATCAATAATTCATATTAATTTCAATATCACAGGTTAAGAATAACTCTCATTATGTACATTTATACGAAATTTTTTCCTATACTGCCATGTTAAAAATTTAGAAAAAATACGATCACAGCGCCACCTGTTGAACGATTGATCCCCAAATCTAATCAGCCTCAGTTTATGTCAGGGGCCAACTAAATACCAAATCTGGTTAAATTTCGTTTAAAAAAAAAAAAAAAAAAAAAAAAAAAAAAAAAAGATTTTTTTCTAAGTTTTTTTTTCGTTAAAAGTAAAAAAAATCGATAACTTTATTTTAAATTATCACAGATTTATAGTTCAACCATTCGTTTTAAAGGTATTGACGAGACCTTTCGAAAGATACCCATCTTGAAAATTTACTCCCCTCGAGGGGGGACTTCCCCCCCAGGGGGGGTGGCGTGGCTCCTACGCATACAAAAATTTTTTCCCAGTTGACTATCTCTATTATAAATAATTCTTGGAAATTTCATAATGATTACTAAAAAATAATTCTCTTTATGCACATTTATACAAAATTTTGTCCTATATCACCATGTTAAAAATTTAGAAAATGCGGGATGGCAACGCAACCTGTAAGACAATTTTTACCAAAAGTTGATAGGCACTAATTTATGTCAAGGTGCAACTACATACCAATTTGTATGAAATTCTGTGCAGTAGTTCTTGAGATACAGTTGCCACAAAATTTTGTCACACACACACACACACACACACACACAGACAGACAGACAGACAGACAGACAGACAGACATTTTCTAAAAATGGTCAAATCGTGTTCTACAGCTCTCAAAACGTGTAAATTCATCAAAAACCCGAGGTCGAAAATTTTTACGAATCCAATACTTTCTGTATATTACATATAGAAGAAAGTAACAAATGAACCAATGAAATATTTAATTTCCATAATGTAGCTCCAGTGGAACGTAAAATACACTCAAATGAAATAAACCATGATGTAGGTCTACTGCAAAGAAAAATACAATCAAATCAAATGAAACAAGGAAAAAACGCCCAATTCCCCATAATGTAGCGCTAGTGCAATGTAAAATACTCTCAATTCAATTAAAAGCAAATGAACCAATGAAATACCGTTTAATTCCCCATAATGTAGATCTAGTGCAACGTAAAATACACTCAAAGCAAATGAACCAATGAAATATCGCCTAATTTCCTCATAATGTAGCTCTAGTACAACGCAAAATACACTCGAATCAAATGAACCAATCAAATATCGCCCCAATAATGTAAAATACACTCAAATCAAAAACAAATGATCCAATGAAATATTGTTTAATTCCCCATAACGTAGCTCTAGTGCAACGCAAAATACACTCAAATCCATTAAAACAAATGAACCAATGAAATATTTATTTCCCCATAATGTAGCTCTAGTGGAACGAAAAATACACTCAAAAACTAGTATGTTGTGGCCACCACAAGACTTTCTTCTATATTTTCCTATATACATATTCAATCAGTAACAATAAAAAAAAAAAAAAAAAAAAATTACGATTTTTTTTTCTACACATTTTTTTTTTTTTGTTGTTGTTAAAAGTAATACATATTCAACCAGTAACAATATTTAAAAAAAAAGAAAAGAAAAAAAAATTTTTGTTAAAAGTAAAAAAAATCGATAACTTTGTTTTAAATTATCACAGATTTATAGTTCGACCATTCGTTTTAAAGGTATTGACGAGATCTTTCGAAAGATACCCATCTTGAAAATTTACTCCCCTCGAGGGGGGACTTCCCCCCAGGGGGGGTGGCGAGGCTCCTACACGTACAAAAATTTTTTCCCAGTTGACTATCTCTATTATAAATAATTATTGTAAATTTCATAATGATTACTAAAAAATAATTCTCTTTAAGCACATTTATACAAAATTTTGTCCTATATCACCATGTTAAAAATTTAGAAAAAGCGGGATGGCAACGCAACCTGTAAGAAAATTTTTACCAAAAGTTGATAGGCACTAATTTATGTCAAGGTGCAACTACATACCAATTTGTATGAAATTCTATGCAGTAGTTCCTGAGATACAGTTGCCACAAAATTTTGTCACACACACACACACACACACACACACACAGACAGACAGACAGACAGACAGACAGACAGACAGACATTTTCTAAAAATAGTCAAATCGTATTCTACAGCTCTCAAAACGTGTAAATCCATCAAAAACCCGAGGTCGAAAATTTTTACGAATCCAATACTTTCTCTATATTACATATAGAAGAAAGTAAAAATGAACCAATGAAATATCGCATAATTCCCCATAATGTAGCCCTAGTGCAGCGTAAAATACACTCAAATCAAATGAACCAATGAAATATCGACAAATTCCCCATAATGTAGCTCTAGTGCAACGAAAAATACACTAAAATCATATGAACCAATGAAATATCGCCCAATTCCCCATAATGTAGCTCTAGTGCAATGTAAAATACTCTCAATCCAATTAAAAACAAATGAACCAATGAAATACTTATTTCACCACAATGTAGCTCTAGTGCAACGCAAAATACACTCAAATCAATTAAAACAAATGAACGAATGAAATATTTATTTCCCCATAATGTAGCTCTAGTGCAGCGTAAAATATACTCAAAACAAATGAACCAATTAAATATAGCCTAATTACCCATAATGTAGCTCTAGTGCAATGTAAAATACACTCAAATCAATTAAAACAAATGAACCAATAAAATATTTTTCTCCCATAATGTAGCTCTGGTGCAACGCAAAATACACTCAAATCAAATGAAACAATGAAATATCGCCCAATTCCCCATAATGTAGCTGTAGTGCAATGTAAAATACACTCAAACCAAATGAAACAAATGAACCAATGAAATATTTAATTCCCCATAATGTAGCTCTTGTGCAACGAAAAATACACTCAAATCAATTAAAAACAAATAGTACAACGAAATATCATTTAATTCACCATAATGTTGCTCTAGTGGAACGTAAAATACACTCAAAGCAAATGAACCAATGAAATATCGCCTAATTCCCCCATAATGTAGCTCTAGTGCAATGTAAAATTCCCTCAAATAAATTAAAAACAAATGAACCAATGAAATATCGTTTAATCCCCATAATGTAGCACTAGTGCAACGTAAAATACACTCAAATCAATTAAAAAGAAATAGTCCAATGAAATATTCAATTCCCCATAATGTAGGTCTAGTGCAATATAAAATATACTCAAATCATTTAAAACAAATGAACCAATTAAATATATACTTCTCCGTAATGTAGCTCTAGTGCAACGTAAAATACACTCAAATAAAATGAACCAATGAAATATCGGTTAATTCACCATAATGTAGCTCTAGTAGAACGTAAAATACACTCAAAGCAAATGAACCAATAAAATATCGCCTAATTCCCCATAATGTAGCTCTGGTGCAACGCGAAATACACTCAAATCAAATGAAACAAGGAAATATCGCCCAATTCCCCGTAATATAGCTGTAGTGCAATGTAAAATACTCTCAATCCAATTAAAAACAAATGAACCAATGAAATATCGCACAATTCTCCATAACGTAGCTCTAGTGCAGATGTAAAATACACTCAAATCAAATGAACCAATAAAATGTTGCCTAATTCTCCGTAATGTAGATCAAATGCAACGCAAATTTTAAATACACTCAAATCAAATGAACCAGTGAAATATCGCCTAATTCCCCCCATAATGTATCTCTAGTGCAAAGTAAAATTCACTCAAATAAAAAACAAATGAACCTATGAAATATCGTTTAATTCCCCATAATGTAGCTCTAGTGCAACGTAAAATACACTAAAATCAATTAAAAACAAATGAACCAATGAAATATGGCCTAATTCTCCATAATGTAGCTCTAGTGCAACGCAAAATACACTCAAGTGAAATGAACCAATGAAATATCGTTTATTCCCCATAATGTAGTTCTAGTGCAACGCAAAATACACTCAAATACATGAACCAATGAAATATTGCCTAATTCAACAAAATGTAGTTCTAGAGCAACATAAAATACACTCAAATCAAAAACAAATGATCCAACGAAATATCGTTTATTCCCCATAATGTAGCTCTAGTGCAACGTAAAACACACTCAAATCAAATGAACCAATAAAATATTGCCTAATTCTCCATAATGTAGATCAAATGCAACGCAAATTTTAAATACACTCAAATCAAATGAACCAATGAAATATCGCCTACTACCCCATAATTTAGCTCTAGTGCAATGTAAAATTCTCTCAAATCAATTAAAAAGAAATGAACCAATGAAATATTTAATTCCCTCTAATGTAGCTGTAGTGGAACGTAAAATACATTAAAATCAAATGAACCAATGAAATATCACCTAATACCTCATAATTTAGCTCTAGTACAATGTAAAATACACTCAAATCAAAAACAAATGATCCAATGAAATATCGTTTATTCCCCATAATGTAGCTCTAGTTCAACGTAAAATACACTCAAATCAATTAAAAAGAAATAGTCCAATGAAATATTTAATTCCATATAATGTAGCTCTAGTGCAACGTAAAATACACTCAAACCAAATGAAACAAGGAAATAACGCTTAATTCCCCATAATGTAGCTGTAGTGCAACGTAAAATACACTCAAACCAAATGAAACAAGGAAAAAACGCCTAATTTCCTATAATATAGCTCAAGTGTAATGTAAAATTCACTCAAATCAAAAACAAATAAACCAATGAAATATCGTTTATTTCCCATAATGTAGCTCTAGTTCAACGTAAAACACACTCAAATCAAATGAACCAATAAAATATTGCCTAATTCTCCGTAATGTAAATCAAATGCAACGCAAATTTTAAATACACTCAAATCAAATGAACCAATGAAATATCGCCTAATTCCCCCATAATGTAGCTCTAGTGCAATGTCAAATTCACTCAAACAAAAAACAAATGAACCAATGAACTATCGTTTAATTCTCCATATTGCAGCTCTAGTGCAATGCAAAATACTCTCAAATCAAAAACAAATGAACCAATAAACTATCATTTAATTCCCAATAATCCAGCTCTAGCGCAATGCAATATACACTCAAATCAAATCATATGAACCAATGAACTATCGTTTATTTCCCCATAATGTAGCTCTTGTGCAACTTAAAATACACTCAAACCAAATGAAACAAGGAAATAGCGCCTAATTCCCCCTAATGTAGATCTAGAGCAACGTAAAATACACTCAAATCAAATGAACCAATGAAATATCGCCTACTACCCCATAATTTAGCTCTAATGCAACGTAAAATACCCTCAAATCAATTAAAAACAAATTTTATAATGAAATATCATTTAATTCCCCCATAATGTAGCTCTAGTGGAACGTAAAATACACTGAAATCAAATGAACCACTGAAATATCGCCTAATTCCCCCATAATGTAGCTCTAGTGCAATGTAAAATACACTCAAATCAAAAACAAATGATCCAATGAAATATCGTTTATTCAACATAATGTAGCTGTAGTGCAACGTAAAATACACTAAAATCAAATGAACCAATGAAATATCGCCTAATTCCCCCATAATATAGCTCTAGTGCAATGTCAAATTCACTGAAATAAAAAACAAATGAACCAATGAACTATCGTTTAATTCTTCATAATCCATCCCTAGTGCAATGCAAACTACACTCAAATCAAAAACAAATGAACCATCGAAGTATCATTTAATTCCCCATAATGCAGCTCTAGTGCAACTTAAAATACACTCAAATCAAATGAACCAATGAAATATCGCCTACTACCCCATAATTTAGCTCTAGTGCAAACTAAAATACCCCCAAATATATTAAAAATAAATTTTATAATGTAATGTCATTTAATTCCCTATAATGTAGCTCTAGTGCAACGTAAAATACACTCAAATCAAATAAAAACAAATTATCCAATGAAATATCATTTAATTCCCTATAATGTAGCTCTAGTGCAACGTAAAATACACTCAAATCAAATGAACCAATGAAATATCGCCCAATTAACCCATAATGTAGCTCTAGTTGCAATGTAAAATTCACTCAAATCATTTAAAAACAAATAAACCAATGAAATGCCGTTAATTCCCCATAATGTTACTCTAGTGCAACGTAAAATCCACAACAAACCAAATAAACGAATCAAATATCGCCTAATACCCAATAATTTAGCTCTAGTGCAATGAAAAATACACTTAAATAAAAAACAAATGATCCAATGAAATATCGTTTATTCCCCATAATGTAGATCTAGTGCAACGTAAAATACACTCAAATCAAATGAACCAATGAAATATCGCCTTATTCCCATATAATGTAGCTCTAGTGCACTGTAAAATTCACTCAAAACAAAAACAAATGAACCAATGAACTATCGTTTAATTCTCCATAATGTAGCTCCAGTGCAATATAAAATACACTGAAATCAAATAAAAACAAATGAACCAATTAAATATTTATTTCCCATAATTTCTCTAGTGCAACGTAAAATACACTCAAAACAATTAAAAACAAATTTGTAATGAAATATCATTTAATTCCCTATAATGTAGCTCTAGTGGAACGTAAAATACACTCAAATCAAATGAACCAATGAAATATCGCCCAACTCCCCCATAATGTAGCTCTAGTTGCAATGTAAAATTCACTCAAATCATTTAAAAGCAAATGAACCAATGAAATATCGTTTAATTCCTCATAATGTAGATCTAGTGCAACGAAAAATACACTCAAACCAAATGATACAAGGAAAAAACGCCTAATTCCCCATAATGTGCAATACAAAATACACTCAAATATATTAAACACAAACGAACCAATGAAATATCGCCTAATTTCCTCATAATGTAGCTCTAGTACAACGCAAAATACACTCGAATCAAATGAACCATTCAAATATCGCCCCAATAATGTTGCTCTAGTGCAATGTAAAATACACTCAAATCAAAAACAAATGATCCAATGAAATATAGTTTAATTCTCCATAACGTAGCTCTAGTGCAACGAAAAGTACACTCAAACCAAATGAACCAATGAAATATCGCCCAATTCCCCATAATGTAGCTCCAGTGCTATGTAAAATACTCTCAATTCAATTAAAAACAAATGAACCGATGAAATATCGTTTAATTCACCATAATGAAGCTCTAGTGCAACGCAAAAAACACTCAAATCAATTAAAAACAAATAAACCAATGAAATATCATTTAATTCACCATAATGTAGCTCTAGTAGAACGTAAAATACACTCAAATCATATGAACCAATGAAATATCGCCCAATTCCCCATAATGTAGCTCTAGTGCAATGTAAAATAATCTCAATCCAATTAAAAACAAATGAACCAATGAAATACTTATTTCCCCATAACGTAGCTCTAGTGCAACGTAAAATACACTCAAATCAAAAACAAACGATCAAATGAAATATCGTTTATTCCCCATAATATAGCTCTAGTGCAATGTAAAATACACTCAAAACAATTAAAACAAATGAACAAATGAAATATTTATTTCCCCAAAATATAGCTATAGTGCAACGTAAAATAGACTCAAATCAAATTAACCAATCAAATATCGCCTAATTCTCCATAATGTTGCTCTAGTGCAATGTAAAATACACTCAAACCAAATGAAACAAGGAAAAAACACCTAATTCCCCATAATGTAGCTCTAGTGCAATACAAAATACACTCAAATATATTAAACACAAACGAACCAATGAAATATCGCCTAATTTCCTCATAATGTAGCTCTAGTACAACGCAAAATACACTCGAAACCAATGAACCATTCAAATAGCGCCCCAATAATGTTGCTCTAGTGCAATGTAAAATACACTCAAATCAAAAACAAATGATCCAATGAAATATAGTTTAATTCCCCATAACGTAGCTCTAGTGCAACGTAAAGTACACTCAAATCAAATGAACCAATGAAATATCGCCCAATTCCCCATAATGTAGCTCCAGTGCAATGTAAAATATTCTCATTTCAATTAAAAACAAATGAACCATTGAAATATCATTTAATTCACCATAATGTAGCTCTAGTGCAACGCAAAAAACACTCAAAGCAAATGAACCAATGAAATATCACCAAATTCCCCATAATGTAGCCCTAGTGCAGCGTAAAATACACTCATATGAAAATAACCAATCAAATATCGCCCCAATAAATTAGCTCTAGGGCATATGTAAAATACACTCAAATTTAAAACAAATGATCCAATGAAATATCGTTTATTCCCAATAATGTAGCTCTAGTTCAACGTAAAATACACTCAAATCAATTTAAAAAAAAAAAGTCCAATGAAATATCATTTAATTGCCTATAATGTAGCTCTAGTGCAACGAAAAATACACTCAAATCATATGAACCAATGAAATATCGCCCAATTCCCCATAATGTAGCTCTAGTGCAATGTAAAATACTCTCAATTCAATTAAAAACAAATGAACCAATCAAATACTTATTTCCACATAACGCAGCTCTAGTGCAACGTAAAATACACTAAAATCAAAAACAAACGATCAAATGAAATATCGTTTATTCCCCATAATATAGCTCTAGTGCAACGTAAAATACACTCAAATCAAATGAACCAATCAAATATCGCCTAATTCTCCATAATGTAGCTCTAGTGCAATGTAAACTACACTCAAACCAAATGAAACAAGGAAAAACGCCTAATTCCCCATAATATATCTCAAGTGTAATGTAAAATTCATTAAAATTAAAAACAAATGAACCTATGAAATATCGTTTAATTCCCCATAATGTAGCTCTAGTGCAACGTAAAATACCCTAAAATCAAATGAACCAATCAAATATCGCCCCAATAATTTAGCTCTAGTGCACATGTAAAATACACACAAATCAAAAACAAATGATCCAATGAAATATCGTTTATTCCCCATAGTGTAGATCTAGTGCAACGTAAAATACACTCAAATCAAATGAACCAATAAAATATTGCCTAATTCTCCGTAATGTAGATCAAATGCAACGCAAATTTTAAATATTCTCAAATCAAATGAACCAGTGAAATATCGCCTAATTCCCCCCAAAATGTAGCTCTACTGCAATGTAAAATTCACTCAAATAAAAAAAAAAATGAACCTATGAAATATCGTTTAATTCCCCATAATGTAGCTCTAGTGCAACGTAAAATACACTAAAATCAATTAAAAACAAATGAACTAATGAAATATCGCCTAATTCTCCATAATGTAGCTCTAGTGGAACGTAAAATACACTCAAAACAAATGAACCAATGAAATATCGCCTAATTCTCCATAATGTAGCTCTAGTGCAATATAAAATACACTCAAACCAATTAAAACAAATTAACCAATAAAATATTTTTCACCATAATGTAGCTCTAGTGCAATATAAAATACACTCAAACCAATTAAAAACAAATACTCCAATAAAATATAATTTAATTCCCTATAATGTAGCTCTAGTGCAACTTAAAATACCCTCAAATCAATTAAAAACAAATACTCCAATAAAATATAATTTAATTGCCTATAATGTAGCTCTAGTGCAACGTAAAATACACTCAAATACATGAACCAATGATATATTGCCTAATTCAACAAAATGTAGTTTAGAGCAACATAAAATACACTCAAATAAAAAACAAATGAACCAATAAAATATTGCCTAATTCTCCGTAATGTATATCAAATGCAACGCAAATTTTAAATACACTCAAATCAAATGAACCAATGGAATATCGCCTAATTCAACATAATGTTGCTGTAGTGCTACGTAAAATACACTAAAATCTAATGAACCAATGAAATATCGCCTACTTCACCCATAATGTAGCTCTAGTGCAATGTAAAATTCACTCAAAGCAAAAACAAATGAACCAATGAACTATCGCCTAATTTCCTCATAATGTAGCTCTAGTACAACGCAAAGTACACTCGAATCAAATGAACCAATTTAAATATCGCCCAATAATGTAGCTCTAGTGCAATGTAAAATTCACTCAAATCAATTAAAAACAAATGAAACAATGAAATATCGTTTAATCCCCATAATGTAGCACTAGTGCAACGTAAAATACACTCAAATCAATTAAAAAAAATAGTCCAATGAAATATTTAATTTCCTTTAATGTAGCTCTAGTGCAACGTAAAATACACTCAAATCAATTAAAAACAAATGAACCAATGAAATATTGCTTAATTCCCCCATAATGTAGCTCTACTGGAACGTAACATACTTTCAAAGCAAATGAAACAATGAAATATCGCATAATTTCCGATAATGTAGCTCTAGTGCAGCGGAAAGTACACTCAAACCAAATGAACCAATGAAATATTGCCTAATTCCCCATATTGTACGTCTAGTGAAATATAAAATATACTCAAATCAATTAAAACAAATGAACCAATGAAATATTTATTTCTCCGTAATGTAGCTCTAGTGCAACGTAAAATACACTCAAATCAAATGAACCAATAAAATATCGCCTCATTCCCCATAATGTTGCTCTAGTGCAACGCAAAATACACTCAAAACAAATGAACCAATGAAATATCGCCAAAATCCGCATAATGTAGCTCTAGTGCAACGTAAAATACACTCAAATCAATTATAAACAAATAGTCCAATGAAATATCATTTAATTCCCTATAATGTAGCTCTAGTGCAACGTAAAATACACTCAAATCAATTAAAACAAGGAAATATCGCCCAATGCCCCATAATGTAGCTGTAGTGCAATGTAAAATACTCTCAATCCAACTAAAAACAAATGAACCAATGAAATATCGTTTAATTCCCCATAAAGTAGCTGTAGTGCAACGTAAAATACACTCAAACCAAATGAAGCAAGGAAAAAACGCCTAATTCCCCATAATGTAGCTCAAGTGTAATGTAAAATTCACTAAAATTAAAAACAAATGAACCTATAAAATATCGTTTAATTCCCCATAATGCAGCTCTAGTGCAACGTAAAATACACTAAAATCAATTAAAAACAAATGAACTAATGAAATATCGCATAATTCTCCATAATATAGCTCCAGTGCAACGCAAAATACACTCAAATCAAATGAACCAATCAAATATCGCCGCAATAATTTAGCTCTAGTGCAAATGTAAAATACACTCAAATCAAAAACAAATGATCCAATAAAATATCGTTTATTACCCATAATGTAGCTCTAGTGCAACGTAAAATACACTCAAAACAATTAAAAAGAAATAGTCCAATGAAATATATAATTCCCCATAATGTAGGTCTAGTTCAATATAAAATATACTCAAATCAATTAAAACAAATGAACCAATGAAATATTTAATTTCCATAATGTAGCTCCAGTGGAACGTAAAATACACTCAAATGAAATAAACCATGATGTAGGTCTACTGCAAAAAAAAATACAATCAAATCAAATGAAACAAGGAAAAAACGCCTAATTCCCCATAATGTAGCGCTAGTGCAATGTAAAATACTCTCAATTCAATTAAAAGCAAATGAACCAATGAAATACCGTTTAATTCCCCATAATGTAGATCTAGTGCAACGTAAAATACACTCAAAGCAAATGAACCAATGAAATATCGCCTAATTTCCTCATAATGTAGCTCTAGTACAACGCAAAATACACTCGAATCAAATGAACCAATCAAATATCGCCCCAATAATGTAAAATACACTCAAATCAAAAACAAATGATCCAATGAAATATTGTTTAATTCCCCATAACGTAGCTCTAGTGCAACGCAAAATACACTCAAATCAATTAAAACAAATGAACCAATGAAATATTTATTTCCCCATAATGTAGCTCTAGTGGAACGAAAAATACACTAAAAAAAAATGAACCAATGAAATATCGCATAATTCCCCATAATGTAGCCCTAGTGCAGCGTAAAATACACTCAAATCATATGAACCAATGAAATATCGCCCAATTCCCCATAATGTAGATCTAGTGCAATGTAAAATACTCTCAATCCAATTAAAAACAAATGAACCAATGAAATACTTATTTCACCATAAGGTAGCTCTAGTGCAACGTAAAATACATTCAAATCATAAACAAACGATCCAATGAAATATCGTATATTCCTCATAATGAAGCTCTAGTGCAACGCAAAATACACTCAAATCAAATAAAAACATATGAACCAATGAAATATCGTTTAGTTCAGCATAATGTAGCTCTAGTGCAACGCAAAATACACTCAAATCAAATGAACCAATGAAATATAGCCCAATTCCCCATAATGTAGCTCTAGTGCAATGTAAAATACACTCAAATCAATTAAAACAAATGAACGAATGAAATATTTATTTCCCCATAATGTAGCTGTAGTGCAACGTAAAATACACTCAAACCAAATGAAACAAATGAACCAATGAAATATTTAATTTCCCATAATGTAGCTCTTGTGCAACGAAAAATACACTCAAATCAATTAAAAACAAATAGTACACCGAAATATCATTTAATTCCCTATAATGTAGCTCTTGTGCAACGTAAAATACACTCAAACCTATTAAAAACATATGAACCAATGAAATATCGTTTAATTCACCATAATGTTGCTCTAGTGGAACGTAAAATACACTCAAAGCAAATGAACCAATAAAATATCGCCTAATTCCCCATAATGTAGCTCTGGTGCAACGCAAAATACACTAAAATCAAATGAAACAAGGAAATATCGCCCAATTCCCCGTAATATAGCTGTAGTGCAATGTAAAATACTCTCAATCCAATTAAAAACAAATGAACCAATGAAATATCGCATAATTCTCCATAATGTAGCTCTAGTGCAACGCAAAATACACTCAAGTCAAATGAACCAATGAAATATCGCCAAATTCCCCATAGCGTAGCTCTAGTGCAGATGTAAAATACACTCAAAGCAAATGAACCAATAAAATATCGCCTAATTCCCCATAATGTAGCTCTGGTGCAACGCAAAATACACTAAAATCAAATGAAACAAGGAAATATCGCCCAATTCCCCGTAATATAGCTGTAGTGCAATGTAAAATACTCTCAATCCAATTAAAAACAAATGAACCAATGAAATATCGCATAATTCTCCATAATGTAGCTCTAGTGCAACGCAAAATACACTCAAGTCAAATGAACCAATGAAATATCGCCAAATTCCCCATAGCGTAGCTCTAGTGCAGATGTAAAATACACTCAAATCAAATGAACCAATAAAATGTTGCCTAATTCTCCGTAATGTAGATCAAATGCAACGCAAATTTTAAATACACTCAAATCAAATGAACCAGTGAAATATCGCCTAATTCCCCCCATAATGTATCTCTAGTGCAAAGTAAAATTCACTCAAATAAAAAACAAATGAACCTATGAAATATCGTTTAATTCCCCATAATGTAGCTCTAGTGCAACATAAAATACACTAAAATCAATTAAAAACAAATGAACCAATGAAATATGGCCTAATTCTCCATAATGTAGCTCTAGTGCAACGCAAAATACACTCAAGTGAAATGAACCAATGAAATATCGTTTATTCCCCATAATGTAGTTCTAGTGCAACGTAAAATACACTCAAATACATGAACCAATGAAATATTGCCTAATTCAACAAAATGTAGTTCTAGAGCAACATAAAATACACTCAAATCAAAAACAAATGATCCAACGAAATATCGTTTATTCCCCATAATGTAGCTCTAGTGCAACGTAAAACACACTCAAATCAAATGAACCAATAAAATATTGCCTAATTCTCCATAATGTAGATCAAATGCAACGCAAATTTTAAATACACTCAAATCAAATGAACCAATGAAATATCGCCTACTACCCCATAATTTAGCTCTAGTGCAATGTAAAATTCTCTCAAATCAATTAAAAACAAATGAACCAATGAAATATTTAATTCCCTCTAATGTAGCTGTAGTGGAACGTAAAATACATTAAAATCAAATGAACCAATGAAATATCACCTAATACCTCATAATTTAGCTCTAGTACAATGTAAAATACACTCAAATCAAAAACAAATGATCCAATGAAATATCGTTTATTCCCCATAATGTAGCTCTAGTTCAACGTAAAATACACTCAAATCAATTAAAAAGAAATAGTCCAATGAAATATTTAATTCCATATAATGTAGCTCTAGTGCAACGTAAAATACACTCAAACCAAATGAAACAAGGAAATAACGCTTCATTCCCCATAATGTAGCTGTAGTGCAACGTAAAATACACTCAAACCAAATGAAACAAGGAAAAAACGCCTAATTTCCTATAATATAGCTCAAGTGTAATGTAAAATTCACTCAAATCAAAAACAAATAAACCAATGAAATATCGTTTATTTCCCATAATGTAGCTCTAGTTCAACGTAAAACACACTCAAATCAAATGAACCAATAAAATATTGCCTAATTCTCCGTAATGTAAATCAAATGCAACGCAAATTTTAAATACACTCAAATCAAATGAACCAATGAAATATCGCCTAATTCCCCCATAATGTAGCTCTAGTGCAATGTCAAATTCACTCAAACAAAAAACAAATGAACCAATGAAAAATCGTTTAATTCTCCATATTGCAGCTCTAGTGCAATGCAAAATACTCTCAAATCAAAAACAAATGAACCAATAAACTATCATTTAATTCCCAATAATCCAGCTCTAGCGCAATGCAATATACACTCAAATCAAATCATATGAACCAATGAACTATCGTTTATTTCCCCATAATGTAGCTCTTGTGCAACTTAAAATACACTCAAACCAAATGAAACAAGGAAATAGCGCCTAATTCCCCCTAATGTAGATCTAGAGCAACGTAAAATACACTCAAATCAAATGAACCAATGAAATATCGCCTACTACCCCATAATTTAGCTCTAATGCAACGTAAAATACCCTCAAATCAATTAAAAACAAATTTTATAATGAAATATCATTTAATTCCCCCATAATGTAGCTCTAGTGGAACGTAAAATACACTGAAATCAAATGAACCACTGAAATATCGCCTAATTCCCCCATAATGTAGCTCTAGTGCAATGTAAAATACACTCAAATCAAAAACAAATGATCCAATGAAATATCGTTTATTCAACATAATGTAGCTGTAGTGCAACGTAAAATACACTAAAATCAAATGAACCAATGAAATATCGCCTAATTCCCCCATAATATAGCTCTAGTGCAATGTCAAATTCACTGAAATAAAAAACAAATGAACCAATGAACTATCGTTTAATTCTTCATAATCCATCCCTAGTGCAATGCAAACTACACTCAAATCAAAAACAAATGAACCATCGAAGTATCATTTAATTCCCCATAATGCAGCTCTAGTGCAACTTAAAATACACTCAAATCAAATGAACCAATGAAATATCGCCTACTACCCCATAATTTAGCTCTAGTGCAAACTAAAATACCCCCAAATATATTAAAAATAAATTTTATAATGTAATGTCATTTAATTCCCTATAATGTAGCTCTAGTGCAACGTAAAATACACTCAAATCAAATAAAAACAAATTATCCAATGAAATATCATTTAATTCCCTATAATGTAGCTCTAGTGCAACGTAAAATACACTCAAATCAAATGAACCAATGAAATATCGCCCAATTAACCCATAATGTAGCTCTAGTTGCAATGTAAAATTCACTCAAATCATTTAAAAACAAATAAACCAATGAAATGCCGTTAATTCCCCATAATGTTACTCTAGTGCAACGTAAAATCCACAACAAACCAAATAAACGAATCAAATATCGCCTAATACCCAATAATTTAGCTCTAGTGCAATGAAAAATACACTTAAATAAAAAACAAATGATCCAATAAAATATCATTTAATTCACCATAATGTAGCTCTAGTAGAACGTAAAATACACTCAAATCATATGAACCAATGAAATATCGCCCAATTCCCCATAATGTAGCTCTAGTGCAATGTAAAATAATCTCAATCCAATTAAAAACAAATGAACCAATGAAATACTTATTTCCCCATAACGTAGCTCTATTGCAACGTAAAATACACTCAAATCAAAAACAAACGATCAAATGAAATATCGTTTATTCCCCATAATATAGCTCTAGTGCAATGTAAAATACACTCAAAACAATTAAAACAAATGAACAAATGAAGTATTTATTTCCCCAAAATATAGCTATAGTGCAACGTAAAATAGACTCAAATCAAATTAACCAATCAAATATCGCCTAATTCTCCATAATGTTGCTCTAGTGCAATGTAAAATACACTCAAACCAAATGAAACAAGGAAAAAACACCTAATTCCCGATAATGTAGCTCTAGTGCAATACAAAATACACTCAAATATATTAAACACAAACGAACCAATGAAATATCGCCTAATTTCCTCATAATGTAGCTCTAGTACAACGCAAAATACACTCGAAACCAATGAACCATTCAAATAGCGCCCCAATAATGTTGCTCTAGTGCAATGTAAAATACACTCAAATCAAAAACAAATGATCCAATGAAATATAGTTTAATTCCCCATAACGTAGCTCTAGTGCAACGTAAAGTACACTCAAATCAAATGAACCAATGAAATATCGCCCAATTCCCCATAATGTAGCTCCAGTGCAATGTAAAATATTCTCAATTCAATTAAAAACAAATGAACCAATGAAATATCATTTATTCACCATAATGTAGCTCTAGTGCAACGCAAAAAACACTCAAAGCAAATGAACCAATGAAATATCGCCAAATTCCCCATAATGTAGCCCTAGTGCAGCGTAAAATACACTCATATGAAAATAACCAATCAAATATCGCCCCAATAAATTAGCTCTAGGGCATATGTAAAATACACTCAAATTTAAAACAAATGATCCAATGAAATATCGTTTATTCCCAATAATGTAGCTCTAGTTCAACGTAAAATACACTCAAATCAATTTAAAAAAAAAAAGTCCAATGAAATATCATTTAATTGCCTATAATGTAGCTCTAGTGCAACGAAAAATACACTCAAATCATATGAACCAATGAAATATCGCCCAATTCCCCATAATGTAGCTCTAGTGCAATGTAAAATACTCTCAATTCAATTAAAAACAAATGAACCAATGAAATACTTATTTCCACATAACGCAGCTCTAGTGCAACGTAAAATACACTCAAATCAAAAACAAACGATCAAATGAAATATCGTTTATTCCCCATAATATACAGTCGCCAGAAGTATTATTCGAGCAACTCCACCCCGTCAGAATTTTTCACGATTCGATTCAGTTGTCGGTTTGAATAATAAATATTTAGAATTTAAATATATTATTTAAATATTTTATTTTAATAATAAAATATTTATTATTTAAATATTTTATTTTTAATAATAAAATATTTATTATTTGTTTATCGAATCGTTAAAAATATATTATTTGTTTATCGAATCGTTAAAAAAATATATTCAATATTGGTTCATTTAAAAAATGTCCTTATTCAATATTGTAAATTTCAGACAGAATGAAGGAATGAGTACGGCTATTTATAAAGAATGAATCCAAATCAATCAATCAATCAACCAACCTTGAAAAAAAAAAAAAAAAAAAAAAAAAAAAAAAAAAAAAAAAAAAAAAATTTTTTTTTTTTTTTTTTTTTTTTTTTTTTTTTTTTTTTCAAGGTTGGTTGATTTAAAAAAATAATCCTTATTCGATATTTCTATCTCAAAGCTATCTCAGATTCAAAGGTATCGTTTTAATATTAAAATATTACTATCCAATTCAAAGTCTCAATTTATAAACATCCAATATTGGCACTCTATCTATCGCAAAAAAATGGGCCGAACGAAGCGTCAAAGACAGAAATCTGCCATGAGACGCTTCGTTCAGCCCATTTTTTTGCCCCCTCCAGATTTAAGGCATCAGTTTGTACCATCTAGATCGATCCCCCACAAAGACTTTGATTTTGGACGGAGGGGTGTCTGTCCAAGAAATAGTCTCAAATCTATCTTCGTGGAGGCGAGGGTCGTCATCGTGGTCCCCATCGAAGAACAGCATGGTTCTCTCTATGAAATCTTTTAAGAATTCATCTATGCATGTGTCAGAGTCCCTCACGATTCGAATTCGGATGGCTTTATGGATGCATGAGGTGGGTACTATGGGGTCTAGAATCTGAATTTTAGAGGATTTCAGCATGGCCTCGAATCCCAACGACGACAGGGCATCTCCAAAATGTATCTCGTCGACTGGATACACCCAGGTATTGGCTAGAGAGATAGGTAACCTGACCCTCCTGTAAACGAGATCGCACACCTTCAGCCTGGTTGTTTTTTTCACGTATGCGCTACCCTTACCCATCAGCTTGGCCACATCAGAGGCCCTGACGAACAAAAGTCCATCCGCAGAGACTACGAATAGGATTTTAGCGTCAAGCTGTGGATGTTCAATAGTGAATAGCATGACTTATGGCAATAGCAATAAAAGTCAAAATGATGCAGGCTCTTAGAGGCAGCTCGTATATATACCCGAGTCGTGACCTCGTTTTATCAGGCTTTACTAAGAAAACAGGATGTATCAGCTGTTTTTTGAGGATGCGATAAAATTATTTATATAATTAATCCGATAGCATGAGGATGTGCGTCATGCGTCACAGGATGTAGATAAGATATTTACTTGGAATTTAGATAGAACTAAAGATTACTGCTAGTATAAATACAGGCTGCTGGACGAGACATTTCATTCTGAGCTACTGCTTACCAAAATGATCTTCCAAATTCTGTCCGATGAACTGAATGTTAAATTAACATGCTTTTTATCATTTGACGACCAAATTTTTATCAAAGGCCGAGACGTGGCCTATTACATGGGGCATGAAAACTCCAGTAAAGTGGTGAACTTGTGCCATATAACGGTAACAGACATTGCTCCTGAGGGTTTGAAACTACCCCCGTCTCTAGCCAAGACATGCGTCTTTGGATTAGAAGATGCAAAAATATTGATGGATATGCATCCAGGAGAGTTTGACTCCCTATTTCAGGGGCCGATTGAAATTCTCACCCCCATCGAATGCAGCTTAAACCTGAGGCGGCCTGTCCAGGTTAAGCTCGCGGCCATTACCTCATCCAATGCCACAATGGAGAGTTTCTTGGCCGACTTAAAGAATGTCATGGAGGAGTACCTGGCAACGGTGCCCATGGACACTTATGTATTCGGCGAACGATATGGGGATTTGGAGCTAGGCTATTTCCCCCGAAAAATAAAAGTTTTGGTGGGAAACAAGCCCTACTTCTATAAATCCTCGTCTTAAGATCAGGACGAGGTGCAAAAAAATGGGTCGAGCGAAGCCTCTCATGATCATTGAGGCTTCGCTCGGCCCATTTTTTTGCGATAGATAGAGTGCCAACATTGGATGCGTACCAATTTGAACTTGTAATTTTCAAGGGATATGGCTTAGCTATAAGATAATTTTGATAAAATATTTATAGACAAATTTAAGGTATCTGAATTTAAAAATTTAATTGTTTCATTTAAAATTTACTGTGTAAAATTTAAATTTTTTAAAGACTAAGTGTGGCGGTCATTATAATTCTAATTTTTCAAGGGATATGGCTTAGCTATAAGATAAATATGAAACTTGGTAAAATATACAGACTCGATAGCTAAATTTAAGGGATCTGAATTTAAAAATTTAATTTTTTCGTTTAAAATTTACATTTTTTTTCGTGTAAAATTTAAAATTTCTAAAGACTAAGTGTGGCAGTCATTATAATTCTAAATTTTCAAGGGATATGGCTTAGCTATAAGATAAATATGAAACTTGGTAAAATATACAGACTCAATAGCTAAATTTAAGGGATCTGAATTTAAAAATTTAATTATTTTCGTTTAAAATTTACATTTTATATGTAAAATTTAAAAGTTTTAAAGATTAAGTGTAGCCAAGCCAGTCATTATAATCTAATCTCTATAAAAAGATTTTCGAGAGACAGAGGATATTATGCAAGCCTTTCCTCAGGATGCTGGCTCCCGGTTAAAATTACAATCAGATCTCTATAAAAAGAGTTTTCGAGAAGTGTTGACAGGATATTATGTAAGCCTTTCCTCAGGAAGCCCGGTTATAATCAGATCTCTATAAAAAGATTTTTCCAGAAGTATTGACAGGATATTATGTAAGCCTTTCCTCAGGATGCCCGGTTATAATCAGATTGCTCAAGAGACAGGATATTATGCCCTCTTGATAAGCGGTTCATAGAAAATTACTATCAGATCCTATTGATAAGACCGGGTATATATACGAGTGTCCAGCGAGAGCTCTTCAATTGCTAGTCGATCTCTCTACTAGCTGCTTAGATTCATTAGCTCAGTCATGTTTTTCCATGTAAAAAATTACGCTTATGGCGTTGCCTTTAAATGCCTAATGGCCTCTGATGGTACCCTGTTTGTCCGGGCTGAGGACCTGGCTATCTATTCAAGGCATCCTTTAGATCTTCATTTTGCCGAAAGATATGCAGGCCTCACAGTCCGAGATGTAATGGACTCTAAAATCGATTTACCCAAATGGCTCGCTAAGACGAGAATCTTCTCCATTAGCGAAGCCAAACATCATTTGGGAGGGTTCATGGGCGAACAGGAGTTTGATAAGATGTTCGATGGTTCGGCCATGGTGAAATACCAGGCTGACATGAAGCTCAGCTTCGTGAAAGCCATAGGTGTTAGATTTGTAGAAAGGTCCCATACAAAGTTTGAAGACTTCCTTGCCACATACCAACTACAGGTGAGGAAATTTTTTAAACTTGAATATGAGGATTATGAATTATACAAATCCCAAATGACCGGACCGTTGAAGATGACCATCAGGAGGTCATCTAATGAGCAACGCATAGAGAGCTTGTGTTAATCTTTAAAATGAGAGTAAAAAAATGGGTCGAACGAGGTGTCTCATGGCAGAATTTCTGTCTTTGACACCTCGTTCGACCCATTTTTTTGCGATAGATATAGTGCCAACATTGGACGGGTTTAATTTAAGACTTTGAGGGGCTTAATTTAAGTATTTATAAAAAAATCTATTAAGCTAGTATTGAAGAGGTTATCAGCATAAAAAAAATAATTAAGACGTTTAAGTTGAGACTTTACAATTACATGTATGAAAATATTATTAAGACTGAAAAATATATGGATGGGATTGAACATAGTGAAATAAGCAATTTAATTACTTTTCAGTCGTTTTTTTTTCAAATTTAAAAAAAATTGAAAATTTTGCAAATTTGACCAACTTTAGAAACGTGATCTTAAAATAAAAATATTTTTGAAAACTAATCGTGGAATCGTGATTCTTATTACATATACATAGTAAAATAAGCAATTTAATTACTTTTCAGTCGTTTTTTTCAAATTTAAAAAAAAAATTGAAAATTTTGCAAATTCAACCAACTTTAGAAACGTGATCTTAAAATAAAAATATTTTTGAAAACTAATCGTGGAATCGTGATTCTTATTACATATACATAGTAAAATAAGCAATTTAATTACTTTTCAGTCGTTTTTTTTTCAAATTTAAAAAAAATTGAAAATTTGACCAACTTTAGAAACGTGATCTTAAAATAAAAATATTTTTGAAAACTAATCGTGGAATCGTGATTCTTATTACATATACATAGTAAAATAAGCAATTTAATTACTTTTCAGTCGTTTTTTTCAAATTTAAAAAAAAATTGAAAATTTTGCAAATTTGGCCAACTTTAGAAACGTGATCTTAAAATAAAAATATTTTTGAAAACTAATCGTGGAATCATGATTCTTATTACATATACATAGTAAAATAAGCAATTTAATTACTTTTCAGCCGTTTTTTTTTCAAATTTAAAAAAAATTGAAAATTTTGACAGAGGTGGCGGCACATCAGCAAATTTAGATAAACTGTTACTTTAGCATGATATATATAGGCTAGCTAGAGTCAATCAATCAACCAACCTTGAAAAAAAAAAAAAAAAAAAAAAAAAAAAAAAAAAAAATTTTTTTTTTTTTTTTTTTTTTTTTTTTTTTTTTGGGTTGGTTAATTGATTGATTTACTCTAGCTAGCCTATATATATTATGCTAAAGTATATACATTATCATTGTCCAGCAATGCTTATCTGCGTCTATAAAAATGCATCCTGTTTTCATAGCAAATGAGTTATACAATATCCTGTTTCCGCGACATCTATAATAAGCCTTAACTCATCCTGTTCTCGTAGAAACTGACTTATGCAATATCCTGTCTTCAGATTGGCAATATCCTGTCTCATCTAAAATAAGCCTTATCTCATCCTGTTTTCGTAGAAACTGACTTATGCAATATCCTGTCTTCAGATTATACTAATTGAATTAAGTATATTTTCAAAAATGAAGATTTAGACTTTGAGTTGACTATTGCAAATTCGACCAACTTTAGAAACGTGATCTTAAAATAAAAATATTTTTGAAAACTAATCGTGGAATCGTGATTCTTATTACATATACATAGTAAAATAAGCAATTTAATTACTTTCAGTCGTTTTTTTTCAAATTTAAAAAAAAATTTGAAAATTTTGCAAATTTGACCAACTTTAGAAACGTAATCTTAAAATAAAAATATTTTTGAAAACTAATCGTGGAATCGTGATTCTTATTACATATACATGGTGAAATAAGCAATTAATTACTTTTCAGTTGTTTTTTTTCAAATTTAAAAAAAATTGAAAATTTTGACAGAGGTGGTGGCACATCAGCAAATTTAGATAAACTGTTACTTTAGCATGATATATATAGGCTAGCTAGAGTCAATCAATCAATCAACCAACCTTGAAAAAAAAAAAAAAAAAAAAAAAAAAAAAAAAAATTTTTTTTTTTTTTTTTTTTTTTTTTTTTTTTTTTTTAAAGGTTGGTTGATTGGTTGATTGACAGATTTTTTTCACAGTTGGTAGTTTAACATAATTAAACTCTCTCTCTACGAGCCAGCTTGACGGTCAACTCATACGCTCTGTCTTTTTCATCAACTACATAGTCTTTTTCTATTTCCTCAAACTTTCTCTTAACCGTAGCAGTCAATTCTTGAAGCATGTCGCCCGATTTGACAGACCATATACCTTCAGCTCTCACACGCATGGAAAAGTTGCTAGGTTTCTCTTCTTCAGTATCCCCATACCTGGATTCTACCGACGGGGGTGCGTAGATATTCGTATGTTGTTCGCAGACTGCGCTCGAGTATTCGTAATACCCTTTAAGCCAATCTTGTAAATTCATCTCACCTTCGTTTCGAACTGTGATTTCAAAGGCCATCCTTCTGCTGAACGGTATAATGCTGGGATACGTAGAGGTTACCCGGCCATCGGTCCACAGTTTCTGGATACGGCAGATCTCCTCGATAGGCATTCGGTGCGTCTTCACAAGTACCTGAAGCATATCGTTGAAATCAAACACGCGCCTGGAACTCATGTTCAAGCGTTGTGCATTGGGATATAGATTAGCCAGATCCTTGTTGGAATATCGATGTGCAAAGTTGTAAGGTGACGCGTAGCCTAGATATTTGCCAACATCGACGGCTATGAAATAAACATCTCTACCAACAGTAGCAGCGATGAGTGCAGGTTTGGTATCAAAACAAATTTTCAGATACATGATTGCGCTATGATCTTTCAATAAACAGAGGCAATGGAAGAATGATGGTAGCTTGAGTACGGAACCACTATTTATATAAAATATCCATGAGTGGGCGTGGCATGTAAAAAAAAAAAAAAAAAAAAAAAAAAAAAAAAAATTTTTTTTTTTTTTTTTTTTTTTTTTTTTTTTTTATGCCACGCCCACTCATGGATATTTTATAGTTAGTTGTTTATTTAGTTATCATCTAGAAAACTTCTTTATAAGCTTATCCGCCTCGTTTTCAATCTCTCTATGAATCGAGTCCAAGTCATAGCTGCAGCTCTCGTCCTTTTCATACACTGAAATTATATCTTTTAGCGAATCGCTCACCATTTCTTCTTTGATTTTTTCAAAGTCTTCGCCGATTTTTGAGTACGCAGAAAGGTATCTGTTATAATTTACATAATTTTTGATCTTGTACTTGTTCAGGGCTTGTTCGTTGAACTGCTTACGCTTAACCTTAAAAATGTTCCTAGAGCGTGGAGATTCTTCGGCGTCGGCCTTCATGACAAATCCTTCTAGCGGACACTCTGCATAAGCGCTGGGATACGTTTCAACTTTTTCGTACAGATCCCCTATCGTTTGGTAATCTAAATCTAAGATGGGTACGTGGGGTAGCTTCACTCGCTGGAAAATGTTCACGGCGTCGCTATACTTCATAAACGTATCTGAATCCAGTTGGTAGATGTCGAAGGCCCGAAAAAAGACAGTCTTACTACCGAATACGGCTTCGGATTCAAAATCACGATAGGTTATTCTCTTCATGTGGCTTCCGAATACTTCTCCATAAATGATAAAATTGTCATGTAAAATGTCTTTGATAAGCCGTACCTTTTCCGACAGCGGTTCCAAGATTGCGTTCAAGTTAAAAAGGCGTGTCTTTTCATCTAGCACAACGTTTCTAGATTGTATCCTGAACGTATTCTTCACGTAGCCAATACCGATATTAGAGCCATCCAATTTTTCGGTAGCTATTAAAGGTATGCCCGAATAAATTTGGCTTGTAATCTCGTGGTACTTGATAAGAGCCATCGTAAATAGATTAGAAACAGAGACTAGAAAATATCTAATAAGCTATTTCAATGAGAGTGAAGACAGAATGAATGTAGCTTGAGTACGGAGCCGCTATTTATACTAAATATAAATCAACTAATCAACCAACCATCTGAAAAAAAAAAAAAAAAAAAAAAAAAAAAAAAAAAAATTTTTTTTTTTTTTTTTTTTTTTTTTTTTCAGATGGTTGGTTGGTTGGTTGATTACATTCTCTATATATAGTATCGCTGACATGACTACACGCTCATTGTGTCTCGACATTTGCCAGCAACGGTCGTCTAGTCACTATGTCTCGTAATGGGTTTTCAGCAAGACTAGTTAGTTAGATTTTTCTCCCATGATTTATTCTGATTTCATGAAAACCTGCAATATCTTGTCATTTGTCAGACAAAAGTCTATAAATATCTTGTTTTCAAAGCCAATATTGTATAAATTCCGCCATTTTAAAGGAAATGGGTCAGGAGCGAGTTTATGCATGACCGTACTGTAGAAGAAATAAATTCCACTCCCACCCACCCTAATAGATATACTATATATATATATACTATATATATAGACTGTAGCGCCATCTACAATGATTGGCTAAAGAAATATAGCGTTAGCAGCCAACTGAGAAATATAGCTTTAACGGCCAACTTAGAAATATATCTATAGCGGCCAACTTAGAAATATAACTATAGCGAGATAGAGACTGAGATAGACTGATGAAGTGGCACGTCAGCGATACTATATATAGAAAATGTAATCAACCAACCAACCAACCTTGAAAAAAAAAAAAAAAAAAAAAAAAAAAAAAAAAAAAAAAAAAATTTTTTTTTTTTTTTTTTTTTTTTTTTTTTTTTTTTTTTTTCAAGGTTGGTTGGTTGGTTGATTACATTCTCTATATATAGTATCGCTGACGTGCCACTTCATCAGTCTATCTCAGTCTTTGCCAGCAACGGTTGTTTCAAGGGCAGGATATTATGTAACCCATTTCTTCATAAACAGGACGCGATAAAGTTATTTATAGCTCCGATAGCAACCCCCTCTAAGCGATAATCTAAAAGGTCATCCGGTCGAGCCTTATCAGATATCATGCATCCGCTCGCCAGAGTATAAATACCGGCCTCTCGCCTCAGCTTATTCATTCTGACCCTCTGCTTTTTGAAATGGCCACTCTATCATTTGACTCTCTGACGGACGAACGAGTTGATTGCGACTGTGTCATAATACCGCAATGGAACGTATTGAACACCCCTCGCATATCTTGTGAATTGATATGTAATTACGACCGTTCTATGAAAATGCCAGCTCCAGCCATTATTCCCAAACCTAAGCCAGCTCCCACACCTAAACCGGCTCTCATTCAAAAACCAGCACCAGTTCTCATTCAAAAACCGGCTCCAGCACTTAAACCAGATCCAGTTCTCACACCTGATCCAGTTCCCACACCTAAGCCTGATCCAGTTCCCACACCTGATCCAGTTCAAATTTCAATACCCATGTCAGAGATGATGTATTTTAAAGTACCAACGCTATTAAGCCCGCTACCAAAATCTCCAATTTCAGAAGACCCGTCCAAAGTAACAGTTTATCGCCCTTGGAAGCCTCCACCGAAGATAGATTTTGTGGTACGGCCTAAACTAAAAACTGCCGGCTTTGAAGATCCTAGAATTCGAAGACGGCAGGGCATAGTCGTTATCAAGTCAATCGTCGATCTGAGAGATGGCAAATGCTATAGCCACATACAAACAGAGGTCAGGAAAAATTACTGTTGGGTTTAAACCCAAACGATTTATAAAAAAATCGGGTCGAACGAAGTGTCTCATGGCAGATTACTGTCTTTGACACTTCGTTCGACCCGTTTTTTTTGTAACAATTATATTGCCAATATTGGATGCGTTTAAGATTTTGACTTAAGAATTTGAATGGATATTTTTATAACTGAAGTCTTGGAGATATATATTTTTATCTAACTTAAAACAGTTTGGCAAAAAAATATTATTTTCAAATCAAAAACTATAAAATTGAAATGATAAACTTTGAAAATTGCAAAGTCCAAAAAAATATAGTATCTTGAAAAAATTATAGAAATCGCCCAAAGACACTTTAACATGATATATATAGGTTAGCTAGAGTCAATCAACCAATCAACCAACCTTGAAAAAAAAAAAAAAAAAAAAAAAAAAAAAAAAAAAATTTTTTTTTTTTTTTTTTTTTTTTTTTTTTTTTTTTTTTCAAGGTTGGTTGATTGGTTGATTGACTCTAGCTAACCTATATATATCATGTTAAAGTGTATACATCCAGCAATGCTTATCTGCGTCTATAAAAATGCATCCTGTTTCATAGCAAATGAGTTATACAATATCCTGTTTCCGCGTTTAGCGACATCTATAGATAGCCTTATCTCATCCTGTTTTCGTAGAAACTGACTTATGCAATATCCTGTTTCCGCGTCCAGCGACAATAATTTTATAATAAGCCTTATCTTATCGTAGAAACTGACTTATGCAATATCCTGCATCAGATCGACTATATAAGCTCTGGCATTTGATCGAATAGCCATTCTCTCTTCGGAGCTTTAAACTACCAATATGTATAAAACTCAATGCTCTCTGAAGAAACTTAAAGCGGTAAACTCGCTACGAAACCGTTTTGGGGTTATCGAGCTGTTTCCCAAAAACCTTTCGCCTACCGTTAAGAAATTGGAAGAGTATCCGCACTTCCAAACCATGATCGGTGAAGGCAAGATTTGTGTATTCTGTCTATACATGACGTCCGATTTGAAGATTGAATTCAAAAAACGTACTCTGACGGACAAGATAACGAATACAATCCCAGCCATAGGCAGAGAGGCCAAGACAAACTATCCGCTGAGACCTCAGGAGATTAAATGGAGCACTCTGATGAACCGATATAAAAGACCCCCCAGCGAAGCCAACAGAACCAACGCCGACGTGAGAATTGGTTTCAAGTGCCCCAACAATCAGTTTCTTGTAAAGTCCTATTTTACGTTTGGTCAGCGAACCGTCGGACGAGGATGCGCCCATATCATACAGACTTTGAACGTGCCATTCCTGTTCTTTGTGAGGCGTCCTGGCGAGACACGAGTAAAACCGGACAACAGATACTTTGCTGGCGACAAGCTCCATTACTACGACCGTTTCATATTGATTGCCGACTCCAGTTACAAGGTGCCTGCTGGGACCACCTACATTCTGTTTACGACTCAAAAAAACTTTTTCAGTTTGGACATTGTGCCAGAGAATTTAGAGTTGGGCTTCGAAACCAAAAATCCTTTGGTAGAACGCATAACAAAAATTGATGGTATGTACGACATATCCGTACCAACGCCCATGATACAGCATATAGATGATGAGGAAGACTCCCCCGTGGAAATGAGTACTGAAGTCGCCAGAATAACATCTAAATATTTTGATAAGCCAACGTCTCCATCCCAAGAGCCAGAAATCTATTTTCCTGAATCATCTCAAGAGTCATCTCAAGAGCCAGATCCAGAGCCAGAGATCTATTTGCCTGTGGACAGAAGAACAATAGTCATAACAACAAACTTTGCAGCCCAATACAAGTCTCTGACTTTTAAAGACTGGAAAAACTTGACAGATCGCCCCGACAATAACTTCGTACGCCCCTACGGACCAGATCTACCTGGACTTGACATGAGAATTAAATCGGTAAAACGGAAGGCTGAAACAATTCCCAAGAGTGCCAAGAAACATAAGCCATCTTTCAAGGAGGCGGCCACAAATACAGAGCCAGAACCAGAGCCAGTGTTTAAATGCCCACTACCCGTTGAAAGTCCAGCACCCATTGAAAGTCCTGAGATATGTCCCATTGAAAGTCCTGAACCCATTGAAAGTCCTGAGATATGTCCAGAGCCTGTTGAAGATCCTGAACCCATTGAAAATCCCGAGATATGTCCAGAACCCATTGAAAATCCTGAGATATGTCCAGAGCCTATTGAAAATCCTGAATCCATTGAAAGTCCTGAGATATGCCCCATTGAAAATCCTGAGATATGTCCAAAGCCCATTGAAGATCCTGAACCCATTGAAAATCCAGAATATTTTTATGGATGGCCTACTATTACAAGCTCAGAGGTACAAACTGAACTGGATGAGCTTGATAATATTTTATGTACGCCTTTATCCATGCCGCATGATACGCTAGACTCGTTGATGGATGATCTTATGACGCCATCAACTATACAGTATACTATGGAACCGCTGGAGACTCAGTTCAAAGTGCCAGGATTTGAACTGCCAGATTTCATGTAACTATAAAAATATGTAAAATTTAAAAAATTTGGGTCAAACGAGGCTTCCTCATGTTTAGATTTGTCATTATGACTTATCTTTACGATGGAAGCCTCGTTTGACCCATTTTTTTTAAATCAAAATGCTACCAATATTGGTATTGAAAAAAAATAACTTGTAAATTTTATCAGAACAATAAAAAAATATTCAAAAAAAATTGGGTCAAACGAGACTTCCTCATGTTTAGATTTGTCAGTATGACTTATCTGTACAATGGAAGCCTCGTTTGACCCATTTTTTTAAATCAAAATGCTACCAATATTGGATTTGTAAAAAAATAACTTGTAAATTTTATCAGATTAATTAGAAAGTGACACATGACAATACTTTATAAAAGTCCATCTAAGTCACATTAAAATCAACCAACCAACCAACCTTGAAAAAAAAAAAAAAAAAAAAAAAAAAAAAAAAAAAAAAAAAAAAAAATTTTTTTTTTTTTTTTTTTTTTTTTTTTTTTTTTTTTCAAGGTTGGTTGGTTGGTTGATATATATTTGTTTCCTCGTTCATCACTTTTCATTTATCAAGATTAACTTTTCAATTTAATCCTATCATGTTTTTATTCAAAGGCTAAGTTTCAAAGCCTCATTTTAAATGAAACCTGTTAATTTTGATCATGTCTATCGTGAATCGCTTAGCCATCCAAGCCATTCGTAGCAATTAGATGTTTGAACTGAGTCCATAACCCTTTCCCTTTAAAATTTATCTAAGCCATAGTAGCCTTTCAATTTTGTAAACGTGGATCAGCTATGCAAGAGGTCATGATAAAACTGAGTCCTGTATCTGAAACATGTCAAACGAAGACCTTTGACATGGCAATTGAAAACGGGGTATCGCTTAGCAGCCGTCCATAAAAATTTAAACGGGCTGGGCCATAAACGTAACCATTGAACTCTGGGCCATGCTTAGCGGTAGTAGCCCATATTGTAAAAATAATATTTACGAGATACAATGGCAAAGCGACAAATGAAAAGCTTAACAGTAGCGGTCCTGTCTATGGCATCATTTTAAATGTTAATATTGAGCCATTCAAGAGGCCTTGATAGAAATCGGCTTACTGAACAGGTGAAATCTGAAAGACGTAGAGAGTAGCAGCCCATATTGTAAAAACTTAAAATTATAAACTTCAAAAGTGGATATATGTAGGAAGTGTGTTAAGTTTTAAAGTCACATGACCAAACCCACTCTTGAAATAAACCAACCAACCAACCTTGAAAAAAAAAAAAAAAAAAAAAAAAAAAAAAAATTTTTTTTTTTTTTTTTTTTTTTTTTTTTTTTTTTTTTTTTTTTTTTTTTCAAGGTTGGTTGGTTGGTTTTATTTTAAGAGTGGGTGTGGTCATGTGACTAGTAAATATCATCGGATCAAAAAGTGATATAACCGAGATTAATTTCGGTGCTAAAAAGAAGAACCCAAATTGTCTTCCCAACTGGCTGAACCCAGATTAGGTATTTTTTAGCTTAAAATCTTAGCTGATCTGAGTTTGGTCGTTGGTAAAAAATATCAGCGGATTTTTCTAAGGCCCAAATGAAATTTTTTCAAACTAAATCTGGCAGACTAGAATTTAGTAAGAAATAGCTATGGATAGTCATTATACCTTCCCATTATACCCGAGATCCTTTAAGAAAATACCGTACAACGTAAAGTCAGATCCGTCTCGGTACCACGTTTAAGCTCGTCCGACGTTCAGATCAAATGACTATTGTTAGCCCGTTTAGAGAGAGACTTGGCATAGTGCCAACTGAGTCGATACACGGGAATGAGTCGATACTGTGTCGAGAGCATTGGGACTGACAAGTATGGTAGTAGAAGATGAATATTTTAGACATCTTCATACTTGGCCAATCTATATTTTAAACTATGCTTTCAGGCTGGCCATTCCATCTTTCAGACTAGCAATTGCGTTTGCTTGTAAATTATAAATAATTTCCCACAAGCGTATTCTATCAGCCTGTAGCGTTTTGATTTCGTCTTGGAGAGTTTCTCTGATATTACTTTCGTAAATCTCATATTTTTCATTTCGGCTTCTATCCCCTTGGCAGCGTCTCAATATGGACATCATGGCAAGTATGGACTGGTAAGTATGGAGATGAATGGCAAAATTAAATCTTGGCCAATATATATATAGGCGAAGTGAAGCCACGCCCACATAAAAAAAAAAAAAAAAAAAAAAAAAAAAAAAAAAAAAAAAAAAAAATTTTTTTTTTTTTTTTTTTTTTTTTTTTTTTTTTTTTTTTTGAGTGGGTGTGGCTTCTTTACTTTGCCTATATATACCGACCCTGTAAATTATCCAGCCATCTTCAAGCCACTCTTCTACAATGCCCGCCGGTCTCAATTTGAGAAGGTATTTGAACGCTCTCCTATGCGACAGAACTCCGTTTTCATGTCCGCGCTGTAACGTTCTCGTCTTACCCAAAGATTATGAAAGGCATTGTAGGAATGAAACCGCCATGGACCCTTTAACATGCTGCGTTTGGTGCGAGGGTCAATTTACATTCCAAAGAGGGGAAAAGAATGGTGCCGCTGATCATTTGATAGAATGCTTTAGAAATTTTAGATTTAGGATGCCTGAACCTGAACCTGAACCTGAGCCTGAGCCTGAACCTGAGCCTGATGACGAAGATCCTGCTGCCGACCCATACGAATTTTTCGATTTCGACCCAATGTGCGCAAAAGAAGATTTTTTCGATCATACGCGTTACTTTATGGACGACTGGGCCTACGAACCCGTCTGGCCGATCGAGTTAGAGCCTCCACCCGTACCTTTCGAAGACGAAACGCTGAATTTAGCCGCCTCTTGCGTGCTGAGATATCTTCAAGGCGACCTGGCGTTCATCCACGTCATGGTGCGAGCCGTAGCCTATAGAGATTTTATAAGATTCATGGATAGAGACGACGGCTTGACCCAAACCCTACCCTTTTCATGTTGGTGCGACGGCGGCAGGGAAACCAATCCCAAATTCAGGCAGCATAGGCACATGGTCGTAGTAACTCATTCGGAAGATCATTTTCACAAGAACGTGTGGGGTAAGATCAGACCCGACGAGCGGCCGTATGTCGGTTACAGTTGCCTGAAAAGCAAATCTATAGAGACCGTCTGGCATTTGGTCAATACGCTGGGATATCTCAGCAACCGAAAATCTAGCTGTAATTTTTCATTCGAAAGCCAACTAGGGGTTGGTAACAGGAAACATTTTTACATTCAAGAGACGCTGCCCAAAGATTACAGGCTGGTCTTGGCTACGCTCTGGAACGGAGGCATCATGAGGCTCATAACCCAAAATTATGCCTGCAGGCATCCCGATAAATTGCTCAGAGTTCCAATAGCGTTCATCGACGGAAAATATAAAATCAAAATCAAACATTTGCCAGGCATAAAACTGAAACTGGTACTGCCCGTATCGAGAAATTTCAAGTCGTCTAGTGCGCGTACCCAATACTTCTTGCATCTGAACAACGAAAAAAAGATGTATTTTACGACAGGCACGCAGACCGAAGAAGATTACAAACTGTTTTACGAAGTCGTTAAAGAAGATTATTGGGAACCCAGCAAGCGTCAACAGATGTGCTTCCAGTGCGTGATGCCCTTAGTGGGACGCTGCAGAGGGATAGAGGCCGAAATGAAAAATATGAAAGAGATTTACGAAAATAATATCAGGGAACTGAGAGAAATGCTACAAATCCAAAAATTGGAATATTTGGAAATTATTTATAATTTACACGTGAACGAAATTGCTAGCCTGAAAGAGGGAATGGAAAGGCTGAAAGCAGAAATGACTATTTTGAAAGCTGAAAATGATAGTTTGAAAGAGGGAATGGCTAGCTTGAAAGCGGAAAATGATAGTTTAAAAGCTGAAAATGATAGTTTAAAATATAGATTGGCCAAGTATGAAGATGTCTAAAATATTCATCTTCTACTACCATACTTGTCAGTCCCAATGCTCTCGACACAGTATCGACTCATTCCCGTGTATCGACTCAGTTGGCACTATGCCAAGTCTCTCTCTAAACGGGCTAACAATAGTCATTTGATCTGAACGTCGGACGAGCTTAAACGTGGTACCGAGACGGATCTGACTTTACGTTGTACGGTATTTTCTTAAAGGATCTCGGGTATAATGGGAAGGTATAATGACTATCCATAGCTATTTCTTACTAAATTCTAGTCTGCCAGATTTAGTTTGAAAAAATTTCATTTGGGCCTTAGAAAAATCCGCTGATATTTTTTACCAACGACCAAACTCAGATCAGCTAAGATTTTAAGCTAAAAAATACCTAATCTGGGTTCAGCCAGTTGGGAAGACAATTTGGGTTCTTCTTTTTAGCACCGAAATTAATCTCGGTTATATCACTTTTTGATCCGATGATATTTACTAGTCACATGACCACACCCACTCTTAAAATAAAACCAACCAACCAACCTTGAAAAAAAAAAAAAAAAAAAAAAAAAAAAAAAAAAAAAAAATTTTTTTTTTTTTTTTTTTTTTTTTTTTTTTTTTTTTCCAAGGTTGGTTGGTTGGTTTATTTCAAGAGTGGGTTTGGTCATGTGACTTTAAAACTTAACACACTTCCTACATATATCCACTTTTGAAGTTTATAATTTTAAGTTTTTACAATATGGGCTGCTACTCTCTACGTCTTTCAGATTTCACCTGTTCAGTAAGCCGATTTCTATCAAGGCCTCTTGAATGGCTCAATATTAACATTTAAAATGATGCCATAGACAGGACCGCTACTGTTAAGCTTTTCATTTGTCGCTTTGCCATTGTATCTCGTAAATATTATTTTTACAATATGGGCTACTACCGCTAAGCATGGCCCAGAGTTCAATGGTTACGTTTATGGCCCAGCCCGTTTAAATTTTTATGGACGGCTGCTAAGCGATACCCCGTTTTCAATTGCCATGTCAAAGGTCTTCGTTTGACATGTTTCAGATACAGGACTCAGTTTTATCATGACCTCTTGCATAGCTGATCCACGTTTACAAAATTGAAAGGCTACTATGGCTTAGATAAATTTTAAAGGGAAAGGGTTATGGACTCAGTTCAAACATCTAATTGCTACGAATGGCTTGGATGGCTAAGCGATTCACGATAGACATGATCAAAATTAACAGGTTTCATTTAAAATGAGGCTTTGAAACTTAGCCTTTGAATAAAAACATGATAGGATTAAATTGAAAAGTTAATCTTGATAAATGAAAAGTGATGAACGAGGAAACAAATATATATCAACCAACCAACCAACCTTGAAAAAAAAAAAAAAAAAAAAAAAAAAAAAAAAAATTTTTTTTTTTTTTTTTTTTTTTTTTTTTTTTTTTTTTTTTTTTTTCAAGGTTGGTTGGTTGGTTGATTTTAATGTGACTTAGATGGACTTTTATAAAGTATTGTCATGTGTCACTTTCTAATTAATCTGATAAAATTTACAAGTTATTTTTTTACAAATCCAATATTGGTAGCATTTTGATTTAAAAAAATGGGTCAAACGAGGCTTCCATTGTACAGATAAGTCATACTGACAAATCTAAACATGAGGAAGTCTCGTTTGACCCAATTTTTTTTGAATATTTTTTTATTGTTCTGATAAAATTTACAAGTTATTTTTTTTCAATACCAATATTGGTAGCATTTTGATTTAAAAAAAATGGGTCAAACGAGGCTTCCATCGTAAAGATAAGTCATAATGACAAATCTAAACATGAGGAAGCCTCGTTTGACCCAAATTTTTTAAATTTTACATATTTTTATAGTTACATGAAATCTGGCAGTTCAAATCCTGGCACTTTGAACTGAGTCTCCAGCGGTTCCATAGTATACTGTATAGTTGATGGCGTCATAAGATCATCCATCAACGAGTCTAGCGTATCATGCGGCATGGATAAAGGCGTACATAAAATATTATCAAGCTCATCCAGTTCAGTTTGTACCTCTGAGCTTGTAATAGTAGGCCATCCATAAAAATATTCTGGATTTTCAATGGGTTCAGGATCTTCAATGGGCTTTGGACATATCTCAGGATTTTCAATGGGGCATATCTCAGGACTTTCAATGGATTCAGGATTTTCAATAGGCTCTGGACATATCTCAGGATTTTCAATGGGTTCTGGACATATCTCGGGATTTTCAATGGGTTCAGGATCTTCAACAGGCTCTGGACATATCTCAGGACTTTCAATGGGTTCAGGACTTTCAATGGGACATATCTCAGGACTTTCAATGGGTGCTGGACTTTCAACGGGTAGTGGGCATTTAAACACTGGCTCTGGTTCTGGCTCTGTATTTGTGGCCGCCTCCTTGAAAGATGGCTTATGTTTCTTGGCACTCTTGGGAATTGTTTCAGCCTTCCGTTTTACCGATTTAATTCTCATGTCAAGTCCAGGTAGATCTGGTCCGTAGGGGCGTACGAAGTTATTGTCGGGGCGATCTGTCAAGTTTTTCCAGTCTTTAAAAGTCAGAGACTTGTATTGGGCTGCAAAGTTTGTTGTTATGACTATTGTTCTTCTGTCCACAGGCAAATAGATCTCTGGCTCTGGATCTGGCTCTTGAGATGACTCTTGAGATGATTCAGGAAAATAGATTTCTGGCTCTTGGGATGGAGACGTTGGCTTATCAAAATATTTAGATGTTATTCTGGCGACTTCAGTACTCATTTCCACGGGGGAGTCTTCCTCATCATCTATATGCTGTATCATGGGCGTTGGTACGGATATGTCGTACATACCATCAATTTTTGTTATGCGTTCTACCAAAGGATTTTTGGTTTCGAAGCCCAACTCTAAATTCTCTGGCACAATGTCCAAACTGAAAAAGTTTTTTTGAGTCGTAAACAGAATGTAGGTGGTCCCAGCAGGCACCTTGTAACTGGAGTCGGCAATCAATATGAAACGGTCGTAGTAATGGAGCTTGTCGCCAGCAAAGTATCTGTTGTCCGGTTTTACTCGTGTCTCGCCAGGACGCCTCACAAAGAACAGGAATGGCACGTTCAAAGTCTGTATGATATGGGCGCATCCTCGTCCGACGGTTCGCTGACCAAACGTAAAATAGGACTTTACAAGAAACTGATTGTTGGGGCACTTGAAACCAATTCTCACGTCGGCGTTGGTTCTGTTGGCTTCGCTGGGGGGTCTTTTATATCGGTTCATCAGAGTGCTCCATTTAATCTCCTGAGGTCTCAGCGGATAGTTTGTCTTGGCCTCTCTGCCTATGGCTGGGATTGTATTCGTTATCTTGTCCGTCAGAGTACGTTTTTTGAATTCAATCTTCAAATCGGACGTCATGTATAGACAGAATACACAAATCTTGCCTTCACCGATCATGGTTTGGAAGTGCGGATACTCTTCCAATTTCTTAACGGTAGGCGAAAGGTTTTTGGGAAACAGCTCGATAACCCCAAAACGGTTTCGTAGCGAGTTTACCGCTTTAAGTTTCTTCAGAGAGCATTGAGTTTTATACATATTGGTAGTTTAAAGCTCCGAAGAGAGAATGGCTATTCGATCAAATGCCAGAGCTTATATAGTCGATCTGATGCAGGATATTGCATAAGTCAGTTTCTACGATAAGATAAGGCTTATTATAAAATTATTGTCGCTGGACGCGGAAACAGGATATTGCATAAGTCAGTTTCTACGAAAACAGGATGAGATAAGGCTATCTATAGATGTCGCTAAACGCGGAAACAGGATATTGTATAACTCATTTGCTATGAAACAGGATGCATTTTTATAGACGCAGATAAGCATTGCTGGATGTATACACTTTAACATGATATATATAGGTTAGCTAGAGTCAATCAACCAATCAACCAACCTTGAAAAAAAAAAAAAAAAAAAAAAAAAAAAAAAAAAAAATTTTTTTTTTTTTTTTTTTTTTTTTTTTTTTTTTTCAAGGTTGGTTGATTGGTTGATTGACTCTAGCTAACCTATATATATCATGTTAAAGTGTCTTTGGGCGATTTCTATAATTTTTTCAAGATACTATATTTTTTTGGACTTTGCAATTTTCAAAGTTTATCATTTCAATTTTATAGTTTTTGATTTGAAAATAATATTTTTTTGCCAAACTGTTTTAAGTTAGATAAAAATATATATCTCCAAGACTTCAGTTATAAAAATATCCATTCAAATTCTTAAGTCAAAATCTTAAACGCATCCAATATTGGCAATATAATTGTTACAAAAAAAACGGGTCGAACGAAGTGTCAAAGACAGTAATCTGCCATGAGACACTTCGTTCGACCCGATTTTTTTATAAATCGTTTGGGTTTAAACCCAACAGTAGTAATTTTTCCTGACCTCTGTTTGTATGTGGCTATAGCATTTGCCATCTCTCAGATCGACGATTGACTTGATAACGACTATGCCCTGCCGTCTTCGAATTCTAGGATCTTCAAAGCCGGCAGTTTTTAGTTTAGGCCGTACCACAAAATCTATCTTCGGTGGAGGCTTCCAAGGGCGATAAACTGTTACTTTGGACGGGTCTTCTGAAATTGGAGATTTTGGTAGCGGGCTTAATAGCGTTGGTACTTTAAAATACATCATCTCTGACATGGGTATTGAAATTTGAACTGGATCAGGTGTGGGAACTGGATCAGGCTTAGGTGTGGGAACTGGATCAGGTGTGAGAACTGGATCTGGTTTAAGTGCTGGAGCCGGTTTTTGAATGAGAACTGGTGCTGGTTTTTGAATGAGAGCCGGTTTAGGTGTGGGAGCTGGCTTAGGTTTGGGAATAATGGCTGGAGCTGGCATTTTCATAGAACGGTCGTAATTACATATCAATTCACAAGATATGCGAGGGGTGTTCAATACGTTCCATTGCGGTATTATGACACAGTCGCAATCAACTCGTTCGTCCGTCAGAGAGTCAAATGATAGAGTGGCCATTTCAAAAAGCAGAGGGTCAGAATGAATAAGCTGAGGCGAGAGGCCGGTATTTATACTCTGGCGAGCGGATGCATGATATCTGATAAGGCTCGACCGGATGACCTTTTAGATTATCGCTTAGAGGGGGTTGCTATCGGAGCTATAAATAACTTTATCGCGTCCTGTTTATGAAGAAATGGGTTACATAATATCCTGCCCTTGAAACAACCGTTGCTGGCAAAGACTGAGATAGACTGATGAAGTGGCACGTCAGCGATACTATATATAGAGAATGTAATCAACCAACCAACCAACCTTGAAAAAAAAAAAAAAAAAAAAAAAAAAAAAAAAAAAAAAAAAAATTTTTTTTTTTTTTTTTTTTTTTTTTTTTTTTTTTTTTTTTTTTCAAGGTTGGTTGGTTGGTTGATTACATTTTCTATATATAGTATCGCTGACGTGCCACTTCATCAGTCTATCTCAGTCTCTATCTCGCTATAGTTATATTTCTAAGTTGGCCGCTATAGATATATTTCTAAGTTGGCCGTTAAAGCTATATTTCTCAGTTGGCTGCTAACGCTATATTTCTTTAGCCAATCATTGTAGATGGCGCTACAGTCTATATATATAGTATATATATATATAGTATATCTATTAGGGTGGGTGGGAGTGGAATTTATTTCTTCTACAGTACGGTCATGCATAAACTCGCTCCTGACCCATTTCCTTTAAAATGGCGGAATTTATACAATATTGGCTTTGAAAACAAGATATTTATAGACTTTTGTCTGACAAATGACAAGATATTGCAGGTTTTCATGAAATCAGAATAAATCATGGGAGAAAAATCTAACTAACTAGTCTTGCTGAAAACCCATTACGAGACATAGTGACTAGACGACCGTTGCTGGCAAATGTCGAGACACAATGAGCGTGTAGTCATGTCAGCGATACTATATATAGAGAATGTAATCAACCAACCAACCAACCATCTGAAAAAAAAAAAAAAAAAAAAAAAAAAAAAAAAAAAATTTTTTTTTTTTTTTTTTTTTTTTTTTTTTTTTCAGATGGTTGGTTGATTAGTTGATTTATATTTAGTATAAATAGCGGCTCCGTACTCAAGCTACATTCATTCTGTCTTCACTCTCATTGAAATAGCTTATTAGATATTTTCTAGTCTCTGTTTCTAATCTATTTACGATGGCTCTTATCAAGTACCACGAGATTACAAGCCAAATTTATTCGGGCATACCTTTAATAGCTACCGAAAAATTGGATGGCTCTAATATCGGTATTGGCTACGTGAAGAATACGTTCAGGATACAATCTAGAAACGTTGTGCTAGATGAAAAGACACGCCTTTTTAACTTGAACGCAATCTTGGAACCGCTGTCGGAAAAGGTACGGCTTATCAAAGACATTTTACATGACAATTTTATCATTTATGGAGAAGTATTCGGAAGCCACATGAAGAGAATAACCTATCGTGATTTTGAATCCGAAGCCGTATTCGGTAGTAAGACTGTCTTTTTTCGGGCCTTCGACATCTACCAACTGGATTCAGATACGTTTATGAAGTATAGCGACGCCGTGAACATTTTCCAGCGAGTGAAGCTACCCCACGTACCCATCTTAGATTTAGATTACCAAACGATAGGGGATCTGTACGAAAAAGTTGAAACGTATCCCAGCGCTTATGCAGAGTGTCCGCTAGAAGGATTTGTCATGAAGGCCGACGCCGAAGAATCTCCACGCTCTAGGAACATTTTTAAGGTTAAGCGTAAGCAGTTCAACGAACAAGCCCTGAACAAGTACAAGATCAAAAATTATGTAAATTATAACAGATACCTTTCTGCGTACTCAAAAATCGGCGAAGACTTTGAAAAAATCAAAGAAGAAATGGTGAGCGATTCGCTAAAAGATATAATTTCAGTGTATGAAAAGGACGAGAGCTGCAGCTATGACTTGGACTCGATTCATAGAGAGATTGAAAACGAGGCGGATAAGCTTATAAAGAAGTTTTCTAGATGATAACTAAATAAACAACTAACTATAAAATATCCATGAGTGGGCGTGGCAAAAAAAAAAAAAAAAAAAAAAAAAAAAAAAAAAAAATTTTTTTTTTTTTTTTTTTTTTTTTTTTTTTTTTACATGCCACGCCCACTCATGGATATTTTATATAAATAGTGGTTCCGTACTCAAGCTACCATCATTCTTCCATTGCCTCTGTTTATTGAAAGATCATAGCGCAATCATGTATCTGAAAATTTGTTTTGATACCAAACCTGCACTCATCGCTGCTACTGTTGGTAGAGATGTTTATTTCATAGCCGTCGATGTTGGCAAATATCTAGGCTACGCGTCACCTTACAACTTTGCACATCGATATTCCAACAAGGATCTGGCTAATCTATATCCCAATGCACAACGCTTGAACATGAGTTCCAGGCGCGTGTTTGATTTCAACGATATGCTTCAGGTACTTGTGAAGACGCACCGAATGCCTATCGAGGAGATCTGCCGTATCCAGAAACTGTGGACCGATGGCCGGGTAACCTCTACGTATCCCAGCATTATACCGTTCAGCAGAAGGATGGCCTTTGAAATCACAGTTCGAAACGAAGGTGAGATGAATTTACAAGATTGGCTTAAAGGGTATTACGAATACTCGAGCGCAGTCTGCGAACAACATACGAATATCTACGCACCCCCGTCGGTAGAATCCAGGTATGGGGATACTGAAGAAGAGAAACCTAGCAACTTTTCCATGCGTGTGAGAGCTGAAGGTATATGGTCTGTCAAATCGGGCGACATGCTTCAAGAATTGACTGCTACGGTTAAGAGAAAGTTTGAGGAAATAGAAAAAGACTATGTAGTTGATGAAAAAGACAGAGCGTATGAGTTGACCGTCAAGCTGGCTCGTAGAGAGAGAGTTTAATTATGTTAAACTACCAACTGTGAAAAAAATCTGTCAATCAACCAATCAACCAACCTTTAAAAAAAAAAAAAAAAAAAAAAAAAAAAAAAAAAAAAATTTTTTTTTTTTTTTTTTTTTTTTTTTTTTTTTTTTTCAAGGTTGGTTGATTGATTGATTGACTCTAGCTAGCCTATATATATCATGCTAAAGTAACAGTTTATCTAAATTTGCTGATGTGCCACCACCTCTGTCAAAATTTTCAATTTTTTTTAAATTTGAAAAAAAACAACTGAAAAGTAATTAATTGCTTATTTCACCATGTATATGTAATAAGAATCACGATTCCACGATTAGTTTTCAAAAATATTTTTATTTTAAGATTACGTTTCTAAAGTTGGTCAAATTTGCAAAATTTTCAAATTTTTTTTTAAATTTGAAAAAAAACGACTGAAAGTAATTAAATTGCTTATTTTACTATGTATATGTAATAAGAATCACGATTCCACGATTAGTTTTCAAAAATATTTTTATTTTAAGATCACGTTTCTAAAGTTGGTCGAATTTGCAATAGTCAACTCAAAGTCTAAATCTTCATTTTTGAAAATATACTTAATTCAATTAGTATAATCTGAAGACAGGATATTGCATAAGTCAGTTTCTACGAAAACAGGATGAGATAAGGCTTATTTTAGATGAGACAGGATATTGCCAATCTGAAGACAGGATATTGCATAAGTCAGTTTCTACGAGAACAGGATGAGTTAAGGCTTATTATAGATGTCGCGGAAACAGGATATTGTATAACTCATTTGCTATGAAAACAGGATGCATTTTTATAGACGCAGATAAGCATTGCTGGACAATGATAATGTATATACTTTAGCATAATATATATAGGCTAGCTAGAGTAAATCAATCAATTAACCAACCCAAAAAAAAAAAAAAAAAAAAAAAAAAAAAAAAAATTTTTTTTTTTTTTTTTTTTTTTTTTTTTTTCAAGGTTGGTTGATTGATTGACTCTAGCTAGCCTATATATATCATGCTAAAGTAACAGTTTATCTAAATTTGCTGATGTGCCGCCACCTCTGTCAAAATTTTCAATTTTTTTTAAATTTGAAAAAAAAACGGCTGAAAAGTAATTAAATTGCTTATTTTACTATGTATATGTAATAAGAATCATGATTCCACGATTAGTTTTCAAAAATATTTTTATTTTAAGATCACGTTTCTAAAGTTGGCCAAATTTGCAAAATTTTCAATTTTTTTTTAAATTTGAAAAAAACGACTGAAAAGTAATTAAATTGCTTATTTTACTATGTATATGTAATAAGAATCACGATTCCACGATTAGTTTTCAAAAATATTTTTATTTTAAGATCACGTTTCTAAAGTTGGTCAAATTTTCAATTTTTTTTAAATTTGAAAAAAAAACGACTGAAAAGTAATTAAATTGCTTATTTTACTATGTATATGTAATAAGAATCACGATTCCACGATTAGTTTTCAAAAATATTTTTATTTTAAGATCACGTTTCTAAAGTTGGTTGAATTTGCAAAATTTTCAATTTTTTTTTTAAATTTGAAAAAAACGACTGAAAAGTAATTAAATTGCTTATTTTACTATGTATATGTAATAAGAATCACGATTCCACGATTAGTTTTCAAAAATATTTTTATTTTAAGATCACGTTTCTAAAGTTGGTCAAATTTGCAAAATTTTCAATTTTTTTTAAATTTGAAAAAAAAACGACTGAAAAGTAATTAAATTGCTTATTTCACTATGTTCAATCCCATCCATATATTTTTCAGTCTTAATAATATTTTCATACATGTAATTGTAAAGTCTCAACTTAAACGTCTTAATTATTTTTTTTATGCTGATAACCTCTTCAATACTAGCTTAATAGATTTTTTTATAAATACTTAAATTAAGCCCCTCAAAGTCTTAAATTAAACCCGTCCAATGTTGGCACTATATCTATCGCAAAAAAATGGGTCGAACGAGGTGTCAAAGACAGAAATTCTGCCATGAGACACCTCGTTCGACCCATTTTTTTACTCTCATTTTAAAGATTAACACAAGCTCTCTATGCGTTGCTCATTAGATGACCTCCTGATGGTCATCTTCAACGGTCCGGTCATTTGGGATTTGTATAATTCATAATCCTCATATTCAAGTTTAAAAAATTTCCTCACCTGTAGTTGGTATGTGGCAAGGAAGTCTTCAAACTTTGTATGGGACCTTTCTACAAATCTAACACCTATGGCTTTCACGAAGCTGAGCTTCATGTCAGCCTGGTATTTCACCATGGCCGAACCATCGAACATCTTATCAAACTCCTGTTCGCCCATGAACCCTCCCAAATGATGTTTGGCTTCGCTAATGGAGAAGATTCTCGTCTTAGCGAGCCATTTGGGTAAATCGATTTTAGAGTCCATTACATCTCGGACTGTGAGGCCTGCATATCTTTCGGCAAAATGAAGATCTAAAGGATGCCTTGAATAGATAGCCAGGTCCTCAGCCCGGACAAACAGGGTACCATCAGAGGCCATTAGGCATTTAAAGGCAACGCCATAAGCGTAATTTTTTACATGGAAAAACATGACTGAGCTAATGAATCTAAGCAGCTAGTAGAGAGATCGACTAGCAATTGAAGAGCTCTCGCTGGACACTCGTATATATACCCGGTCTTATCAATAGGATCTGATAGTAATTTTCTATGAACCGCTTATCAAGAGGGCATAATATCCTGTCTCTTGAGCAATCTGATTATAACCGGGCATCCTGAGGAAAGGCTTACATAATATCCTGTCAATACTTCTGGAAAAATCTTTTTATAGAGATCTGATTATAACCGGGCTTCCTGAGGAAAGGCTTACATAATATCCTGTCAACACTTCTCGAAAACTCTTTTTATAGAGATCTGATTGTAATTTTAACCGGGAGCCAGCATCCTGAGGAAAGGCTTGCATAATATCCTGTCTCTCGAAAATCTTTTTATAGAGATTAGATTATAATGACTGGCTTGGCTACACTTAATCTTTAAAACTTTTAAATTTTACATATAAAATGTAAATTTTAAACGAAAATAATTAAATTTTTAAATTCAGATCCCTTAAATTTAGCTATTGAGTCTGTATATTTTACCAAGTTTCATATTTATCTTATAGCTAAGCCATATCCCTTGAAAATTTAGAATTATAATGACTGCCACACTTAGTCTTTAGAAATTTTAAATTTTACACGAAAAAAAATGTAAATTTTAAACGAAAAAATTAAATTTTTAAATTCAGATCCCTTAAATTTAGCTATCGAGTCTGTATATTTTACCAAGTTTCATATTTATCTTATAGCTAAGCCATATCCCTTGAAAAATTAGAATTATAATGACCGCCACACTTAGTCTTTAAAAAATTTAAATTTTACACAGTAAATTTTAAATGAAACAATTAAATTTTTAAATTCAGATACCTTAAATTTGTCTATAAATATTTTATCAAAATTATCTTATAGCTAAGCCATATCCCTTGAAAATTACAAGTTCAAATTGGTACGCATCCAATGTTGGCACTCTATCTATCGCAAAAAAATGGGCCGAGCGAAGCCTCAATGATCATGAGAGGCTTCGCTCGACCCATTTTTTTGCACCTCGTCCTGATCTTAAGACGAGGATTTATAGAAGTAGGGCTTGTTTCCCACCAAAACTTTTATTTTTCGGGGGAAATAGCCTAGCTCCAAATCCCCATATCGTTCGCCGAATACATAAGTGTCCATGGGCACCGTTGCCAGGTACTCCTCCATGACATTCTTTAAGTCGGCCAAGAAACTCTCCATTGTGGCATTGGATGAGGTAATGGCCGCGAGCTTAACCTGGACAGGCCGCCTCAGGTTTAAGCTGCATTCGATGGGGGTGAGAATTTCAATCGGCCCCTGAAATAGGGAGTCAAACTCTCCTGGATGCATATCCATCAATATTTTTGCATCTTCTAATCCAAAGACGCATGTCTTGGCTAGAGACGGGGGTAGTTTCAAACCCTCAGGAGCAATGTCTGTTACCGTTATATGGCACAAGTTCACCACTTTACTGGAGTTTTCATGCCCCATGTAATAGGCCACGTCTCGGCCTTTGATAAAAATTTGGTCGTCAAATGATAAAAAGCATGTTAATTTAACATTCAGTTCATCGGACAGAATTTGGAAGATCATTTTGGTAAGCAGTAGCTCAGAATGAAATGTCTCGTCCAGCAGCCTGTATTTATACTAGCAGTAATCTTTAGTTCTATCTAAATTCCAAGTAAATATCTTATCTACATCCTGTGACGCATGACGCACATCCTCATGCTATCGGATTAATTATATAAATAATTTTATCGCATCCTCAAAAAACAGCTGATACATCCTGTTTTCTTAGTAAAGCCTGATAAAACGAGGTCACGACTCGGGTATATATACGAGCTGCCTCTAAGAGCCTGCATCATTTTGACTTTTATTGCTATTGCCATAAGTCATGCTATTCACTATTGAACATCCACAGCTTGACGCTAAAATCCTATTCGTAGTCTCTGCGGATGGACTTTTGTTCGTCAGGGCCTCTGATGTGGCCAAGCTGATGGGTAAGGGTAGCGCATACGTGAAAAAAACAACCAGGCTGAAGGTGTGCGATCTCGTTTACAGGAGGGTCAGGTTACCTATCTCTCTAGCCAATACCTGGGTGTATCCAGTCGACGAGATACATTTTGGAGATGCCCTGTCGTCGTTGGGATTCGAGGCCATGCTGAAATCCTCTAAAATTCAGATTCTAGACCCCATAGTACCCACCTCATGCATCCATAAAGCCATCCGAATTCGAATCGTGAGGGACTCTGACACATGCATAGATGAATTCTTAAAAGATTTCATAGAGAGAACCATGCTGTTCTTCGATGGGGACCACGATGACGACCCTCGCCTCCACGAAGATAGATTTGAGACTATTTCTTGGACAGACACCCCTCCGTCCAAAATCAAAGTCTTTGTGGGGGATCGATCTAGATGGTACAAACTGATGCCTTAAATCTGGAGGGGGCAAAAAAATGGGCTGAACGAAGCGTCTCATGGCAGATTTCTGTCTTTGACGCTTCGTTCGGCCCATTTTTTTGCGATAGATAGAGTGCCAATATTGGATGTTTATAAATTGAGACTTTGAATTGGATAGTAATATTTTAATATTAAAACGATACCTTTGAATCTGAGATAGCTTTGAGATAGAAATATCGAATAAGGATTATTTTTTTAAATCAACCAACCTTGAAAAAAAAAAAAAAAAAAAATTTTTTTTTTTTTTTTTTTTTTTTTTTTTTTTTTTTTTTTTTTTTTTCAAGGTTGGTTGATTGATTGATTGATTTGGATTCATTCTTTATAAATAGCCGTACTCATTCCTTCATTCTGTCTGAAATTTACAATATTGAATAAGGACATTTTTTAAATGAACCAATATTGAATATATTTTTTTAACGATTCGATAAACAAATAATATATTTTTAACGATTCGATAAACAAATAATAAATATTTTATTATTAAAAATAAAATATTTAAATAATAAATATTTTATTATTAAAATAAAATATTTAAATAATATATTTAAATTCTAAATATTTATTATTCAAACCGACAACTGAATCGAATCGTGAAAAATTCTGACGGGGTGGAGTTGCTCGAATAATACTTCTGGCGACTGTCTGATAGACCTTTATATGCCGTAAAGAAGTAGGTTCACCCAGCTTTGCGGTACTTGGCATAGGAGCTGTAGTTTGAATAGACTACCCTCGTAACTGTAATCTTTAAATCTTAATTGTAAAAATTTACATGCTTACATTTCTAATGTCTCGTGAGCGAGATTGGCGGGAGTTTTAATAGACTGTAATCTTTAACTCTTAATTGTAAAAATTTACATGACTGCATGCTTAAATTTCTAATGTCTCGTCAGCGAGATTGGCGGATAGGAGCTGTAGTTTGAATAGATCTTTAAATCTTAATTGTAAAAATTTACATGACTGCATGCTTAAATTTCTAATGTCTCGTGAGCGTTGCTGAGATTGGCGGTACTTTGGCATAGGAGCTGTAGTTTGAATAGCTCGTAACTGTAATCTTTAAATCTTAATTGTAAAAATTTACATGACTACATGCTTAAATTTCTAATGTCTCGTTTCTAATGTCTCGTCAGCGACTTTGGTATAAGAGCTGTAGTCTGAATAGATTGTAATCTTTAAATCTTAATTGTAAAAATTTACATGCTTAAATTTCTAATGTCTCGTTTCTAACGTCTCGTCAGCGGTACTTGGCATAGGTTTGAATAGATCTTAATTGTAAAAATTTACATGCTTACATTTCTAATGTCTTGTCTGGCAGTACTTGGCATAGGTTTGAATAGACTGTAATCTTTAAATCTTAATTGTAAAAATGTACATGACTGCATGCTTAAATTTTTAATGTCTCGTTTCTAATGTCTGACACAATATCTCGGATCAGGGGATTCGGTCTTAGCTGAGAAAAGCATAGGGCTGGTGTAACTTGAAGATTATTTGAAAAAAAAAACTAATTAGTACCAACTGAGAACATTAGAAACCAACCATCATATCAACCAACCAACCAACTGTAAAAAAAAAAAAAAAAAAAAAATATATATTTTTTTTTTTTTTTTTTTTTTTTTTGAGTGGGTGTGGCTTGGATTCATTCTTTATAAATAGCCGTATTCAAACCTTCATTCCTTCATTCTGTCTGCCATCATTGTATCAGGATCCACGCTTGTCATTGAATTGATCCTGTTTCTGTGACTCTCACACATTGGATAGCTTCTAATATTTATCTCTTTCATTGAAGCTCAGCATGTACAAAATGTGGGAACCGTTGGACAACGACGCAAAGACCGAAATGCAAAACTTAAAGCAGCAAATGTTTGACTTGCAATCTAAATTGGATGCAGAAATCTCACTCTTGAAAACCAAGATTGAAAAATTTGACGTACTGTACTCCAAAATAGATAACTTGTATCAGGAAGAAATTTACAGGCTTAAATTAGAGTTGGGCGTGCAGCAGAACAAATCTCTAGTGCAGATTCAGAAGCAGCAGATCCAGATCCAGAACCTGCAGAACCTGTTGCTCTCTAATCAGATAGCGACTCAACAGAATTCGTTGCGACAGGATGATAATGCGTAGATCATCCTTGTCAGCAACCAACCAACCATATAAAAAAAAAAAAAAAAAAAAAAAAAAAAAAAAAAAATTTTTTTTTTTTTTTTTTTTTTTTTTTTTTTTTTTTTTCAGTTGGTTGTTTGCATATTATATATGATCGCTAACAACCGTCATTGTATTTGACCAGCAGCAGTCGTCTAGTCAGGTCTTCTAGTCAACAGTCTTCTAGTCATGACAGAGATATGTCGTTTAATGATTGTTTAAATTGATTCAATATTATCATGTCTTTTAGAGTCTCAAGTTAAATATCATAGGTTTTATAGAATATAATAAAATAAATTAAATAAAATATTTTATTTCAAACTCAATTATAGGTAAAATATAAATAATAATAATAATAATAATAATAATAATAATAATAATAATAATAATATAATAATAATAATAATAATAATAATAATAATAATAATATTATAATAATAATATTATAATAATAATATTATAATAATAATAATAATAATAATAATAATAATAATAATAATTATATATATATATATATATATATATATATATATATATATATATATATATATATATATATATATACTTGTATACTCAGAAAATACTGTAAAACATCTTTTAATTTAAGTGATTATATTTTTGTAGTCTGAATTCTTATGTCAATTATAGTGTCGCTGTCTCAGCGAGTTTCACTATATCGGCACGAGACTACGCTCTTGACAAGTTTGTAGTCTGAATTCGTATGTCAGTTATAGTGTCGCTGTCTCAGCGAGTTTCACTATATCAGCATAAGACTACACTCTTTATTGTCTTGCCAAGTTTGTAGTCTGAATTCGTATGTCAATTATAGTGTCGCTATCTCAGCGAGTTTCACTATATCAGCATAAGACTACACTCTTTATTGTCTTGCCAAGTTTGTAGTCTGGACTTTGAATGTCAGTTATAGTGTCTCAGCCAATTTCACTATATCGGCATAAGACTACACTCTTTATTGTATTGCCAAGTTTGTAGTTTGAATGTCAGTTATAGTGTCTCAGCCAGTTTCACTATATAGGCATAAGACTACGTTATTTATTGTATTACCAAGTTTGTAGTTCGTATGTCAGTTATAGTGTTGCTGTCTCAGCCAGTTTCACTATATAGGCATAAGACTACGTTATTTATTGTATTACCAAGTTTGTATGTCAGTGTCTCAGCCAGAATGAGGTTATATTCTTTTATTGTCTTGCCACGTAAGTTGTAATCTATATTATGTATATCGGCTACAGCGTCTCGCCAGTTTTGCGGATAGTGGCTGTTGTTTGAAATTCTAAAAGGGTTAAACGAAAAGTATTGTGGCTAGATGGTCTGAAAATATTGACTGATTTTTTTAATTTTGACGGCTAAATTTACAATATTAGCATGAAATCTTGTAAATTTATAGGAGACTCATGGAGTAATTTTAGTTTTTTCCACAACAATAAAGGCCTCACCCTTGGAAAATATTAGCGAGACTCTCTACAAGCAACTATTTTTTTTCTTAAATGTGGCTACTGATCAGGAAAATTTTTATAAGATTAGTTTATCGCTAGCTGACCTTCTAGAATAATTGCGTTTGCAGGATATTATGTAACTCGTTTCCTCAAAGATAAGATCTAATCTATAAACAGTCATCCTGTCGAGCCCTATTATTTTTATCGTTTCTCAGAACCGCTTATCAGATCTCATGCATCCGCTCGCCAGAGTATAAATACCGGCCTCTCGCCTCAGCTTATTCATTCTGACCTTTTGTTTTGCAAAATGCTTTCTGCAGACTCTGACAGGCAATATGATTACGGCTATGCCTTACAACCCAAAAGGAAAATATTAAAGACCTCTCGTCTCTATTGCGAGCTAATACTTCAATACGATAAATCAATGTCTTTGCCAACTCCAGCTCCAACTCCAAAGCCAAAGCCAGATCCCATACCAATTACAATAGCCACATCACAGAAGATTTATTTAAAAGTTCCAAATCCCATAAGCCGACTGCCAAAATCTCCTGAAGTGTCTACCAGGTACAAAATATACCGTGCCTGGAATCCTCGACCAAGGGTTAATTTTATGATACGGCCGAAACAGTTGGAGAATAAAAAGGCATAGTCGTTATCAACTGCCACAAAGGTCACCCAAACGATTTATAAAAAATCGGGTCGAACGAAGTGTCTCATGGCAGATTACTGTCTTTGACACTTCGTTCGACCCGTTTTTTTGTAACAGTTGTATTGCCAATGTTGGATGTGTTTAAGATTTTGACTTAAGATTTTGAACGGAGGCTTGTAAAAATTTATATACAAAAAAATATTAGAATTCCATCAAAGTCACATTAAAATCAACCAACCAACCTTAAAAAAAAAAAAAAAAAAAAAATATTTTTTTTTTTTTTTTTTTTTTTTTTTTTTTTTTTTAGGTGCCACGCCCACCCTTGAAGCTTGTCTATATTTACTGTGGCTAACATGACTACACTCTCATTGTGTCTTGACATTTGCCTGCAACGGTCGTCTAGTCACTATGTCTCGTAATGTGTTTTCAGCAAGACTAGAGAGTTAGATTTTTCTATAATAGCCTATGATCTATTCTGATTTCATGAAAACCTGTAATATCTTGTCATTTGTCAGACAAAAGTCTTGTTTTCAAAGCCAATATTGTATAAATTACGCAATTTCATCCTATTTTAAAGGTCAGGAGCGATTTTATGCATGACCGTACAGTAGAAGAAATAAATTCCACTCCCACCCACCCTAATAGATATACTATATATATACTATATATATACTGCAGCGCCATCTATAATGATTGGCTAAAGAAATATAGCCTTAGCAGCCAACTTAGAAATATAGCCTTAGCAGCCAACTTAGAAATATAACTGTAGCGGCCAACTTAGAAATATAACTGTAGCAGTTAACTTAGAAATATAACTTTAGAAACCAACCAACCAACCTTGAAAAAAAAAAAAAAAAAAAAAAAAAAAATTTTTTTTTTTTTTTTTTTTTTTTTTTTTTTTTTTTTTTTTTTTTCAAGGTTGTTTGCATACTATATATATATAGAACTGTTGACATACCATCTCATCATTCTATCTCAGCAGCAACGGTCATGTCTTTGATACATTTAAATTCATGTCTTCTAAAATCTCAAATTAAATTTCTACACATTGATACATTTTTTGCTACGCTAAATGAATGCTGTGCCAATATCGAATATATTTTATAAATAATTAAACTATTTAAATTTTATTATTTAAACCGTCTGAAAAGGTGCAGTTGCTCGAAACTTATTGCTGGTGACTGTCTGATAAGCCTTTAGATGCGTAAACTCGTAGGATTACCCAGCTTTGCGGTACTTGGCATAGGAACTGTCGTTTTGAAATTCTGAAAGGTTAAATATGCTCGAAAATTATTGCTGGTGACTGTCTGATAAACCTTTAGATGCGTAAACTCGTAGGATTACCCAGCTTTGCGGTACTTGGAGTAGCAGCTGTAGTTTGAATAGAATCCCTTGACATGACTTTATAAAATCATTGGCCTTATCGTGGATGAAAGCCGTATTCTAAATTTATCGTTTGACACTTGAAATCTTAATTGTAAAATCTTAATTGTAAAAATTTACATTACCTGTCGTCTTTTCGTGGACCTTAGCCTCAGCTATCAGAATGTCTAAACAACTCATGAAGGATTTTATTCTGCCGGAGACGGTCGGTATGGACTGGGCTTCATGCTAAAATGCGAAACCTACATCCAGATCAGTTCTGTTGGACAAAATGATTGGCTATGCGGGTAAAGATATTCCCAATGCCAAGAACAGGTTTCGGGCACAGCTGAATCGAGTGGTCATCCGGCTGCGATGAGAGATTTTAGAATATCTGGATAAATGTGCCAGACATTCTGAAATTGTATAGCGGATAATGTCTTGGGGATGCGTAAAAAAATGGGTCTTCATGTAGAGATTACGTCGACCCATTTTTTTGCGACAGGTTGTAAATAATAAAAATCGTTACATTATAAGGGCTATGGATAAAATTTATATTAATATGAAGATATTTTTTTAAGAATCAAAAAAAATATCCATTCCTATAGACGCTCGAAGATTTTACATGCGACATTGCGTTTAGCCTTAGTTATTGCATAGACGATACTCGTGCTGGATTTGCGGTACTTGAGGCATATATATACATATATATACATATATATATATATATATATATATATATATATATATATATATATATATATATATATATATATATATATCGCTATTGAATCGAGTTTGAAATAAATATTTTTTATCAGTAATAAAACATACAGACATTTCAGCGGCCTTGATGAAGGCTTGGAAAATATTAGCTCTGCAAATTCGAAGCAAAGATTTTTTTTAAATGTGGCTTAAACTACTGGTCAGGAGTCGATAATATTGCCAATATTAGATTTTTAATCGTTTAGTCTAATATTGAACAATTGTCTTTGAAAATATTGGCTGTAGTCTCTGAAAATATTGATCGACTAACATTTTTTTCTAATTTTGATGGCTAAATTTACAATATTAACATGAAATCTTGTAAATTTATACGATTTTCATGGGCTAATTTTAGTTTTTTCGACAACGAGTTTTGATGAAGGTCTTACCCTTGGAAAATATTAGCGGATCTGAAGAGTCTCTGCAAATTCGAAGCAAAGATTGTTTTCTTAAATGTGGCTTAAACTACTGATCAGGAGTCGATAATAATGCCAATATTAGATTTTTAATAGTCTAGTCTAAGATTGGACAAAAGGGTGGTAATGCTCGAATAATATTGCCAGTGACTGTGTCTTGTACCTGGATTTATCGCAAAACGGAGAGTTTAGCTAGATTTGTGGTACTTGAGGGTGGGGTGTAAATAGAGATTGGGTCGTAAGAAATACACAGATATTTTATTGAGATCTAGGATAGCTATTATTTAAAATGTTTTATCGTACAGCTTGAGAGAGCCGTCTTAAAAGTTGGATATGAAGACTTCCATATGTCCGCTCTATTTTGAAAATGCTTAAAGTATATTTTTAGAATCCTTCTACCAAGACGAATCAGGTAAACAAGCCAAACATATATGCATAATCGTGTAATTGAGTATGAAATAAAATATTTTTTTTATCTGTATTTAAACATACAGACATTTCCGCGAAGCGGAAATGTCTGTATGTTTAAATACAGATAAAAAAAATATTTTATTTCTAATATTTTTAATTCTAAAGTTACAATATTAGCATACCATTTTTAAATTTATAGGATACTCACGAGTTAAATTTTATTTTTTTCGATAATGAGTTTTGATAGAAGGGCTTAGGCTTGAAGGATTGTAAAGCTCTATATATTACTCAGTCGTCATTTGTCAGAAGTCTTGTTTTCAAAGTCAATATTGTATAAATAACCCTATTTTAAAGGAAGTGGCATCAGGGAGCTGGTTTATGCATGACCTTACAGTAGAAGAAATAAATTCCACTCCCACCCACCCTAATAGATATACTATATATATACTATATATATAGACTACAGCGCCATCTACAATGATTGGTTAAAGAAATATAATTTTAGAAACCAACTGAGAAATATAATTTTAGAAACCAACCAACCAACTGAAAAAAAAAAAAAAAAAAAAAAAAAAATATTTTTTTTTTTTTTTTTTTTTTTTTTTTTTTGAGTGGGCGTGGCTTGGATTCATTCTTTATAAATAGCCGTATTTAAACCTTCAAACCTTCATTCTGTCTGCTAACATTGAATTGTATCAGGATCATGGAGAATTTCATACGATATGACCTGCCTGAAGATCCTAAATCTGAGTTCTGGATTCGAGTAAAATCTAATAAACCTGGCATTGAAAGACTCAGAAAAATATCTCTCGAAGGCATTTTTAGAAATAAAAATATTCCAATAGTGGATCGTATTGACGGGACCCTTTTAATGCAGGCAGACGGAGCCTTAGCCGCGAATTCAGCAACCATAGACCGTTTCAACGAATTTTATCTGAAACATAAAATGGATGGGCCCGAAATCCGTTTGGATGAAAATCTGGTTCTCAAGCCAAATTGCATTGTAGTTGTGAATGAATACATTCGTGGGGGACCTTTTGGCGGCACTAGATTAATTTTTCTTTACCACGACGTTGAAAAAAATGAAGCTGTGTGTAAAAGTCCTAAAACGGGTACCGAAGTCAGAATATCTCAGTCCGTACGCACTGGACGGTTTCCTATCGAACTGGGATTTGCCAGATCCATTCATATCTATCGAGATGCGATTGACGATTTGAAAATGGTTGTCAGTTTGATCGGATATAAAGATCCTGTTTCTTGGGTCTTGTATCGTGTGAATCGATTGAAACAGATATTGGCCGTAGAGTTTTAATTTAAAAATTCACCTTGAAAAAAAAAAAAAAAAAAAAAAAAAAAAAAAAAAAAAATTTTTTTTTTTTTTTTTTTTTTTTTTTTTTTTTTTTTTTTTTTTTGAGTGGGCGTGGCTTGGATTCATTCTTTATAAATAGCCGTCTGTCTGCCACTCTCATCTAGTTAACATTGAATTGTATCAGGAGAATTTCATACGATATGAGTTTATGGACCTGACCGATCTATGTTGAAAATGTTCACAGTCAAAATAACGCTGTCCCACAAACTCGATACACCCGATGTTGAAAAGCCAATTGACACGACTACGATAGCATGTCTCCTGAGTCTGTCCTGGCGAATGGTGTTATCAAGTTTGGATTCTACAATGCTTAGTTGTTGCAGAGACAAAATGTGTATGTTTCTTTTAAAACAATGATAGACACCTATGGTTATATTGGCTGACGTCCGTTTGGTGTTGGCTGGTCTAAAAATAACCATAAAAAATATCACGTGTCAATATTTTTAGCCATCCTGTTTTCAAGGACTTATGCTATAAATAACTTTATCTCATCGCATCCTGTTTTAAAGGATATGGGTTCTACTATAAAAGCCGCTGCTCAGAGCTTACAGTTTCATTCGCCCACTAGCTCTCAAGCCATGTGGATGCGATTATTTTTCCCAGGCCAGATCGGCTTGAGGTCCGCCCTAGCCTCTGACGGAAAGACTTACGTTTCGGCTGTAGATGTGGGCGTGATGCTCAAATTCAACGATATTCATGAATTTGCCAACTATCGGGCCACCAAGCATCTAGATATGTTTCCAGTATTTGAAATATCCGAGATGTTCGACTACGTGAGCCTGTTCTCAGACGTAGATGAAATGCAGAGGCTCTGGAGACACGGAAGGGTCGCCGCCGATTTTCCCATGTCTTCGGAGTACGTATTTGATGTGCATATCGAATCTGAGGGGAATGCCAGGTTGCAGGACTGGCTGCAAATCTATACTGACCTCTTCAGAAATGACCTGTTCGAAGGCCCTCGTGTCAAGTCCAAGAGATTGGCTATCACCAACGAATGTAAAGTCTGCCTGACGGAAGAGAGCCAGGTGGCGTTCTTCGACTGCGGGCACGTGGTGTGCTGCATGGCCTGTTCGGACAAACTCGAATATTGTCCTGTCTGCCGAACGGTCATTGCGGAAAAGAGACGAGTCTATGTACAATAGATGTGAAAAATATTTAAAAAACTTGTGTCAAACGAGGCTTCCTCATGTCTTGACGACGATGGAAGCCTCGTTTGACACATTTTTTTTAAAGCGATAGGCTACCAATATTGGATTTGTGAAAAAAAATAACTTGTAAATATTTATCGGTTTAGACGGTACTTTATGAGAGTCCATTGAATATAAGTAAGCAAGACCCTTGCCTACCGTTAACATATTGTAAATTATGTCTGAAGAAATAGATCCTAAATCTGAGTTCTGGATTCGAGTAAAATCTAATAAAGCTGGCATTGAAAGACTCATAAAAATATCTATCGAAGGTATTTTTAGAAACTACAATATTCCGATAGTGGATCGTATTGACGGGACCCTTTTAATGCAGGCAGACGGAGCCTTAGCCGCGCATCCAGCAACCATTGACCGTTTCAACGAATTTTATCTAAAACATAAAATGGATGGGCCCGAAATCCGTTTGGATGAAAATCTGGTTCTCAAGCCAAATTGCATTGTAGTTGTGAATGAATACATTTGTGGGGTGCCTTTTGTCGGCACTAGATTAATTTTTCTTTACCACGACGTTGAAAAAAATGAAGCTGTGTGTAAAAGTCCTAAAACGGGTACCGAAGTCAGAATATCTCAGTCCGTACGCACTGGACGGTTTCCTATCGAATTGGGATTCGCCAGATCCATTCATAGCTATCGAGATAGAATCGACGATTTGAAAATGGTTGTCAGTTTGATCGGATATGTAGATCCTGTTTCCTGGCTCTTGTATCGTGTAAATCAATTGAAACAGGTATTGGCCGTAGAGTTTTAATTTAAAAATACAACCTTGAAAAAAAAAAAAAAAAAAAAAAAAAAAAAAAAATTTTTTTTTTTTTTTTTTTTTTTTTTTTTTTTTTTTTTTTTTTTTTTTTTTTTGAGGTGGGTGTGGCTTAGCTCTATATAAGCCTGTAGCTTTAAACATTTTTCAAGACTCATGCCTTCGCAAAGCATTCAAGTATGTGCTGAAGCCTTTTGGCTGGGCGAAAATTGTATACCGTTAGAAATAGCGTTTGCTGTTAATCCAAAAGAAGTGAATATATTTCGATTGGCACCATTGCCTTTGCATCTATCTTTTACTTTACAAGAATTGGCCAATGCTAAATCTAAAATGCTGGATCCTCATCAATTTCATAATTCTAATTTTTTTAGCAATCATCTAATTTCTCCAAAGGTGTACGATTGGAAATTAGAATATGACAATTGGCTAAATCAGCTACATAAATATGTTCCTTTGCATGCTGTATTATGCGTTAGAGGATTATCCCAATGCCGATTTTTCAACGTAGTTTGTGAATATCCTCACGTAAAACGAATCGTATTACCAATTGGAAGAGCCGTGCCAAAAGTTAGCCATTCTCACAAACGATCAAAATTATTATCTTATCCATGTCCAGGCATAGAAGTTGCTACTATGGCCAATTATGTAACCAGTGAAAATTTAAAATCTATAAAGTGTAGTTTTAAACCAAAATTTCAAAAATATATGCTAAAATACATATATACTGACTAGTTTGTTGGCGATTTAACTACAAAATGGGTTTGGACATCACGGAGCCGATTTATGCATGACCTTACAGTAGAAGAAATAAATTCCACTCCCACCCACCCTAATAGATATACTATATATATACTATATATATATATATATATATATATATATATATATATATATATATATATATATATATATATATATATATATATATAGATTGCAGCGCCATCTACAATGATTGGCTAAAGAAATATAACTTTAGCAGCCATCTGAGAAATATAGCTTTAGCAGCCAACTGAGAAATATAGCTTTAGCAGCCAACTGAGAAATATAGCTTTAGCAGCCAACTGAGAAATATAGCTTTAGTGGCCAACTTAGAAATATAACTGTAGCAGCCAACTGAGAAATATAGCTTTAGCGGTCAACTTAGAAATATAACTGTAGCAGCTAAATGAGAAATATAACTTTAGAAATATAACTTTAGAAACCAACCAACCAACTGAAAAAAAAAAAAAAAAAAAAAAAAAAAAAATTTTTTTTTTTTTTTTTTTTTTTTTTTTTTTTTTTTTTTTTTTTTAAATAAATGTGTGGGTGTGGCTTAGCTGTATATAAGCATCTCTGCTGGCAGCTATCAAGTTCAGACTTATAGAGTCTGTGTAAAGTTTTATAAATTTACGCTATGTCGCAGCGTATGTTTAATACTCTTAAATTCAATGATACCGATTATAATTTTGTATATCACATAATACTAATAGGAGATATTCCACAATATGTACGGTTTTTTAAATTTCTTAAAATCAATAAGCTAAATATAATGAATTGGATAGAACATAATTCTCTAATGCGGGAAACTCATATACATTTATTTATTAATTCAGACAATGAAATCGACCGAGATATTTGGAAAGATTTTCCATTTGGAATTACGATAAATTTAATCAAATATGCAGATTATTTTTCGATTTTTCATATTTTGTCTGAAACACGTGATTACAACTGTTGCACTTTTACATTAGAAGATAGGTGTATTAAAATGATATGGGATAACATTAGTACTTTTTTTGACATCGAGCGCCTGCATTTACCTACTCGAATATTACAAAAAGTTGTTCGAGAATCTCAGAAATATATTTTACCCACATCGCTTTTTGAAGTTATTGAATGTACAGAGAAAATTGAAAAATTTTTGCAAAATACATCGTTAGAACAACTATTTTTTGAAACAGATAGGGTTTTTGATAGATATATTGCGACCTTTTTTCAAAGTAAAATACATTGTAGATATCTTACAAAAATATATATAACACCTGCATTAAGGTATGTTCTAAGCTACTTTGTAAAGGATAATTATAAATTTCAAATGTGTATGCAATGTATACAATTATTTTTTTATGGAGAAGAGCGTTTAATTGATAGACATTACTTTAGAATGCGCATATATGAACCGGAATCATTTGTACGAGAAAGGGATAATTGGTGCTGTTTATGCCGGCAGACACCTCTATTTCAAGTAATAACTCGTGAACAGTATATGAAGCAATATCGACCTGACAACCCTCTCAAAAATTATCCCAATAAATTACTTATTAAAGTTCAAAAATATGAAATTTGTAAATATATCATGAATGAAATAATATGATTTTAATAAACCTGTTACTGAGATGCCAATTTGTCCCAGTCTAATGTTGGTGCTTCATGTGGTTTGGGGAGTTCGCTAAGCGTATCGTCAACTTTTTTATCTGGAAACGACCTGCTATTGACAAGATACATGCGGCTGCTTAAATCTAGATAAAAACCGTTTTCGTTACATTTCAATTCCATTTGCATATTGGATGGTAACTTTTTTACCATTAAGAAGACTTCTATAATGCTAGAGATGTCAACATATCTTCTATATCTATTGGCTACCGCCTCCAGTTGTTCGAGAGACATGCTGCTCATTTTAAGATGAAGGGTTGAGTCATCGTCGAACGGGGAGATTTCTTCAATAAATTTTTCCTGATCCATATCTACTTATTTTATTTGAAAATGTTCCGTCTACGTGACTACATAAAAATCAACCAACCAACCGTAAAAAAAAAAAAAAAAAAAAAAAAAAAAAAAAAAAAATTTTTTTTTTTTTTTTTTTTTTTTTTTTTTCAGTTGGTTGGTTGATTGTCATTTATCCTGTATATAAATGCTGGCCGCCTTCCAAATTTATATCATTTTTTCATTCTACAATTGTTGTAGGTACCATTTCTCACAATGAACTTCTCTGATTCCATTCACAGCATATTTCATTACTTACTCAGAGACTGCGTGCATTTGGCAAACTGGGAAGATACAAGCCAATTTAGGCTGGTCGATGTCAAAGATGACTGGGATGATCCACAATGGAAACCGAGAGAACACAAATTTGCCCTTGCTATTTTGAGGATGTTAGAATATTATTTTCAGACACCGCCCTTACCTACTGGTATTGAAATCGAACAGATTGAAGATGTCATTCCCAAGCTGAAAGAAAAATTAAAAACTATTCTCGATTCCGATAGCATATCTTTTAAAGTCCGAAACCTTTGTAATGACGAAAGCTTGACGCATCGTCGTTGGTCGGGTCCCGAATCTTATCAGCCTTGGGTGATGGAGTGTTTGATAACCACTGGATGCTTTCTTGGAGAATGTTACGCAAAATTTGGATACAATGAGAGTTTATTTAATCTGGCATCCAAAACCCTTATAGATATTATGGAAGACTCTGCGCTATTATCTTGTATTAGACTCGATTTACATTATAAAATGGATCCGTTTGGTAAGCCTGGCGCTAAGATTAAATCAGTTTTGGACGAAGATTGGAGTATGTGGACCTTTCAATTGAACAAAGTACAGGAGAAAAAATTGTTCAAGAAGTGTCCAGGTAAATCGTAAGTCCAACATTATTTAAATATCAATCAATCAATCAATCTACCAACCTAAAAAAAAAAAAAAAAAAAAAAAAAAAAAAAAAAAAAAAAAAAAAAAAATTTTTTTTTTTTTTTTTTTTTTTTTTTTTTAGTGGGCGGGGCTTAGCACAACATACGGCTATATAAGCTCGGTCATTTTATTTGTTAAGCAAATTATTCTTCTAACATGGCTTTCTTAAACATGGTTCTTCAACGCCTTGCTACTGGGATAGTCTCGTTTCTATTTCGTCACTATAAGCCAGAAGTGAAATATATGAAAGTGCGGGATTCTGCCATAGACCCGGAACAGAGAGACGACCAGTCTTTGGGATTCGATTTGTACGCGACTAAGAAAATCGTGTTGAGACCTGGCGAGACAAAAACGATTGATACTGGAATAGCGTTCGAGATTCCATCTTACATGGGAATGTATCTCTGGGACAAGTCGTCGTTGGCTTTGGCAGAACTGAGAGTGTGTGGCGGCGTGATAGATCCAGGCTACAGAGGCTCTGTAGGCGTGATTATGGAAAATTGTTCGCTGGACAACTTCACCATCCAGAAAGGCAGCGCTATAGCCCAAGCTGTGTTTCAATTGGCAATTTATCCTGAAATGATAGAGACAACGGAATTGTCAGATACCGTTCGTGGCGATAGAGGATTTGGTGGAAAATCAGACTGGGCAGATAAATAAATCTTGTCAGACCTAATATACAAGTAGATAGATGGATTCAACCTATACACCAAAAATTGATCCGGAACTCAATTATTTAAACTGTTTAAAGGCCCATTATAAACGTAACGATCATCATCCTGAGCATTATGAGAAGCCTGAAATGAAATTTGAAGCTAGAATGGAATTGACTTGTGAGTTATTAGGAACTGTAATGGGTTGGGCTCATAATCGAGGATTAAAATTAAATCTTGCTGAATGTCGAGCTGTTATCGAAAAGGCTAACTGGGCGTCATGGGATCTTGCCGTGAAAGATAAATTACCAGAACCTACTGAAATTGATTTCAATATTCATGGAACATGGCATAATAAGACATATTCCATAGACGAATTTAAAAAATTGGAATGTTATGAGGATCTCGACGAACTCAAATGCGTAAGAGATTATGTGGATGACCTATTGAAGCATAAATTGGCAGTTTATCAAGTTTGGCGAGATATTACTGAATATGATAAGCGATACAATGCAATAGCTGAACGTATACAAAATCATGATTTGGATAAATTTCGAATCGATATGTTACGAGCCTATACTATGAAGTTAAGCGAGTTTCGGAGAAAGACTAAACAAATTAATGTTGAAGAGACTCCTAAAACGGATGATGAGACTCCTAAAACGGATGAGTAAATTAAAAGACAGCCGCGATATTTTACCCTCTGTAAGACTAAATATGTCCACCGTAAAACTAAAATAGATTAATAAGCTATCAAGTTTAACAAAGATAGTTCACCCACTGTAAAATTAAATATAGAATTTAAAAAAAAAAAAAAAAAAAAAAAAAAAAAAAAATTTTTTTTTTTTTTTTTTTTTTTTTTTTTTTTTTTTAAAGGTGTCCTTGAAACAGCTATATATATATATACACGCAGTCATAAAAGCCACATGTATATACAGCTATAAAAGCTTCCACACTACATATATTTTACCAGTATGAATGTTCCGTTTCGACAATGGGAACCTGCTATGAGGTTTAACAAAAAAGTATCAAGTCACGTTTGTCGGTATGTCGTATTGATAAATAGTACTGCTAAATTTGATGTAGAAAAAGACTTGAAAAAATTACTACGTGTAACAAAAAAACCTCTCATATGGTTTATTAAAACATTTCGATCGTTTGGTATTAGGGTTGAATATGGCACACTTTTTTCCATACAAGATCTTAAAACCCAGGGACCCACGTTTAAAGATATCTCGGATGGAATCGTGCGACAATATCTAATATCGAGGTATTTACCAGATGTGACTTTTGTATGCTTTCCAGGATTCGCTAAAAAATTACCTTTCGATTGCATACACCCTGACACGTTAGTTGGTAAGCTTATCAAGAAGAAATAATATACTTAAAAAAAAAAAAAAAAAAAAAAAAAAAAAAATTTTTTTTTTTTTTTTTTTTTTTTTTTTTTTTTTTTTTTGTGGGTGTGGTTTGACTATATATAAGCCTTAATTTTACTACCTGTTATACATTTCGTCAACTCTTCCTCTGTAGTGTGTTTGGCAAATCTCATAGATTTCAAGCGTTTAGTCTTTGAAATATTGACTGTTTCTTTTACGCGTTTCAGAAAACCTTCTGCAAGATATCAAAGTTTGGCTAATATTATTACAAGTGAAATGTGCTCGAAACTTATTGCAGTCATCTTTCAAAATACCCTGTAACTACTGTAAAATAGGATGGTCTAGACAGTTTATGGTACTTAGCCATATGTATAAAGTTTAATATTGTACACATATAAATAATAACTGAGTAATTCTTTTGACAAATGATGAGTTTCCCGTTTTTTTTATTGCCTAATGAAATAAAATTGAAAATACTCAAGTACCTACCCGTTTACGAAAAATATAAATTATTTTCTATAACTGAATTCAGCGATTTGTTGACCTATCCTCGATTATGGTGTAACAAAGCTTGCTATAATCTATATCGAAAGACGCTTGAAATACAAATCTATTCCATGCGAAATATTATTAGAACTGATTTTGTTTTAGTGAACATTTTTATTTATATGCTTAAAACCAACATCGATATTTTATATCCCGATCATTGGTATTTACATCCAATCAATGAACACGAAGAAAAATTTATTGTTACTATGAAAACTAATTTTGATGAATTTATAGCAAAATATGCCGTTATTGTTACCATATACGTTAAAGTATTCGCGACTCCATTCTATGTTAGATCTATACTACTAAGTATAGAAAATGTGCATGGTATACTATTTCCTTATATAGGACATCCATTTTTTCTAAACATGAAGGGTAAAAGACAATGGATTCGGTTTATGATCGCTTGTGAATTTATTCGCCAATTATACAGTTTAATTGAAGCTGATAAATCGAACTATAAGACTAAATGTTTATTTCGTATATTGAAAATTCTGACATCTGAGTACGACGAATGGGTCAATAATCAGGGTGGATGGGAATGTATAAAAGATTGGCAGAATGAAAAATTGGTGGATAAAGATATTTTTACTGACAGTATTTACTACTAAAATACCTTAAAAAAAAAAAAAAAAAAAAAAAAAAAAAATAATAATAATTTTTTTTTTTTTTTTTTTTTTTTTTTTTTTTTTTTTTTAGTGGGCGTGGCACATCCATAATTACTATATATAAGAGAGATGTGGTAGCGTCTAGCAATATTATTTACCCACACAATTCTTTGCAATGGCTGGTCTACACTATGTTTATGCTGTGCATGTCTCTTTTGTTCGCTATGAAGGAACGCAAATCCCATGGACTATTACCATGACTTCGACCGTGACACCATACAAGACTTTTAGTATTGGTTTGCTCAGCAACGACTTTACCTGGACAGATTCTGATTTGAATTATAATTGTCTAAACGCGGATGATTTTCCCAGAAACCCTTCTAAAAAACTAAATCATCAAATCAGTCTGCCACATTTCGAATCTGAGTTTAGCGAAATCTACGGCACAGAGTACTGGAAAGATGGCTGGGTGACACAATTGGCAGCCGTCGATCGGCCTACGTATGATTATCTAAAAACATTTTGCAATTCAATTATATTGTTGGATAACACACTAATTGCTGAAGATAGAACCTTGGCTGCAGCATACAGGTATAACGTATTGCCAAATAATGGAGAGGAATTTAAAGAAATTGTAATTGAAGGTTGAAGGACTTTTAAAAATCTTAGATACCTTTAAAAAAAAAAAAAAAAAAAAAAAAAAAAAAAAAAAAAAGTATATATATTTTTTTTTTTTTTTTTTTTTTTTTTTTTTTTTAAGTGCCCCGCCCACCCAAGTCTGTATATATATCAGAAAATTCTATTTAGACAATTTATTATTGGTATGATATTGCACACATGCAAATATGCTAAGTAAAGTTTATGAGAGTTTTTTATTAATATGCTCATTTATATTTGCCACAATTTTACTTATTACAGTTCTTTTTATAGTTATATTATTTATAATAACGACTTTTATTATGGAATTTTTGCTAGGCCCAGAAATTACAAAAAAATGTATTAAAACATTTTTAGAAAAGATGAAAATAAATCTTGTCTTTGCTCAAGAATAAAGGGTTATGCAATTTTTCAAATATGGATAAATGTTTGTGCTGTAATAAGTTAATAAACTATCCAAGATCGAATTATAGATTGGATTGCGAACACGCTTTTCATCAGCGATGCCTTGTAAATTATTTTCAAAACCATCCACTCAAATGCCTGGAATGTACCCAGCCGCTATCTTACATTGATCTAACATATTTTCAAAGCATTCATGAAATAGTAAATGATATAGAAGATACTGATTCAGGCTTTGAATCTAATTAATTCATGTCTTAGAAATATAACTTTAGAAACCAACTTCATCAACCAACCAATTGTAAAAAAAAAAAAAAAAAAAAAAAAAAAAAAAAAAAAAATTTTTTTTTTTTTTTTTTTTTTTTTTTTGAGTGGGCGTGGCTCATGTATATATATAAGACTGTTGACTTGTCACTTCATCATTCTATCTCGATCTTTGCCAGCAGCAGTCATATCTTTCCTTTACGGACATGGAATCAACAGTATCCTACAGCTCTTTGGTTTGGACGTTAAGAAATAATAATATGGAGCTAGCACATAAAAATGATAAATTGGCTAAAGAAGTTAACGATTTACGAGATATATCTTTTTTTCAAAGTATATTAAACGAATTAATATATGCTGAAAATGTCCGATTAAGGGGTGAACGATCTCGCCTTTGTATGGATGCAGCACAAATTGCTGTAACTTTAAACGAAAAGATAATTAGTTTAAATTCGATCATCAGCAAACAACGTAGACTGTCAGCAGCAACACTGAAAATGTCAAAATCTAAAGATAGTTTTAAACGTAAAACTAAAAGGATTATAAAGCCCAAGAAATGTACAATATGTCAAGGATAATAAAATCGTAACCAAGCCGTCAAGGTTACATCAAGGTCACGTGAAAAAAAAAAAAAAAAAAAAAAAAAAAAAAAAAAAAAAATTTTTTTTTTTTTTTTTTTTTTTTTTTTTTTCACGTGACTTTGATATTATTTATTTTTATACTGGCCTTTTGCTATATAAGTAAGGTTCGTTGGATTGCTATTATTATTTCATAATGGAAGCTATGAATCCTATTGAGATGCTTATTGATGGGGCTGTTCAGCATGAGGTCTTGCAGAATAAAAATCCTTACTTGACTATGGAGACTATCATTTTACGTTTGTACAAGAAAATTTCACAGTATACGCGTGTCCAGTTCTATCAGAATGAGAAAACTCTACTGTTTGTACAATATCACGATGAAATTTTGAATGCCTATGAAAGTATAAAATCTAGGCTGTCTCACGAAGAGCGAGCTACGGTAGAACGTGTCCTATCTAGAGATTGCCCACATCCCAACGAATTGCTGAAATTTACCTGTACTTGGTACAAACATGATCCTGCCAGCATTTGTAGATGGTTTGCTGTCGATGGTATCATCAACCTGCATCCTAAATATTACGTTCAAGATGCCTTTAACAATAATTTCGAGAAACATAATGCAGCCGTCAGGGCTCTGTATACTTATTACTCTAACCCTGAAAGCATCAAATTGATCGTGAGCAAGGCCCTGGATATTGAAGGTGACGAAACATATGAGGCAGATCCCGATATGGATAGGTGTTTGGAACTGTACTTAACAATGGTGGGTGAAGAAGAAATGAAACGTGTGGCAGAAGACAGGCGAACCAAGCTGCGAGCTCAACAGCAACCCAATAAGCGTAAAAGAAAAATACAGCCTCTGAAATTATCCGAAATTGTAGAAAATCCAATTGTAGAGACCCCAGAATCGCCTAGGCCGATTTCACCCCAAAATGAGTAATAGCTGACGGTTAGAATAATCAGGTTTCAGTTTCTTTAAAAGGTTTTGGCGTAAATTTTCTCCGATTGACAGATGCCATTTAGAAGTCGTGCTGAGAAGGTCCATAGCAGTCAAAATTTTCAAATAGGCCTCGTGACAATTTTCTACGTCTGATAAGTCTATTCTAGTATTTTCAATTTTCTCGCAGAAAGGCCAAGCGTGGTTTGTTGGAGGTACCATCGCTTCCATATCTGACAGGTCATCTGTAGGTTGGGATATATCAAAAATCTTGTCACATTTTATAACCTGAGTGTATAATGGATTCCAGAAGAGTTGCAAATGACTGCTCAAAACGATTGTCCAAACGTCAGATGGAATGATGGCGTCAAACGAAGGTTCGATCACAATATGTAATAGACGCGATTCGTATAGATTTGGACGATATAAAAATGTCAGCTCGTAGTCTGATACGGGTTCTAGCTCAGGAATGGAATCCAAATAGAATTTGACTAGGTTAGGATAACGTCCATAATGACTATAGATTATGGTAGATTTCTTAGAAACTAAAGCCTTTTGAAAAAATTCCATATCTTGATTATTAAACAATTGAAAAAAAAAAAAAAAAAAAAAAAAAAATCTAGCCTTTGAAAAAAAAAAAAAAAAAAAAAAAAAAATTTTTTTTTTTTTTTTTTTTTTTTTTTTTTTTTTTTTTTTTCAAGGTCATATTATTTATCTATATATGGGTGCCTCCTCTGCGCAACGATCATTCATGGTAGAGCCTTCTATCTATGAGGTCTTAAGTTTTTCTGAAAGCTACATACGGCTTAACTGAAATAGATTAAATTATTAATGCTAAGTTTTTTGTCAAGAAAGCATCAAAAAGGTGTCATGAGACAAACGAATAAATATACTACTTCATATGGCTTAATCGTCAAAAATTCTGACAACCAAGTTGTACTTATCAAGCGTAAGGTGCCATACTGTGTGCAAAATTATTACACGTATCTCCATAAAAGCAAAACTAAGTATTGTGAATATTCCAAGAATGCCTTTGACCAGATACGAGACGTTTTTGAAAGAGAACAGTTACCAAAGCTGAGCGAAGAATATAAATTGGATTATATGTGCTTTGTGAATGGCAAATTGTACGAAGATCTGTACGATTTTCCGCATGGACAGCCGTCTACGAAAAACCCACAAACCTTATTTGATTATTTTATAACTGCGTATCGAGAATTTCGTGAAGAAACTGGCTTCAGATTTACTTTTACGAAAGAAGACGTGGAAAATTATCCAATCGTACATTTTGAATTTATGGGATGCGATAAGATTTATTATAAACAATATTATTTTCTATTGAAAATGTAAAAGATTTGAAGAGATACAGATATTTTGATTCACTCGATTTTCCAATGATATCGTCTGCCCAAATTAAGAGTTGGAATGATGATCGACTTGTGTATACAGGCCAACTGTATCCCGTAAAAATAGCATATAATTATTTTAAAATTCAGCAAAAAATAAAAATTGATAATAAGCATAAAATTTTTGAGAATTTTTATCCAAAGTACTATATAATTTCTTATCAAAAAAAAGATGATAAGAAACTGATGGAAAAAATATTTAAAAATTAATTAATAAAAAGCCACACCCACCCTTAAAAAAAAAAAAAAAAAAAAAAAAAAAAAAAAAAAAAAATTTTTTTTTTTTTTTTTTTTTTTTTTTTTTTTTTTTTTTTAGGATGCCACGCCCACCCTTGAAGCTTGTCTATATTAACTATGGGAAACATGACTACACCCTCATTGTGTCTCGCCAGCAACGGTCGTCTAGTTACTATGTCTCGTAATGTGTTTTCAGTAAGATGTACATTGACCGACTCTAGATAGTTAGATTTTTCTATAAGAGCCCATGATTTCATGAAAATCTGCAATATCTTGTCATTTGTCAGACAAAAGTCTATAAATATTTTGTTTTCAAAGCCAATATTGTATAAATAACGCTATTTCATCCTATTTTAAAGGAAATAGGTTTAGACGTCAGGAGCTAGTTTATGCATGACCGTACAGTAGAAGAAATAAATTCCACTCCCACCCACCCTAATAGATATACTATATATATACTATATATATATATAGACTGCAGCGCCATCTACAATGATTGGCTAAGGAAACATAGCGTTAGCAGTCAACTGAGAAATATAGCTTTAGCGGCCAACTTAGAACTGTAGCAGCCAACTGAGAAATATAACTTTAGAAACCAACCAACCAACTGTGAAAAAAAAAAAAAAAAAAAAAAAAAAAAAAAAAAATTTTTTTTTTTTTTTTTTTTTTTTTTTTTTTTTTTTTTTTTTTTTTTAAGAGGTGGGTGTGGCCTTCTTCAAACCTATAAAAAGGCAACGCCGCACTCTCAAACTATCATTCTACTGCAATCATGAATCCTGCTATCTTCTGTTGTCAAGATGAAGTCTTTGCTGAGGCCGTTTGGCTGAATGTTGGAAACGGATCCCTAAAACCGTTAGAAATAGCATTTGCCATTTCTCCAGATAAGGTCTACATATTTACAGTAGCACCCTTGCCTCAACATTACTGGGTCACGCTAAGAGATCTTGCCCAAACTAGATCTAGAATACATAACAAAGATCGTTTTTACAATTCTCAATGTGAACAGCTACTTTTACAGCCAAAACTCTTCGAATGGAGACTTAAAGCCAACAGTTGGCTTAATAAGCTGACATATTGCGTTCCGTTAGACACTCCACTGTATGTCCATGGTCGTGCCCAGTACAAATTTTTCAAGCATCAGTGCGGATACAGAAACGTACATCTGGTTAAAGTGCCAACTGGGGTAAGAATCATAAACGCTTGTCATTTTCATCTGAAGTCGAAATTGTTAGATTATCCTTGTCCAGGAATAGAAGTAGCTACGATGGCCTATCATCGAAGAGATCTTCAAATAAAACAATAATGTAAAAAAAAAAAAAAAAAAAAAAAAAAAAAAAAAAATTTTTTTTTTTTTTTTTTTTTTTTTTTTTAATGTGGCCTTGTTTTTTTATTTATAAATCAAGCTAACGATGGGCTATAAAACCTTTGTCCAATCCATCTTTGGCAATCAGTACTCGTTTCATGCCCCATACTTACACGGGCTCAATCTCTACTGTCTCTTCGTTATTACGTTAACAGTATCCCTTTGCGTTTATACCCTGCATCAGCATCAAGATGTCTGCGACAACACCTTCAAGCAGCGCGTCCATGACCTACGAATTAAATACGCCAGTGCTAGACGTCCCGGCTATGATTAAACCTATTTTAGATAATTATAACATACACGTTAATAATTTTATTCGATTTTTGCGCGATCGTCTAGATGTCTATCTCGTTTACGAAGGCCCAGCCGACCCCCATCAGCACATTTTGTTAAGAACCATGTACGCGTGTTCTATCAAATCCAAAAAAATTTTAAAAGATGTATTTCCAATCATGATAGGATCGCTTCTAGATATGGCCATTCGCCATCAAAACGAGAGGTCTTTTCGCGAACCTCTGTCGGCCTCTGAAACCCAGTATCCATTTACAAAATTAGATGTAGGTAGTGGATTCTTTCTAGTCGGTGGTTCTTTGCGCCATTTACCCTATTTCTATACGAACGATCCTACCAACACGCATGTCATTCAAAGAAAAATTGTTCGAGTCTATTCCTACAATGCTCTGGATCGCGGAAAAGAGTTAAATTTCTACGTGGCAGACTACGATGGCAAAAAATGTGGCGATGTGGTAGTTATTCATAACAACGGTACTAAAACCAACGACGATCCACATTTTTTCAATCATTGTCCCTATCCAGTAAATTTGACGGCTTACATGTCCATGCTGTATCGAAACGAGCATTTTGACATCGATCATCTGGGTAATAAAATGGTTGTCAGCCCAGGCCACATGTTTACCAAACTCTTCATAAAATATTTGTACGGTCCGCTGCTGCAGCAAGATTGGAAGCTGATCAAAGCCAGAACGGGTCTGGTCTCGAAATCTATCGAAGATGGGTTCTTGCTGCACGTTCTGTCTCGAAAAACGGTCTATTATAAGGAAACTAAATCTGCTGGAAAGATGACCAACGAGCCTTCAGGATCGCATCGCGAAATAGGTGTCAACGGTGAAGTATTCATGGAAAAAAATATAGGTTGCTATAGAGAAATTACGTCTCAGACCTACAAACTAAATCCTTATCTGCTACACGTTATAGTGAGACAGATTTCCAAAAAAGTTAAAAATTCAACCGTCGATTCTTTTCATCCTAGCTATTTGTATTTTTTATGCATACTGGGTATTTTCGAAACAAAAAACGTGGGTCGCACGACTATGATGGTCAGAGACACGATTGTTTCTACGTGCGACGACCTGGATCCAGTCTATCATGATGTACCCAATGATAAATTTTGGGATGAGCTGAAACTCGAGTCTCAGAAAGACAGCCGCTATTTCGTAGTTGTAAACGAGGCCTGCATACCCGTAACCGAAAAATCTTTTTACGGTATCGAGCTGCTGAGGCTGAAGAACCATTTCAAGACAATCGAGTGCTATCAGAGAGAAAATTTTATCATTATCCGTTATAAAATGGGTTTCATTATGAAAAGGGTGCCTGACACGGATATCTGGGTGACTCCGTACGACATCTCGTATTACATACACAGGCTGGCTGGGATTCATGCGACCAGCTACTTGGTGGATCTGAACCGATTTTGTAACCATACAGCCTTTCCGAAAAATATTTTGGCCTTCAACGCGATGAAAAATTCTGTTTTGGCTACGACTTCGGAATACGCTCTATATTTTATGGATACGGTATCCACTTATTATAAAAAACTGACTCCTGACCATAAAGTTCTCATACCGGCCAAGAAGGATGGCGTTTCTGAACATTTTGAGATAGCCATGCCTCAGCCCGTAGTCACTTACATGAGTTTCAAAGGCTGCACGCAAGAAGACTGCATAGCTAAACGTAAAGGCTACGATGCGTTCGATGGCTGTAGGTTTTACACGCTCAGATTGAATTTGGATGCCAAATCTTGGGTTAAATTTTATCCCGTTCGCGGCGACGAAGATCCAGAATCTGGTTTATTGGGGACGCTTGTTAGTGGCGATGTTTTACAAGTCGAACCCTATTCTTTACATATAATACTGAATAAAATTTCTGATAGTGAATACCGCATTCGTTTCAACAAAACGCCATTCAGGGTCGCTCAGCATTTCATAAGCGGAGACAAACTGACTATTAGCGTAGAACAACAGCATGTCTGCGATACAGGAGACAAACTCTGTAGTTTGCACGGTCAGAAAGGGGTCGTGCGAGTCTTGGAAGAGATGCCTATTTTGGATGATGGGATCGTACCCGATTTGATAGTGAACCCTTACTGCATGTTCAGGATGACGCCCGGACAGATTTTAGAAGCCATGTATTTGGGCGGTGGCAGAGACAGCCAATCCGTACGTAATTCGAAAGGTGTTTTGATACGAGACGCGAAGGCCTTCTATGGCAAGACGTTTTATTTTTCGGTCGCGTATTGGGCTAGCGAACACTTATACGCTCCCGTAAAATGTGTATTGGATAGAGTGACCAACCAACCCGTCAAAGGTCGCAGTAGAAGAGGCGGTATGAAATTGGGAAATATGGAAGTTAATGCTTTAAGAGGTAGCGGTACGGCGTCTGCGTTTGAAGAAAAATTTTTTGAACATGGTGATAGAGTGCATATTGAGGCTACTGTGGCGATACCTAAATCGGTCAACGTGGTCATTGAAGACGCGAAATGCTACAAATATCTTTTAGAATATAAGACAGAACCTACCATACAGATGGAGGATTGACGCGATAATTTTAAATTTGTAGATACGAGTCGTTTTAAATAGACAGTTTTGTACGAAATGTATTTTGCTATTAATTTTTTAACAACAAGGGTCGCTATTTTATAGATTTGATACTCTGAGCCCTAAGGTCATTTTTTCTAATTTTTGCGACTAAATACCTCATTTTTTATAATGCCAGAGTTGGTCTCAGAGGTTACATGGTACTCGATTAGAAAATATGAGGCGTTTTGTCTTTCAAATTAGAAAAAATGATTTTTGAAAAAGACATAAATATTTATGTTGTCGTATACGATACCGTATTAGTACTGGAACAGGTTTTAAATTTGCGTGGTCAAAACTAGGGTGTTGAATTCCAGTAATATGTATATGACCAAAAGAGGCTTCGAGCAGCGACTGCATAATGGTTAAAGCATGAATTAATGAATCGAGCACTGACTGCATAATTTTTAAAGCATATCTTAATGTATAGAGCGTTGAACAAATAAGGGGGGATATATGTAACAAAAGTCTCGAGCTTTAAACTAACAAATAGTTGGGCAAATTTGAGCAAAACAAAAAGCCTCGAGCATTAAACAAACAAAGGGCATATGTGTAACAAAAAGCCACGAGCAAGCGCGGCAGAATGTAGAGAGCAAAAAAGTATGTAGAAATATAATATAAGCAATATTTGCATGGTCTAAATTTGTACAAAAACCTTCGAGCATCTATAGAGAGGCTATATTTTGTTTTTTAAGTAAAATATTTAGCATCTCGTTTTTTATTTTAAGAATGTCGGATAGGATAGCTTATAGTAATGAGCTTGGAGACAATTAAAGAATGATACCGATATCTTGAAACTGGCTGAGACACTATAGCTGACATACAAAGTCCAGACTAAAAACTTACATTTGGAGACAATAAAGAGCGTAGTCTTATGCCGATATCTTGAAACTGTCTGAGACACTATATCTGACATTCAAAGTCCAGGCTAGAAACTTGGCAAGTCTTATGCCGATATAGTGAAACTGTCTGAGACACTATATTTGACATTCAAAGTCCAGGCTAGAAACTTGGCAAGACAATAAAGAGCATAGTCTTATGCCGATATAGTGAAACTGTCTGAGACAGCGACACTATATCTGACATTCAAAGTCCAGGCTAGAAACTTGGCAAGACAATAAAGAGCGTAGTCTTATGCCGATATAGTGAAACTGTCTGAGACAGCGACACTATAACTGACATAGAAAATCCAGACTACAAAATTATAATCACTTAAATTAAAAGATGTTTTACAGTAATTTCTGAGTATACAAGTATATATATATATATATATATATATATATATATATATATAATTATTATAATTATTATTATTATTATTATTATAAATATTATAATATAAATATAATATAATATAATATAATATAATATAATATAAATATATTATAATATAAATATTATTATAAATATATTAAATATAATATAATATAATATAATATAATATAATATAACTATATTATAAATATATTATTATTAAAAAAAAAAAAAAAAAAAAAAAAAAAAAAAAAAAATCTATCCATTTCTATAGGGTAGCTACGATTCATGCTCCTACATTCTCCTATTTTGCTCCGACTTGCTTTTTGTGGCAACGAGCTTCAAGGTCATTCAAAGTAAAAAAAAAAAAAAAAAAAAAAAAAAAAAAAATTTTTTTTTTTTTTTTTTTTTTTTTTTTTTTTTTTTTTTTTATGTAAGCTTTGTCTTGGCCAGCACCTATAAAAGCCTCACTCCAACTTGCAGTTTTATCATATCATGGACAACTATAGTCATACTGCTCATGTTACGTTTATTTTACAGAATTCCAATTGGAAGCCATGGATCGTAGCCTTTACGTCTGTACATCCACCCTTTGAAACGATAACCTTAGCTGCCAATCCAAACAAGATTTCATTCTTGCATCGAGATATAGCCTATAACAACACCGTAAACGGTTTTCATGTACCCGATAACGTAAAATTTGGTACTTATGTAGATATTTCTGAAATGGATGCCACTATTCGTTCAGTTTTTCATAAGAACTTAAAATTTAGCGATTGGGATGTAGTCGGGGCCGTGGATAAGCGTACTTACGACTATTTGAAAAATATTATTCCCACTGTCTTGATACCGACCAACAGCCATAGCGAAGATATTACGTTGGGTGTCGCATACAGAAAATTTCAGTCTGATGAAAAATGGCGTCAACATAGATAAAATTTTAGAGAGTTTCTTTTATAAATCGCGCTTTAGCCTTCTCTACGCAAAACGGCTTGTGATCGATAGTCACCAATTCGTAAGGTGCTAGGCACATACATAAAAAATTGTATCTATTCACGTATAAAAATACTCCATGCTCGCACACATCTGTGTTGAGTTCGCTGCAATCCGGGCCTCTATAAAACGTAGAATTTGTACAGATGCATGTCCATCGCGGCACGGGGTCTTTGATCAGCATCAATACGCCTCCAGTCTCTTCTTTGCACGGAATCGTTTCTTCTCGAGATTGGCAAAAGCCATCTATGCACTGGGCATCCCTATCTACGCAAAGAAACGAACAATCGTCTATGCACGGTATCTGTTTAGTAGTACAATTTTGGCGAAACGTGGGAGCCTCGGCTCGAACCTGCCTATTATCGACTTGTAGTTTTGAGCTTTTCCAAACCCAAACATAGGCCAGCCACATCAGAAAGAAAACGACCCAGGTCTTGTGCATGCTTTTTTTGTTAAGTCAAGATGTCTGAAAATCGACAAGAGACGTTACACATTCCCAGATCTCTGAGTCGAGTCAACAAATGGCGAGATGCATGGGCCGCCTGCTATAGAATTATAGAAGAGTTCACGGTCGTGGATCTCAAACAATTTCATATCATTTTCGAGCGTTGGGTACCGATACTGAATTGGATATTCGACCAACGCATTCCCAGATTGGATCGTTACGAACCAGTTTTTTATTATTGTAATTTACCCAACGGGCCTAAAGAAATCATTAAATTGTATATGGATGAAAATACCGCAGACGAAACGGTGCCCGTCTACATTATTTTCAATCTGTACGAATTTCAAATTATTCAGAAACGCTATTGTCTAGACTATACCAAATCCAACCAGATGTTGTACAACGAGTCTCGCGGAACGGTCAACTTGGCATCGATGATGCAGGTTGAAAATTACAACCCAGCAGAATATTTCAAAACGATGACTTGTTGGCATTTACTGTTTATCTATACTCTCCATGCGCTAGCTCATTGGGACGCGTACGATAAATATGAACATGGTTATTACGATACGCACATTAATGTGAGAGATTCACCCTTTTACAAGTTTCATTTTTACGGCCAAGTCATGTATCGTAAATAAAGATGCCGAATCCTACTAAGATACCTACACAGTTTGCCTTCATTGTTTTGAACGAAACGAATCGGGGATATAGAAACCCTGAAGCAGTAGATATGCACGACGTGCAGGCGTTGTGCGATGGTGAGAATAGTTTGGTCAGGGTGGCCAAACTCAGACGTTTTTTCGCCAATGCCGTAACTTATAAAATGTTCAAAGAAGGTTTGCTTGTAGATGACAATGCTTGGAACGCAGTCGTACAATCGACTGAAAATGATGCCGTCAGGAAATACGCCAAGCGATTCATGACTCGGAGGCCTAGAAAGCGAAAAAATAGACACGTATCCAGATTGGGAACTTATTCAAACGCTGAGCTTTCAGATGATGAACTTTCAGACGCCTCTGCCATATCTATTACCCCATCCAACGACGAATGCGATGATACGGACGTGAATCTACCTTTGCCAGTCTGTGCTGGAATAAGACGCGTTTGTCGAAATTACGATGCCCAACGTCGATATATTCCTTACGTTAGAGATGCTAGCGACAACAAGCGCTATCATTTGAAAGTGGCTTACGCTTAAATTACGATCGGGTTCTCTAACGGATTGAAAGCCAGCGGTACGAGTGTCTTCCAGCGGGTGGAATAATATTGCGTGAACTTAAATTGGTCGTTGAGATCGTTTAGCGATAAGAGAGTCGATCTAGATTGGCATTCGGATAATCGACCCGCGATTACGCGAATGGGTACGGCTCCTTCATTAGGACCGAAGCAGGCTTGATCGGTTTCGCTCAACGGTTGGTAGTTAATGTTTCGTACGCTATGTTTAAACACCCACAGTTTGATTCTCTGAGGCATGAAACGCGTGCTCTCGAAAAATCCTAAATTCAGTACGCGAGCTATTTTCGGTACGTCGAAATTTAATAAGGTTATGAATTTGTAAATTTCTTCTTCAAAAGTCTCATTTTTCTGAAGTAAAATGGATTCGTCCAAATAAGATCGATTCAGCCTAATGGTGATGCATTTCGTTGGAAAAGACTGAAGTTTGTCCACGTAATGTGTGTAAAACGTATTGTCGCCGACACAGACCATATAATGTATTTGGAAAGGTTTGGCATCTCGAATATAAACATCTTCTGGATTATGGAATCGCCTGTCGTACGGTATGACCGTAGTAGATGGATGGTCGATCGGAATCATTTTGTAGTATATGTCCATGACTACATACTCTTCCAGTATAGGATATTTTTTTTCGTTTAAAAGTTGTAAGACTAAGGTCGCGTAATCCATAACTTGGTTAATTAAAGATGCCTAGGCCAGCCAAGGTACCCGTTTTGTATGCCTTTCAGACTTTGAATAGAACAAATCGAGGTTACGAATATCAACCCGATGAAGTCACGCACGCCGAAATAACCCGTTTAGCCATAGGAGATAATTTTTTAGTCCCTGTAAAAAATCTCAGGCGATATTTTGCCAACAACAACGCATTTCAAGAATATAAAGAAAATATACAAGTCGACGAAGGTTATTGGAATAATATTTTGAGAATGTCCGAGTTTCAAGGAAAAGTGGCTGATGCTAAATATGCCAGGCGTTTTTTGCCTAGAGAGCGTAACAGGTCCAGATATAAACACGTTTCTAAATTGGGTGATTATTCAGACGGCTCAGATTCGAACGCTTCAATTATTTCCATCACCCCTTCCAACGATGAATGCGACGAGACAGATGTGAATCTTCCTTTGCCAGTGTGTGCTGGAATTAGACGTGTCTGTAGAAATTATGATTCCCGACGTAGATATATTCCGTACGAAAGAGATGCGAGTGAGAATAAAAGATATCGTTTCGACATATCGTATGCAAATGCTTAGTAATATAAGCGTTTATTTATTTTTTGTTTCAAGGTCACGTTAAAAAAAAAAAAAAAAAAAAAAAAAAAAAAAAAAAAAAAAATTTTTTTTTTTTTTTTTTTTTTTTTTTTTTTACGTGCCACGCCCACCCTTGAAGCTTGTCTATATATACTATGGCTAACATGACTACACCCTCATTGTGTCTTGCCTGCAACGGTCGTCTAGTTACTATACCTCGTAATGAGCAAGATGTACATTGATGGATAGTTAGATTTTTCTATAAGAATCCATGATCTATTCTGATTTCATGAAAACCTGCAATATCTTGTCATTTGTCAGACAAAAGTCTATAAATATCTTGTTTTCAAAGTCAATATCGTTATCCCATCCTATTTTAAAGGTCAGGAGCGATTTTATGCATGACCTTACAGTAGAAGAAATAAATTCCACTCCCACCCACCCTAATAGATATACTATATATATACTATATATATAGACTGCAGCGCCATCTACAATGAATGGATAAAGAAATATAACTTTAGCAGCCAACTGAGAAATATAATTTTAGCGGCCAATTGAGGAATATAACTTTAGAAGCCAACTGTGAAATATAACTTTAGAAACCAACTTCATCAATCAACCAACCAACCCTTAAAAAAAAAAAAAAAAAAAAAAAAAAAAAAAAAAAAAAAAAAAAATTTTTTTTTTTTTTTTTTTTTTTTTTTTTTTTTTTTTTAGTGCGACCTTCAAACATAAATAAATAAATCCAGGGTATATATAGGCCTGTCTGAGACATCATTAATTTAAAACAGTACCAATGGCTAGCTCTTTGATCGAATCCTTTTCAGAAGATATCGATTCTGTTAACTCGATGTTACTATCTTTTGACAATGTCCATATTGATAACGTTGTACTTAAACCGCTCAATTCTTACAAGAGTTTGTCTTTACCATATCCAGGCCCTTATGGTATGCTCAGACGTCCAACCTTCAACTATCGATGGCTAGGTCCACCCAATTCAGACATGGTGAAATATCTTCGAACGAATGATGATCAACCTCAATTTTTGGATGGCCGTTCTCTGAATCCAGATGATAGTAAGAGTACAGAAATGCTGAACAGTCCATGGGCAAATCTTAATAAGGGCATTCGCAAATTTGAGTAATATATTTAAAACACGTTTATGTAATCGTCTTCGATATAACAATCTTCATTTTCTACCAGCATGATCCAGTCTCCTAGCAAGCCAGCCCGAATTCTTAAATTCGGAATTAGATGTCTGAAATTTTTTACGACGTCCAATAAACTAGTCTTTTCACTTTTGCAGACTAATTCATGTGTCTGATCTGAAAATGTAAATTCTTCTTCGTTCAGAATGCAATTCTTACCCTTTTTCTTTTTCTGAAAAAAATGCGGAAAGTAAATCTTCAAATATCGTATGACTTGCCTATTCGTTTTACGTTGTAAGAATTTCTTAAATTTTTTCTTGTTGAAATGGTCTTCGCGGTCCAGGAGCCGTTCTCTATTTTCTACGTTATATTTTCCGATGTCGCATAATACGGGATGATTTCGCGTATACAAGACCGAGAAATGATTGGCATCGGGCATGTGGCCTCCTAAACGATGGCACGTTGCTATGAAAAATACTATCATGGTAAAAACCGTTTCTATGAATTGAGGGCGTTCGATTATAGCTGGCGGATACATTTCGTCCGGTTGACGAAACATGCCAATAGTGTAGCCCGAATACTCTCTGAAATGGCCAGCGAATGGCAATACGTATTCGTCACCCAATATCTTGTTCAATTCCATTATGTCAAAAAAATGTTCTGGTATGTCGCACGATTTTGTACAGGTATAGGATCGCCATAATTTAGAATGGTTGGTAAATAGGCAGTGATATTTTTCAGAATTGAAATTGTTGAGTAAAGTAAGACAAGGCTTGTTGAAATGAAAAACGCAGGTCGTAGGTGAATATAACGGGTTCTTCTTCTGAATGTGGCGAATGATACTTTTGGATTCGTCAGATGTGCTAGTAATAGACCGTTTCGATTTACGAGGCATGTCTTTTTTTCAAGCCAAGCAATGATTGTAGTCGTTTTAGATATGGATGAAACACTAGGCGTGTATCAAGAAAATGTTTTTCAACCGCGTCCCAAACTCGATTTCTTTTTAAAGATGTTACGAGCTATGGACATAGATATCATTTTATGGAGTCTGGGCGAAGATGATTATGTACGGCGCGTCGTGGAAGGATTTCTGCCTTCGGTTAAAAAATACACACAGATAAATTTTGCACGAAGCGAGTGTAAGCTATCAAAAGAACTGTATGGCTATTATAAGGCATCTCAGCATATCAGACAAATGTACAAAGATCCTGTATTTTTAATAGGGGTCGACGACAAGGTTACCGAAAACATGGATTCGTCGTACGATGTCAGGATACATGTGCCTCCGTATCGTAAACCCGACGGCAAGGATCGCCAGTTGTTGAGAGTTTCTGAAGAAATTGTTGACGCCATCAGTTCAGTGAAAGATTTGACCCCTATTCAGTTTATGTCGGTAGACTATATGTGAAATAAAGGCGATGTCTAAAGTGGGGAGTAAAATAAAACTCCATCAGAAAATATACAGGTCACAACCGATGTATGCATTTCTAAAGTCTAATAACAAAAAACCAAACACTAGCCAGACAGTGGCTACTACTACTACTAATACTACTGCTACTACTACTGAATCGTTTTATTCAAATGTTACAGCAAATGCAAACGCTGAGGGAAATTTACCATTAAATATATTCGATTCTACATTGGAGGGAACTAGACAAAATATGAAGATTGCCGAGTATAAATTGCGCGGAATAGAAGACTTGGCTTCAGAATCAGACATAAAAGCGTTGACTTTTGTTCTAATGAGAGAATACATACATACTCAACAGAGATGTGATGGTTTTGTTTATTTTAAAGAAGGACAAGACGATAAATATCCCTTATATGATTTAGAACAGGATAAAATTTTACATCCATATTATCAGAAGAACAAACTTAATCTTAAGACACACGACTTGTTACGTAGATGGATGAACGTTCGCATATTAACGTTGGGTAGTGATATTGTAAAACAGTATCTTAAAAAGAAGGAAGATGAACGAAAGGCAAAGGCAGCAGAAGAGGCCCGAGAGGCAGAAGAGGCTCGAAAGGCAGAAGAGGCTCGAAAGGCAGCGGAAGCGGCAAGCGTATAAAATATCAAAGCGACATTAAAAAACATTATATAACATTTATTTAAAAAAAAAAAAAAAAAAAAAAAAATTTTTTTTTTTTTTTTTTTTTTTTTTTTTTTTTTTTTTTTAAATATGCCACGCCCACAAAGTCAAGTACCATAAAATGCCGATGCTAGTTCGTATTACAGTATATGTATGGTATCTTGAAGGATTACTGCAATATGTTTCGAGCAAATTTACCTCGTGTACTTATTTAATATTTTCACTGTCAGTGTTTAGACAATGCTCCGACCACATGACTACAAAAAAAAAAAAAAAAAAAAAAAAAAAAAAATTTTTTTTTTTTTTTTTTTTTTTTTTTTTTTTTTTTTTTGTGGGTGTGGCTTCAATTTATTCTATATAAATAACGGCTATCGTACTCAAACTATCATTTTGCTGATTCTCCTTTAGAAATAAAGTCATGTCTTTTCAATCGTCTTATTTACATTGCGTCAACAGAAAGACTGAAGCACCGCTGAAGGCCTATTTAATTTATAATCTTAAAGGAGGTATTTATTATTTATTACCTGATGATTATTCCAATTTTTGTCTACAGTGGATTGGTTTATCCAATCCACCTTCTTACACTATGGATTTACCCTCTACTCTAATGCATTCTATAACTTTAGATTTCGATTACAAGGGTTCTATCAAGACTGCGCCGAAAAGATTTTTCAGTACGATAGAATGCGTTCTGAAAAGCGTTTTTTTATCTAACGTGAAAAATTTTACTTACATTATTGCTATGAGAAAAGCCAGCTTGGGTATTCATATACATTTGCCAGAATTTCAGATAGGACACGACGATTACATACTATTTTGCGAACATCTTCAGTATAAATTCAAACAGATAACGCTGAACGATGAAACTTATATATTGGACATCCCACAAAATATTATGTTAGTCGGATCTTCTAAACCAAGCCATTGTCCCTATATGCCTGCCAGGCTGGTGTACGTAGATGAACGCAACACGTTACACTTAAACGTTTGGCAGCCGATCGAAAACGATATAATAACACTGAGATCCAGTTTTACCGTACGAAAACATAATGAAAAATCTGTTTTCAGAGAAATTTTAAATATGCCTGCGGACAAAATTCGTAATAAAATTTTAAATTACATGATGCCTATCGTAAACGATTTTCAATTGCAGAGACACACCTTACAATATGCTACCCATATTGGAAAATTACCCAATAGCTCGCCAGAGTGCAGAGACGTGGCCTCTTTTGTCACTAAAAAATCAAACGAGAAAGGTTTTATCAGCAAATCTAAAAAACTTTTGTTTAGTGACAGTAATGTACTAAGAGCCTACTATTATTTGGAAATTATTTCGAAATCCATTAAGGAATTCGAGACTAACAATCATGCTTTAAAAATGTGGTTCGAACGGCTGAGTCGCGACAAACCCATCGCGATTTGCAATGTACCTGAAGCGTTCCAAGAATTAAACGATATGCTGCGATTCGAAAACGCCTCGCTTTCGGAAGAGGTCAACCCCTTAAAAACTATCATGCAATTCAATAACGGATATTATTTCTTACCCGTATTTTATTCTTTATGTAAACATTACAGGACGGATTCTAGATCGATGTCTCGACAATTGTACCCGGTGCTGGATCAAGACTTTCATAAATTGCTAGATAAAATTCAAACGATCGATCCCGAAAATATACAGTATGAAATAACGGACATTACTATCAACACCTTACATTTTTGCGCCAACAATTTGTATGGGGATCGACCCGACATGTATCGGGATAAGCTTACATTGATCGTGCGAAACAATAGGCGGGCCGTCTTATCCGTTACGAATGACGATCAGATGATACAAATGATTAGAAGCATACAAGATAGGCATTTACCCATTCACGTTCTCAGGCTGAAAAATGCCATAAAGAAAGCTGGACGTTACATATGGAACGCGCTCGAAGATACTTGGCAAGAGATTGAACAATCAGATGTTAATCACCACGTTACCAATTTGTTTACCAAAATCAAATCATTTATCAAAGAATACCGTAGTTCTGGTGGTCGTGGTGGTCCCGACGACGAATACATAAATAAATTTACCGTTAGCGGTGTCAATTCAGCTATTTTGAGCGATACCAGCATGGAACGCAAATACATCCTGATGGATTCTCACAAGTGGTTTCTGAGGCTGCAGGACGGTGTTTTAGATTTATTGACGGGTCATATTGGCGGGGTCGTGCCAGAGTTTTTTCTTTCCGAAAAAAAGATAAATTTAGGGATTCCGCGTAACGAAATGATGATTTTGTGTAACAATTCTTCGAAACACGTAGCCTTGTATGAAAAACTGACAGATAAGAAATTTTTCATGGTCTATTTAACAAATTTATTTCAGGACGTGACCGATAACCTGTATGACACACTCTGTCAGTTGGTACCAGAATGCGAAGACGATCTGTCCAAATCCATGCTGCATTTCTATATAAATCTCTGTAAATGCGTTTGTTTCGAATACGACATTATGATGTATATGTTGGATATTTTGGCTAGCGTCTATATTGCGACAAATTACGAAAGAAAATTTTTTGTGTGGAAAGGCTTGACGCGTAACGGAAAAAGTAAGCTTTTCGAATTGATGGGACGCGTTTTGACTGCATATTATCATTCTATACAGTCTGAAAACCTATCTCCAAGCCATTCTGTTAATAATGCTACTCCAGAATTGGCGTCTACACTTTTTTCTTGTAGGATGGTCGCTACTGAAGAATTGGGTAGAAAAATTGACGAAAATCGTATTAAACAAATTACTGGCAATTCGTTCGTGGCTTTCAGAAATATGTACGAGCCGAATTCGGGTGGGATACCGATGGCCAAACTGTTCGCCTCTACGAATAACTATCCTGAATGCAAGGCCACGGAGGCTTTCAAAGATCGAGTGGTAGCTATACCATTCGATGCTGAATTTACCAGCGACGCGCCCGATTCGACATCGAAACAGGTAGCCGGCGATACGTACAAGAAAGATGTCTATGTCGTGGAGCAGTCTTTCAAAGGCTGTTTTTTCATGCTGTATTACCATTTGCAAAAATGTATGGCTAAAGATGGCCTGTTACACTACCGAAAAGAACCCGAATACATACAAGAATTTACGCGAGATTATTTAATTCATGCAGACATTTACGTTCAGTTCAAGATGTATATGGACGTTCAATTGATGCCCGGTACCATGACCACTACGAACGAGGTCAAATCTGCGATAAGACAATATCTGAAAATTACCAAAAATACATCTTTTCACGAGTGCGATCTGCTGTTCTATTTCCAAAAAGAATTTGGTCATTTACGTTGCGAAGATATTAATTTGAAACCCGGGGCCTTTAGTTACGCTACCGCTCAAGATGAAGATGAAGAGCTGCCCAATAAAAAATTAAAAGAAGACGATTCGATGGTAGTTTATTACGAAGGGGTAGTCATTAAGAATTTGAGACGAGTGAATTTGGATAACTGAGAACTAAGATCAATGTCTTGTAAACTTCAAAAGAAAAAATTTAGTGACTATTACGACTTGAACCTTTTGAGGGTAGCCAATTTGCCGATAGATTGTTTGATCGATCAGGTTACATCTAAAAATTTAAGCGAGATTGGTAAGACGCGTGAACAGAGCGGATTGTGGAGTTTGTTTTACGACGTGACGCCGAGAATCGTTCAGGTCTTTGAAAGAGAAGCTATGGAACATATTAATACTATATTGAAAGATGTCAGTCTTTACGGATATTTGTATTTCGTTGCAGACAACAAAAACCATTGGTATAACGCGCCGCTTTTTGATTACGAACAATTTCCGTTAATGTCTAAGAGAGACTGCGTTATGAATAAAATTCGAAAGATGGCTGAGAAATTTTTTAAGAATGGCACTATGAATTTTCACGCCACGTGTTTATATTTACTGTATTTCTACGCTTTGTTGGTCAATCCACACATCAATTGGATAATTGTAGATTATATAGCCAATGGTAATCGTTATCATCAATTTGGAACTCGATTAACGGGTAACATGAAAACTTGTGTGAAAAAAGTATGGACTGCATAATTGTAAAGTCTCAACTTAAATTTTTACCAACCAACCAACCGTTAAAAAAAAAAAAAAAAAAAAAAAAAAAAAAAAAAAAAAAAATTTTTTTTTTTTTTTTTTTTTTTTTTTTTTTTTGGGGGGGGGGGTTAATATTTTTTATTTATATAGCTTCTTTTACATCCGCCTGCCAAAGTATAAATACTCCTCTCGCCTCAGTTTATTATATACTCTGACTTTTGACTAGTCTTGGTTCTAATACCTAACCGTTACGAAAATGTCTCTTTCAAACATCTGTTTGGTAATAGACTTAGACGGGTTTCATGTAAATAAAGTTTTTTATCCAAGAGAGTTTGGTTACGCCATTCTAGAAACAAACCATTGTGACTGCGTGAGATATAGTCTCAATCATCTCGAGGGCGTCCTTTCAGAAGAAGATTGGAATGGTATCAGATACTGCTCCAGACATGTACATGGCTTATCCTTCAGAAGGCAACCCCGAGAACACATCAAGAATTTACACACGCTTGGTAAACTCATGACAAATTTATATAAGACGTACAAGACTGAAGATAAATACCTAGTAGCTTATAAAGGAGGCGAGTATGAGAAATATCTATTAGATAACTTGGGAATATCGTCAATTGACCTCGAAGACTTTAAATGTCCAAAATTTGACAACCTACCCCCACCCAAAGTAAAAGATTGCGGATATCATAGTAAATTTAAAGACGGGTCTAGAAAACCTCATTGCAGTATGCAAGAATGTATAGCATTTGCAGATTGGATTAAGAGTGAGATCAATAGAATGAAGTGAGTTAAAAAAAATAAATAACCCCCCCCCCCCCTCTTGAAAAAAAAAAAAAAAAAAAAAAAAAAAAAAAAAAAAATTTTTTTTTTTTTTTTTTTTTTTTTTTTTTTTTTTACTTGGCTACATCAGGACTATTTAAACCGCTGCTCAATTCTATAGCCATATTATTTGGCTTAGCCATGGATACTAACAGAGTAATCACATATTCGCTCACAGCCTTCATTTGCTGCGTGAATCGACCATACAATGGGTTCGGTATCTTGACAGTCTCTTCATTTTCCAGCATTTCTTGAATACAGTATAACAGACACTGTAATTCTACGACCGATTTATCTTCTTCCATTTTAGAGCAATTTTGATATTTTTCGTAAGCAATTAGTAACTGGTTAGGTGCCAATACTTTTGATAGTGTAGGAGTGACCATTTTTTCGTGGACGTAGCGACAAACTAATCCAGAAACCATATCGTATACGGCATGAAAAGCTTTAATCTGTTTGAGGCGCATTTGAGATTGTATAACGCTTTTAGCGGCCGTAAACATATATTCAAATTCGTTCGATCCACTCCTCTCCGTTATGATGCTGACCAAGTCTTTACCCATTGGTATCTCGTTCATTAATTTTTCCATATAAACTGTAAAATATTGTTTTTGAGTTTCAAACAAACGCTTTTCCATATGATCGTTTAAATTATTAGTCTTCTGCAAATTTGTCTGTAAATCTTGCAAAATAGACGTCTCCTTAGATTCTTCGTCTTCCATTTTATGCTTAGCTGGATTCTGTTCATCGCTAGATTTTTCATCTTCTTCTTCGATTGAACGTTTCATCCTTGATTAGTTCTGGCCCTCATTCATCAATTCTGGAATGGAAGGTTTTTTCTGCATGTCCACCTCGTAATTTGGAACGTTGGTTTCGATAGCCATGTAAGTATTTGGCTTGTATTCGTAATCTAGATCTAGAGTCCAGCGATTGACACCCACGTTCGAATCATATTTTAAAACGAAGGCATTAAAACGGTGCAGATGATCATGTTCTTTAAACGTTAGATGCTGAGGATTGACCACGACCTTGCCCCAAAACATAGGATCTGCTTTCGGGTCGTTCTGGGCGATTCGGCAGACGGGACTCGTGTACAGCAGACTGTATATGTCTACGCGACGATTTAACCTATTATGCCAAAAATTGGGAACTTCTTCGCATGGAGCTGGCGAAAAGTTATTCACGTATAACCATTCGTAAACCGTTTCGATATCAAACAAATAAAAGGAAGAAATCTTACGCGTTCTCGCTCGAAATTGGGGCTGGGTATCGAAAAAATGCTGGGCGTAGTCATATCGCCATAGCTTTTGACCGAGAAGGATACTTTCCGATTTTTTGAAAGGATTTGCGAGCTCATAATCTTTTAAACCTTCATAAAGAATAAACGAAACGGGTTCGCGCGTTCCAAGATAAAAATACGTGATGAGTTTGACATCTATAGGATCTTGAGGATCCTCTGGAAAAATACTCGCGCAAGCATCGAATCCAGGAGTTTTCAAATATTTTGTATCTGTAGTGTTTAAATGACCGTCTTCTAGCACGACCCCAAATAGACCGTAACGCGGATCGCAAACGCAACCCCATCCGTCTACATATTTAGCTTGTTTGAGAGGTCTTTCACTCAAGGCGTCGAATGTGCACGGTCTCTTGACACATTTTAAAGAGGATAGGCGTTTCACGTAATCGGGATGAAATCCATCGCTGGGCTTGATAGAACTGACTTTGATTTCGTCCGGTTGACAAGGATTCAGATTAATGTAATCGATCGCGGGTAGCTTTTGGCAAGTTAAGTTGACGACTTTGTATCCCGGATCGCAAGCGCAGGTATTTGTATCAGGAAGATATTTGCCATGGATACCACATCCTACGTTTACATCACAGTTTCCACCAAAATATTTTTGATTTATAAGATGTGGTTTTTTACAAACGCAGACGGCAAACGTAGCGCCTTGATAAGTGTATGATATCCATTCGCCAGTTTTCGGGTCGCAATGGGAAACCCGTAAAAGTTTTGGGATGCACTGATTCAGCATACAAATATGAGTTGACGGGCAATCCGAATTCGATTGGCATGCAGTATCTATCAGTTTTTCTTTAAGATCTAGAGTCAGTAGTGGCCATGGAGAAATTTCAGAGGTTTTCGTGTTTGTGGCCGCATAGACGAGCGTGAGTCCAACGTACAAAACCAAAAGTATCCAAAATGCTATTAACATGCTTTAGTAAATGCGAACAATTTTAAACGAGCCTCGTACATAAGCTAATCCTATAGAGGGGTCGATGGCATCCATATTCGTTAAATATTTTAACATTTTAAATTTTGTCTGAGGATTTTTGATACGTAAAAGAAAATTGTATGTACTGAGATACATCTTATTTATAACTAAGGTAAAAGATTTAAAGTTATATGAAAAAATAGTAAAATGTACTAAGGTTCTTGCCTCTCATCCTGTTTTCAAAGCTAATATTGTATAAATAACTCATCCTGTTTTAAAGGGTCAGGAGCGGCATGACCGTACAGTAGAAGAAATAAAGTCCACTCCCACCCACCCAAATAGATATACTATATATATACTATATATGTATAGACTACAGCGCCATCTACAATGATTGGATAAAGAAATATAATTTTAGCAACCAACTGAGAAATATAACTGTGAAATATAATTTTAGAAACCAACCAACCAACTGTTGAAAAAAAAAAAAAAAAAAAAAAAAAAAAAAAAAAAAATTTTTTTTTTTTTTTTTTTTTTTTTTTTTTTTTTTTTTTTTTTTAGTGGGTGTGGTCTTTGTTCACGTGACTTGACTGATTCTATATAAGAGTTGTAAATTATCTTGGCTTGCAGTCACTTGTGCTCTGAGCTAGCAATGTGGACTAAACCGCGTATTCCATTATTCTCAGACCGATATTCTCGATTTCGTTCGTTTAAAGGCTGGCCTTATGATAAAACTCAAATCGAAGAATTTGTTGATAGCGGTTTATTTTTTAACCGTACAGATGATACACTTAGATGTTTTTGGTGCACTGTTCGACTACATCCCAATAATAACCCACTTGAAAGGCATCGGCTATTTAAATGTGGTTTCGAAAGACCTACATTCAGAAGACCTACCAATGCAGTTCCTATCGAATCCGAAAGATTTACTAATGTAGTGTCTACCAATGCAGTTCCTATCGAATCCAAAAGATCTACTAATGCAGCTCCTATCGAATTCGAAAGACCTACTAATGTAGATCCTATCAAAACGAAGACTAGCATTACCAATGAGGATAACCTTGAGAATTTAGAAAATTATCGCTTGCTGTGCAGTATATGTTTTAGCAAAGAGAGAAAAATTATCTTTGAAGCTTGTAGGCATTTCGCTTGTTGCGAAAGTTGTTCAAACCATATTACAATTTGTCCCATTTGTCGATCACCTATTACCAAGAGAATTACAGTATACCTATCTTAGTCAATCAACCAACCCTTGAAAAAAAAAAAAAAAAAAAAAAAAAAAAAAAAAAAAAAAAAAAAAATTTTTTTTTTTTTTTTTTTTTTTTTTTTTTTTTTTTTTCAAGGTCATATTATTTTTATCATATATATATATAGGGTGCTGCGACTATAAAAATGTAATCGGTCTAATCAAGCATGCATTACGGAAGGTTTACTCAACGCTCCTTAGACGTAGCCGTATCCAACGAAATTATCACGCCCGAAGAAAGGGCTCAAATTGAAAATTTTTACACGTCCGATACATTTGTTCTGAAGGGTGAGGAAGCCGTTGAAATTCTTCGTACAGTTATTCCAGACATCGTATCAATAAACTACGATTCAGAGAACGACTTGCATCACATCCAAGTTGAAAAATGGCCCCATATCAAAGAAATGTGTTTGCATAATGCCAGAATTAAACCATGTTATTGGAAATATGTAAGACAGGACGACGGAGAACCCATATTCGAATATTATATGGATACGCATACTATTAAATTGTGCGAATGATTTAATACTTTGTCCATTTTCCACGTTTTTGTAAAACCGCAGCCATTCTTCGCGGCATAGATTCTAGCAGCTCGTCGAAATAGGAGTCGGTCAACTGGTTGAAGGCAGCATATACGTTCTCCCATAACTGATACTTGTTCGTCATGTCTCGACTCGTTTGTTTTTCTAGCTGTGCCCATACGTTTTCAACCGGATTCATGTCTGGGCCTTTCGGAGGCCAATCTTCCATGACTTCGATATTATGAGCTTCAAACCAGTGTTTGGCCAACCTGCTCGTGTGAATGGGAGACAGATCTTGCATGAAAATCAAATTGTTTTCTGCGAGCGTGTCCTCGACCAACGGTAGGATAGTGTTGGTATAATATTCGGCGTTTAAGGTTTTTTGATCTATCCTATGTATAATTTTAAAATTTTTTCCGAATGCCATCCATACGCATATGGTGAATCGGCCGTTGGCATTGGTATCGTTTACAATATATCTCTCGTCAAACCGATCGCTCAACGCGGGCCTATAGACTTTCAAAGCTCCTCTGCTGGAAGCTCGAAATATTTTTTCATCCGAGAATATGACCCTATTCCATTCGCTGACACCCCATCCTACATGGGCTATGGAAAATTGAAATCTTTTTTGTATGTGTACGGGCTTCAGAAAAGGTTTTCGTGCTGGAATGCGACATCGCATACCTTTTTCTTTTAAGCGTTTCCGAATCGTGTCCACGCTGACATGGGGTGCTATTTCGTCTCTTATATCAACCGCAGACACGAAAGGATTCGTAGTGACAGCGTTTTCGATATACAGATCGGTCAATTTGTCTGTTGCGCGAGGCCTCCCTCTCTTGAACCTGGAAGGTGGAGCGTATTCTTTAGCGAGCCAGTAATGGACCGTTGAAGGTACAAGATTCAATCTTTTGGCGATCTCGCGCTCAGACAAATGTTCTTCGTGACGTAATCTGACAATTTCTTGTCTAAATTCCATGTCTTGGCTTTGCGTCTCAGATAAAAACAAGTAGCATGGACACTACGGTATTTGTACATTGCGGCAAATGCAAAGAAAAGACTGAAACGTCTGATATAGAGATGAGTATGACGAAAACTGGCAGGCCTATTTTGAAAGGCGTCTGTAGAATATGCGGTTCCAGAAAAAATACTTTTGTAAAAATGAATGGTCATAATCAAGAATGCAAAGATGACCTTTTTGAATCTTATTAGTAATGATATATGCCATCCTGAAAACGTACATTTGCAACCCGGACCCACGTTATTTTGTAATCAGTGCCAAAATAGTTTTAACGTATACGAATTGATTACCAAGCCTTCCACAGACCATTTTCGATCGAGTCAGCTGGCCGAAGCCTTTTTCGAATGGACGGGCGACGAAAATGTACCCATGAATTTTACGCTGGTAGATTTGGAAGGCCTGTTTCCAGTATGCGTGGTAGGACAATCTCTGAATCGCGTCAAAAAAGGCTTGCGTCTTCTAAAAGCTTTAAATGGACCTTTTATGACTCGTTCGGAAATAAATCATTTCCCAGATATGGACACGTTTCTGATCGATTTCTTAAATATAGTCAACGAGCACTCAAACGAAGAATCTAGCCAGGCGCGTGCGATATTGGACGTATTGATAAAAGGCATGCACGATCTTCTCTCTTGCAAAGAAATAATCAATCCCTTCGAGACGTATTTCAACGACTTGGTGCCGTACGTGAAAAAATGCCTGAGTCAATGGGAACCCGTGCATTTGAGCGAGGAGTATCCCAATCTGGCCCACGAACTGCTGGTTCATTTACAACTGTCTTCCGCGATCCGCCAATCGTTCGGCAAATATTCGATTCCGTTTGATATCATACATGTCATGGTCAGTAGCTATATCTGTTCGGCCGATATGAGCGTGGTGGGTAACTGGGTGTTGGATTTCATGGCTAGAGTCTGCCGAGGTCAGTTCTTTTGGAAAGCCTATCCCGATTGTCCGTTCGTCGCTAAAATGAATAGAGTTATCCAACAGAATATCGATCATAGAAAACATGCCGCGTACGCTCAGACTCTGAAAGCCATAAGATTAGGGGATGCGATAGAATATTATTCGGAATACTTAAGGCCTTTCCATCAAGTTCAAATGTATTTAAAGAGTCAATTCTGTAGTAAAAATGACAGCGTGGCCGAAATGGCCTTCAACCAAATATTTCCTGCCGTTTGTTTTCAAGATCACGGAGATTGCTTAGGATTTATGGTAGGTAGCAGCTATCTCATGCAAATCATGAAACGTAGCAACGGAAACCCGCCGAAAGGGTCTTGTAAGAAAGCCAAACAGCTTCATGCAAAAATACAAAAATTTGTCGGTAAAATACAGAAATTTGATTCGGGACCGTTCTTATTTTGGACCTTGGATACGTTTCAGTTGTTCTTGATGAGCGATTCCAGTTACGAACAGGAAATTCAAGATCTGTTTGGCATAGTCTTAGATATTAATCAAGATGGAAACTAGCTGCTGGGAAACACTTCAAAGTCAGATCGCTAAGCTCTTAAAAACGGCTGTCGATTACTATGGGTCTCAAGATTCAGTCACCATTAAGACCATGAAGCTTTATATTGTGGGAGAGGTATTCAGGACGTTTGGCCTCGATTGGGATTTCATCTTCAGACTCTTCAAAACACATACACCCGTTCATCCTAAAATTGTCCAAGAGATGTTAGAACACAGCGACGATGATATGGGGGGTGCATTGTCTCAGATCTTTGTCAAGAACGAAAAGCTCAAAAGCTTGACCAAGGCCCTCGCCGCTAAAGGATACGATACCGATCGATTGTTGGCTATCGACGGTCTTGCTGGAAATATTACTAACAAACCCAATTTCGAAATGAAACATTACATGGGCAATCTTCGATTTGCCGATAAGGGCGAGAGAAAATTCGTGTTCGACGAAGAGACTGAATTTAAGCGTCTGCATGTCCAGGCTGTGAGGGAAATGTATAAAATGTTGGGAGATACTAAATTTAAGCCTAAGCACATCTATGAAATTTTAAGAAAATGTTATAGCGATACAGCCGACGTGAATCTACCAGAGATCGAATTCGAAGAGAGTCTGGACGAGGAATTGGAAGAGAGTCTCTCAGAAATGTACATGTCTAGTATGGGTAGAGATAATATCATGAGCTTCGTAAAAAGTTTGAGATTCAGAGGTGAGAAGCGACCCGCATCGGAAATGGAGGCGGTTGAAGAATCTGTAGAAAAACGTAAGTCAGAACCGGAAGAACCTAGAATGGATGTTGCTGCTGCTGACGAAGAAGCTCCTTAAACTAAATAAATTAATAATATAGATTTAAAAAAAAAAAAAAAAAAAAAAAAAAAAAAAAAAAAAAAAAATTTTTTTTTTTTTTTTTTTTTTTTTCAAGGTTATATTTTAGTTATATAAAAGCCTTTGCCTCTTAGAGAAAAGTGTTATTATATATTCTTTTCAAGCATGTCGGTCCATGAAAAAAAGACTGTATGTTTAAACGGCAATGTCATGGTACGTTATTATGAAAAAGAAGACTCGATAGAGAATGCGAAAAGAGAAAATGCCGATAGGGTACGTGTTTCTACAAAACGCAGTGTCTTAGAAAAATCCGTATTTGCCACACCAAAAACTGAACTCGAACGTGTTAAACGTATGATTGCGTCTTGGCGAAAACACGATACGTGTATCGTTTTTGGTAATTTGGGACGCCAACCATACCTCTTAAATTATTATTTGGACCTGTGTTTCGGTCATCAGGAAGACTTGCAAGTCTATTGCAAGTGGCCTATAGATACACCTTATCGTGTCGAAACTACAAATCAACCATCTGATTTTCTATTTATTGTGGAACCCCTTTTTGGATCTACTATCAAGAAGCCATCGTTGACTAAGCATTTGGTTGTATTGACTAGCCATTTAAATTTAGACGTTGTCGCCACCTATAAAACATATTATTGTTATCACCTGTCTTCTTATAAAAACCAAATTGCTGCGACGCCCGATCTCATATCTAATACTAAGTTCAAACCTCCCATTTTTCATGAAAAAATAGTTGTGCCAGATGGACCTGTGATTCTGAATGTTAGTGAATCTGATTCTGCGAACGAGGCTTATCTCAGGCTGCTGACTGGAAAAGAATTAATTAGACATAGACCCTTTAAAATTTTGATGACGGAACGCGATCGTGTTAATTTAAAAACGCATTTTTCGCAAACTAAACGAATGCTGGCAACATTGGAATTTAAAAAATGGAATGACACATTTTATTTTGATATTTAATACGGGCATGTTTTCGCAAGATTATTAGAGTCTTTGCAGGATTTAATATAATAATTAAACCAAGCGCTAAATTCACGACATCTTCTAAATTTTTTGAATGTCATTTTGGTTTTCAATCGATCTTTTATAAGATTGCGAGTCGTTGTTTCGTTTATAAATATCCCGCTTCCTAATGGTATCTTATGTTGTTCGTTTAAAGGTATTAGTTGAGATAGAGAAACGTGGGGTTCATCATATCCCAAAATCCATAATACTGCATTGGCAAAAAAATAGTATGTGCCGTCAAAGTATATTACGAGTTCGAATAGACAGTCATCCCATAAAACGTCTGGCGTAAATGTGAGCTTAATCCATTTATAACCAGACATGATTGCTTGTAACTAATTTGATTAAAAATATTTCAAAAAAAATGTCAACCAACCAACCTATATAAGCCCTGCCATTCTATTGAACTGCCATTCTCTCTTCGGAGCTTGGTCTATCAACATGTTAAAAAAATCCCCCCCCCCCCCCAAAAAAATATTATTTGAAAAAAAAAAAAAAAAAAAAAAAAAAAAAAAAAAAAAAAAAATTTTTTTTTTTTTTTTTTTTTTTTTTTTTTTTAGGTTGGTTAATTGATTGATTGACTCTAGCTAGCCTATATATATCATGCTAAAGTAACAGTTTATCTAAATTTGCTGATGTGCCACCACCTCTGTCAAAATTTTCAATTTTTTTTAAATTTGAAAAAAACGACTGAAAAGTAATTAAATTGCTTATTTTACCATGTATATGTAATAAGAATCACGATTCCACGATTAGTTTTCAAAAATATTTTTATTTTAAGATTACGTTTCTAAAGTTGGTCAAATTTGCAAAATTTTCATTTTTTTTTAAATTTGAAAAAAACGACTGAAAAGTAATTAAATTGCTTATTTTACTATGTATATGTAATAAGAATCACGATTCCACGATTAGTTTTCAAAAATGTTTTTATTTTAAGATTACGTTTCTAAAGTTGGTCGAATTTGCAATAGTCAACTCAAAGTCTAAATCTTCATTTTTGAAAATATACTTAATTCAATTAGCATTATAAGGCTTATTATAGATGAAACAGGATATTGTCAATCTGAAGACAGGATATTGCATAAGTCAGTTTCTACGAAAACAGGATGAGATAAGGCTTATTATAGATGAAACAGGATATTGTCAATCTGAAGACAGGATGCAGGATATTGCATAAGTCAGTTTCTACGAGAACAGGATGAAAAAAAAAAAAAAAAAAAAAAAAAAAAAAAAAAAAAAAAATTTTTTTTTTTTTTTTTTTTTTTTTTTTTTTTTTTTTTTTTTTTTTAAGATTGGTTAATTGATTGATTGACTCTAGCTAACCTATATATCATGCTAAAGTATATACATTATCATTGTCCAGCCATACTTATTTGTTTCAGCGTCTATAAAAATCTTTACCGCATCCTGTTTCCGTGTTCAGCGACATCTATAATAAGCCTTATCTCATCCTGTTTTCGTAGAAACTGAGTTATGCAATATCCAGCGACAATAATTCTATAAAAAGCCTTATCTCATCCTGTTTTCGTAGAAACTGAGTTATGCAATATCCTGCCTCCAGATTGACTATATAAGCTCTGGCATTTGATCGAATAGCCATTCTCTCTTCTGCCTTCGTCTAAACTTTGACAACAGCAAGTATAAAATGGCTCCAGTTCTATTATCGAAACCAGACTTTATTAAATATGTATTAGATACATATTTCCCCTCGGCAAAAGATGTCATCCGCATGGATTTTATTCTCGATAATACGTTTTCACATCTATTGAAAAAATACCATACATTTAACGTTATTGAGTCTGTAAATGAAAAAGAAAAAGAAGTGCTGAACTCTATAACAAATAGCTTAGATGAATTTATGTTGGTTTATAGGACAGAAATGGAAAGGCTTTGTGCAGAAATGAATATACATGACGAAAATGCTGTAGATTCTGCTTTGGTAACCGTAGCAAACGAGCTTTTTGGTGAAGGCATAACTTGGAGTCGAATTATAGCATTTTTCTGTTTTATTGGAGAATTTGCTATCATGTGTATTCGTCAAAATAAACCGAAAGCATGGGTGAATGCAACATATGAAGCTTTTGTACGAATAGTAAAAGAGACATTGAAATCATGGATAGAAGATCACGATGGTTGGGAAGGAATAAAAACTGCTTAAATATTACATCATCTAACCCAATTAAAAAAAAAAAAAAAAAAAAAAAAAAAAAAAAATGCCAACTTTGAAAAAAAAAAAAAAAAAAAAAAAAAAAAAAAAAAAAATATATTTTTTTTTTTTTTTTTTTTTTTTTTTTTTTTTTAAGGTTGGTTGATTGGTTGATTCTGTATAAATAAAGCTTATGACATGGATCAAATTGAAAGCATTCTACAAGTGGACGACCAGAGTCTAGGTTCATTTGGATCTCTCGAAAAGGGAATCGCCTATACAGTCATTTTGTCTATGGTTGGTCCCGTAATCTTAATACCAATCCTATATATAGTTATACGAGGTAACGTTAGAAAACTGCCGCTGATGTTATTAGCTTGTCTAGGCGTCTTACTGTTAGTGGTGCATTTTAGATTTTCTTGGATAGTTCGAGCCAGCGTTCAGCTACAGCAACTTTATAACCGATACTATAATGTATGAATACGAATTCAGACTCGTAGTTCATAGTTTGTCTTCATTCAAAGAATTTTTTCAAGAATTGGGCATTTCGACCGAAAAGAAAATAGTTTATTATATAAAGCCTCATTTTCGTTTCAAAGACGATAATTGGGATACGAAACGCGTAGAATCTACTCAAACAGTTTATCATGACGGTGTCTGGTTTAGATGGGTTTGTTCCATCGAAACGCCTTACAGACTCTGGAATACGTCTACGTGTAAAAATTTCTTGCATCAACTTGGAAATTTTCAAGACCCTATTACAGTCCAAACTCAGATTTTGTCAAAATCGATTCTGGAGCCCAACTCTATTCGTTTCAAAATGGACTGGAACATTGTTTGGTGTTCGAATGGGAATATGGTACGTTTGAAAAACCTTTATTGTATTTTAATAATTTAACTCCTTCTCTCGATAAATATAAAAACATTTACCATACCATGAATCGTTATTCAATTCCGCCTTACGAATCCAACGAAAATATTTTTCGAAAACCAGTCACTTGCGTTTCAACAATTTTGGAAGGTAATTCCTATTTATATGCACATAAACTGGATGGAATTTTCGGACTCGTTTTCAGCTATCGAGACAGAATCAAAGAAAAATGGGAAGGGCACGAATGCGTGGTACGTAGCGATATCAGTCTAGGTGACGGATTGGTATTTGCTGCAGAAAAATTAGAAAATGGAGCCATATGTTTGTTGGATGTCTATCGATATATGGGACATGATACTACTAGCTGGTGCCGACGAGAAATTTTGACAGAATATTTACCACATATGAAATTGGTCGAAGGCTATTTTGTCCAAAAATATGTTTCCGATAAGAATGCGTTAGGTAAACCCTCTTTTAAAGTCGATGGGATAATTATACACGACGTGCGAAAGGATATAGTTTATAAATACAAAACTAAGCATTCTGTGGATTTGGTATATTATACAGGCTATTTTCTTTTACCAAAAGGTCGAATTAAATCTTACGAGAAAAATTTAGAAGACGGATGCGTGTATGAAATTGCTATAACCGATGGGCGAGTCGTTCGAAAGCGATCGGATAGATTTAAAGGCAATTCGGCAAAACAAATAGAAGATATTTTTAAGTTTGGATGGAATGGGTCACCTATTGAATATGAAGACGAAAAGAAGACAAATAAAAAATCCAAATAAGTTTAACACATACACACACACACACACACACACACACACACACAAATTTAAAAAAAAAAAAAAAAAAAAAAAAAAAAAAAAAAAAAAAAAAAAAATTTTTTTTTTTTTTTTTTTTTTTTTTTTTTTTTTTTTTTTTTTTAATGTAGCCTTGTGACCTTGATAGCGCCTATATAAGCAGCTGACAAATCTCATATTCTAACATTACTCATTTAACTATAATACAAGGACATGGATAGCTATTTAGATCTCGTGTCAAAGGTTTTGGAAAAACCGCAATTGTCTGCGGGTATCGACTCTATTTTGGATAAAGACTGTTTAAATCTTATATCTAAAGATTGGGTAGCTCGTTTGAAAAATAACGTGACCTTTCAAGATTATGCCACCGACGGCAAACGGTTATGGAATCCACCTTATGTGACGCTGAATTATGAATATGAAGAATCCAAGCGCCCAAATTTTAAAGTTGCTGTCGTTGCATACTGTAAATTTATGAAACCTTATGGCGGTCTGAATCCCAAATTGCATTTAAGTATTATGGCTTCAGAACCATTACGTTTAATTGCGCGTGCGATGACATCTGATCTCGATCCTTCACTTCAAATTTCTAACGATTTTAAATTTTCTTTTCAAGAATGTAGTGGCGTGTTGAATTGCCATGAATGCGGTAAACGTGCAAGTGAATTCAAAGCAAAAGGTCATAACATAGATCTAAGATCTCAACCATGCATACTGGACACCAGTGTATTTACTGGAAATGAAGTCGTGAATCGCTTTCATAGTATGATCGAATCTACGTTTACTGACACGTTTGTAGCCATCTTAAAAATAAAAATTAATACGAGATACCGCTATAATACTCAAAATAATCAAAAATTTTTACGTATTAGTGGAACTATTTTAGATTTCATCGGATTTCAGGAAAGAAAATTAATGGCTTCTAAAACAGCTAATATAGGATTCATAACAGAAATCAATAATCAACCTCCAATGAAGGCTAAGGAGGCTGAACCTTCAACGAAGACTAAGGAGGTAGAATCGTCAACAAAAACGGATGATGAGTTTGGCGATTATTTGGAAGGGGTTTTAAACGATTCAAAACTAAATGAACCTTTTGATTTGGAAAAGCTAACAAATGATTCGAAACTAAATGAACAAGGGATATCTTATGAACCTTTTGATTTAGAAAATACTATTGAGTTGGAAAATACTGAAATTAGTCACGATACCATTGATTTGAATGATGTGGATGTAGGCAACAAGAGAAATTCTAATGATTTAGACTCGGATTCTAAGAAAAGAAAAGTAGATGAGGGTGAAAGTTATATATCCCAGTGGCTTTATGAGGACGTTTAATAAATTACGTAAACCATATATACTTTGAAAAAAAAAAAAAAAAAAAAAAAAAAAAAAAAAAAAAAATTTTTTTTTTTTTTTTTTTTTTTTTTTTTTTTTTTTTTGAAGGTTGGTTGATTGATTGATTAACTCTAGCTAGCCTATATATATCATGCTAAAGTAACAGTTTATCTAAATTTGCTGATGTGCCATCACCTCTGTCAAAATTTTCATTTTTTTTTAAATTTGAAAAAAAAACGACTGAATTAAATTGCTTATTTTACTATGTATATGTAATAAGAATCACGATTCCACGATTAGTTTTCAAAAATATTTTTATTTTAAGATTACGCTTCTAAAGTTGGTCGAATTTGCAATAGTCAACTCAAAGTCTAAATCTTCATTTTTGAAAATATACTTAATTCAATTAGCATTATAAATATATATCAACCAACCAGCCTTAAAAAAAAAAAAAAAAAAAAAAAAAAAAAAAAAAAAATTTTTTTTTTTTTTTTTTTTTTTTTTTTTTTTTCAAGGCTTGTTTAACTATATATATATAGAATGGCTAACGTGCCCACACTATCCGTTAGTGTTTCTTCTAACAAAGAGTTCCACTTTTCATAGCATCCGATAAAGCAAATTGTGACGGCACGTCGTTTTGTGTGAAATTTTTTGGTGAAATGTCTTTCTTAATCAAAGATATAATAGAATTTAAATAAATTTGACTTGTGACAAAATAACCTTTTATTACGAACCACAGGGGGAAACTAACATTTTTGGTTGCTACTAAACCGATACCTTTTAAAAATTCACAATTCGGAAATAGAAAATTTGGAAATTTCTCTTCTGTATACGAAATTTGAGCTTCAGCAAAATGTAAATTATATAAGAAATATTTCATAGATAAAGAGATTTCTAAATCAGTTAAACATGACGCCTCAGCATTTTCATCGTAAATGTAAAAATCATTCATAATATTATGTATAGTTTGATCTTGGATATAGGATTCAGAAATTGATCTTTTACTGCGAATATGAGAGTTTAAGTGTTTAGTATACGTTTCGTGATGCGGTGCCGAGTCAATCTTAACGTCTATGAAATTTCTATACAGTTCGTATATGTATCTGTCATCATTACTTTTGCCAGCAATCAAACTGTATTTCCGTACGTTTTCGACAATGACAGGATTCATTTGATAATTTCGCACCGAATCTACTTGTCTGTGATCATCGAATTCTTCAGGACGAAAATATCTATCGAAAAAATCTTTGGTGGGTACGATGACCGTATTTTCTGGAAAGTAGCCCCTGTTTTGGACTGGCCGTAAAAATGCTCCTGCGTACGCTACGTTAGTTGGATGATCTTGCAAGTGCATTGCCATTTCCAAGCCAAAATACTCTTTTAAATGATTTGAGCATATGAGCATCTGGATATTAGCTCTCCTGCGACCTTTGCATTCGTTTTTTGAAGCGTTAAAGAGACATACGGTCGATTCTAGCTTTGACATAATACACCTTATTTTATCGAATCAAGTCCTTCCTCATGCGCAAGTTCAATTTTCATCCCAAACGTGTTTCGACTCGTTTCAGACCGTTTAAAGTCGTGGCCAGAACCAAACAAGGCTTGAAAGCGCTCGTCACGAAAAGTAAAAAATTGGAAAAGGCTATTAAAGTAATTTTCAGTAAAAAAAGTTTAGCGGTTGCAGCTACCGGGACGGCTGTCGGTGTAGGCGTAGCTAGCATTTGGAATTATATAGAATCCAATTCGGGTTGCTTCAAGAGACATGCTGACGGTTCCACATGCAAATACGAACAATTGAGTTGTTGTCAAAAAGATAAATTGGACAATGTTCCATTCTGTGATGGAGCCGATAAAATGGTTAATGCTTGCGAAAATTTTGACGCGGACCAAGAACAATCTTGTTGTCGTCTGTGCGATTGTCAGTACGTAAATTGTTTGCCTAGCGAGACCATGCAGTGCCAGAGACCGACGGTGGCAGACGCCTTATCCCATTACGCATCTCAATTCGGCTCGACTCTCTGGTCCGGTATCGAAACTATTTTTCCATGGCTATGGTACATTATTTATTTTATGGCGGCTCTGTTTATATTTTGGATTGCTAATTTAGCCCGATCTCTTTTATGGAGAAGAAAGTAGCATGTATGAAAGATTGGCGAGCTGTCGTTTACCCGTCGACGAATTGTTATCTGAACTCGTTCAAAAGGAATCCTTAGATCAAGCCATTAGAATTTTAAATCCGAGACTTGGTAAATGGCCGATAGAATTTTATGTTTCTTTGGAAATGGTCATGCATCCTAAACTCCGCGACGCGGCACGAAAATATATCTCAAAATTATTGGAAGAGAAAGAAAAATATGGATACATTTATTATTTGAGTGGCCAGAGTTTACTAATGCCGTTAGCGATTCAGTTTCGAGGAATCGAATTGTTTACTGAAACCGAAGAAAGAGATCGTATCACGAAAGCTATAGAGGCACTGGCCAGCGAGTTTGCATGCAGGAGTAGTATTATGTACGAAATTACTATGGTAGAAATTTATTACTTTTTCATAAGACTTGTCAATCCAAAATTGTCTTGGTTGGCTGTCGAATATATGATAAATAGCGTAAAGTTGCACGCTCATCTATTAATGTCTTCAGAAAGAAAATTTACGTGGACTGAAGATAAAGAGTTGGATGCAAAAATAAACAAAGATAAATTGTTATTTTGTACCAGCTAAAAAATCATAAGACAAGAGTAATATTTACAATTTTCAAATTAAATATTTATCATTAAATCAAGATAATGGAGGCCTCAGAATATGATATTTTGTTGAATGGTATATTAAATAACGATATTCTTAAAAATGAAGTGGAATGCTTAGTTGGCGAAACTAAAGCGTTGAATTTAATTACTTACGACTGGCAGTCAACTTTAGAAAATTCTATGGTGTATCAAAACCACATTAATAAAAAGGTTAGATATAGTAAAGGGCATGCGTGTGGAGCTGAGAATGTCGCTTTTGTGAGAAGGATTCTAGATCGTCAAAATATTTACCGTATATTAGTTGTAGGTGAATGGATTCTTCAAAAATCGGATAGAACGGATGACTATTCAATCGTTGCAAAAAGCTGTGAGCCTTTAGACGTTATTGGCCTATCTATGCGCGAAGACGAAGATAAAAAATTACACACTGGCGGACGATTTTTTAATAGAACGTGCAATCCAGATCTATGTTATTGCTGTAGGAAATATCATCAACATTTTAATATCAACATTGAACCAAAAAATTGGTGCGTATTAGATATTAAAAAATATGATGGTGCTAAGCTTGAAAATACTTGTACGTCAAAACTACTATCCATAATGACAGAAATGCCAAGTTTTATGGGAATTTTTAGCATGGAAATACATAGTCGAACTACATTTGGTGATAGTTCATACAAAATATGTGGCACGATAAATGAAATGGTTATTTTTCAAAGAAAATCATTATTTACTAGAAATTTTATTTCATTTCCACTAGCTGTCGATTACCTAACTGAAAATCATTTGGCAGTGGAAGAAAAGTCTAAAAATGAGCCGGTAGTTGAAGAAATCTAGTTAAACCAACCAACCAACTGTTAAAAAAAAAAAAAAAAAAAAAAAAAAAAAAAAAAAAAAATTTTTTTTTTTTTTTTTTTTTTTTTTTTTTTTTTTTTCAAGGTCGTTTTTTTGACATGACTTCGAGCCTATATAAATAGGCGCGTTCATAAACGATTTACCATTATCAACTGTTTTCTTCTATAGTAAGAGTCAAAATCTTATGCACTAGAGATATGGAATATTTAAGCGCAACTGCTTCATCGTATTCAGATCATGACCAGGAGGTTTCAAGAGCATATGCATTTTTAGATCGTAGAAATACAAATTTCGAAAGTCAAGTTGAGATTTATGAAATCACTGAACGCCTTATGCAATTTATCGCGAGAACTCCAGTTTTGTATGGAATATACCTTTCTGTTTTTGAAAATGCACCTGATGATTCTGACGACCCTCCGATAACAAATCCCCTTTCGAATAATGTTGTGGAAAAATTGACTGTTGTAAAATTGGATGAAAATTCAATTGAATTTAATAAGAATTGCGTTATTTGTACAGAAGCCTTTTCTCTAAATGAAGAAGTGTTAATTTTACCTTGCAAGCATGCATATCATGAAGCATGTGTAAAGGACTGGTTTAAATTACAAAGTACTTGCCCAGTTTGCAGAAAAATACCGTATGAAGAGTTGTCTAGTGATTCTTCAGAAGATTCAAATGATGATTACGTTGACTTGGATTATCTCACATTTTTTAGATCTATTGATCAGCTGTATAGATCACATCTAAATTTGGACGGTAATCCTGGAGCCGACTTAGATATGGACAGTGCTACTGATTTAGAGGCCGATTCAAATATTGATTCAGACTTGATTTCAAATACTGACTCGAATATTTCCATCGATATGAATTTAGGAATCGATCTGAGTATTGACTCTCAAATGGATAATTCTATGTCGGAATATCCACAAAATGAAGATTGCGGCGACTTTGTTAATGACATAACTCCTAGCAATTTACACGACATGAGAGATATGAGCTTGTACGATATTGATTGGGATGATATGAATTTCGATGACATGGCTACATAAATAAAAAAAATACTCTTTGAAAAAAAAAAAAAAAAAAAAAAAAAAAAAAAAAAAAAAAAAATTTTTTTTTTTTTTTTTTTTTTTTTTTTTTTTTTAAGGTGCCACGCCCACCCTTGAAGCTTGTCTATATATACTATGGCTAAACATGACTACACCCTCATTGTGTCTCGACATTTGCCTGCAACTGTCGTCTAGTAACCATGCCTCATAATGTGTTTTGAGCAAGATGCATATTGATGGACACTAGATAGTTAGATTTTTCTATAAAAGCCCATGATGTATTCTGATTTCATGAAAACCTGTAATATCTTGTCATTTTGTCAGACAAAAGTCTATAAAATTTTGTTTTTAAAGTCAATATTGAATATATAACGCTATCACATCCTATTTTAAAGGAAATGGGTCAGGAGCTAGTTTATGCATGACCTTACAGTAGAAGAAATAAATTCCACTCCCACCCACCCTAATAGATATACTATATATATATATACTATATATATAGACTGCAGCGCCATCTACAATGATTGGCTAAAGAAATATAGCTTTAGCAGCCAACTGAGAAATATAACTTTAGCAGCCAACTGAGAAATATAACTTTAGCAGCCAACTGAGAAATATAACTTTAGCAGCCAACTGAGAAATATAACTTTAGAAACTAACTTCATCAGCCAACCAAAAAAAAAAAAAAAAAAAAAAAAAAAAAAAAAAAAATTTTTTTTTTTTTTTTTTTTTTTTTTTTTGTGACCTTGTAACCTTGATAGCGCCTATATAAGCAGCTGACAAATCTCATTTTTCTAACATTACTCCTACATATGTGGCGATGAAAGGGCTTTGAAAATATTAACTGGTCTGAAGACTCTCTGCAAAGTCCAAGTAACTATGTTATTTTTTTAAATGTAGTTTAATATTTTTCGTTTTCGCAGTTTACTCTATGAAGGCCTTATCTTTGAAAATATTGTCTGGATGGCTTTGTCTCTGAATCTATATATTCATTAACAAAATATTTTAAATTCTAAGGCCTAAATTTACAACATTAGCATGAAATCTTGTAAATTTATAAGATGGTCACGGGTATATTTTGGTTTTTTCGACAACAAGTTTGGACAAAGGGCTTACCCTTGGAAAATATGAACGGATTCTCTGCAAAGTCGACGCAAAGAGTTTTTTCTTAAATGTGGCTTAACCTACTGATCAGACGTTAATATTAAATTTTTAATCGTGTAAGCTTGACTCCTTGCTGGATCAGGTTTGTGTTCTAAAGAAATCATTGGACCTATAATTTTCGTAGCCCTTAAAGTATTATTTCCTAAACTAACAGCATATCCAAACTCGATACGGACTGATTAAAATTTTTGATAGATATAAGGACTCACTTTACCAACTTATGTTGGGTTTGGTAGACAATAAAGAGAGTAGTCTCATGCTGATATAGTGATACTGACAGAGACACTATAGCTGACATACAAAATCCGGACTACAAACTTACGTTGGGTTTGCCAAGACAATAAAGAGAGTAGTCTCATGCTAATATAGTTAAACTGAATTAGATAGAGACACTATAATTGGCATGTAATGTCCAGACTACAAACTTATAATCACTTAAATTAAAAGATGTTTTACAGTAATTTCTGAGTATACAAGTATATATATATATATATATATATATATATATAATTATTATTATTATTATTATTATTATTATTATTATAAATATATTATAATATAAATATAATATAATATAATATAATATAAATATATTATAAATATAATATTAAAAAAAAAAAAAAAAAAAAAAAAAAAAAAAAAAAAAAAAAACTATCCATTTCTATAGGGTAGCTACGATTCATGCTCCTACCTTCTCCTATTTTGCTCCGACTTGCTTTTTGTGGCAACAAGCTTCAAGGTCACACGAAAAAAAAAAAAAAAAAAAAAAAAAAAAAAAAAAAATTTTTTTTTTTTTTTTTTTTTTTTTTTTTTTTTTTTCAGTTGGTTGGTTGGTTGATATTCATTCTCTATAAATAGCGGCTCCGTACTCAAGCTACATTCATTCTACATTGCTTGCTAAAGTATGGTGTACAAATATAAGCTTATCCGAGTCTATTTTCATTAGACCTTTTGCCTTGGCCCGTCTACACGATTTTCTCAAGGCTTCAAACGTAACCTTTCTACCGATCCAAGCAAAAACCATATTTTTCCAGCGAATTAAGTACGTTTGATGTTTTTTCGTAAATAGTTTTTTAGCCAACGCGTAATCTTCCAAAATATTCAAGTCTTTTAAATACGTTTGTCGTCGGCCTGGGTTGTCATTAAACCATCCCAACAAATCTTTCATCTTGAGGTCAGTAAACATCATCACGTAAGCTAGCATACTGGTTTCGTCTGTTGTTTTTCGAAATTTGAGTCCGTTATATACTCGCTGTAACTCTTTAACAGATATCATGTTTGTGGCCAAACGTTTGATGGAATATACTCTATTAAACAGACCCGATCTTTACGAGGCCATTTTGAATAGAATCCAACCCCATAATATGGATTCGGTTTTGAGGTTGATCGAATGTCATTTGAGGAAAATTCAAGATTTAAATATATTTAACAAAAATATCACAGCGGTTCCTGAATTCATGTGGGCCGTAGTAAAACATTTGAAATTTCCTACGCCTGGAGACGCATTTGGAATTTATCGAGCGTGTCGCGTTACTAAATCCGATACACAGGGTGCTTTAGACAGCAAACACTTGTCTTCGTCTTCGGAATCCGTCAAACAATTTAATGTGAAAAAAACATTTTATATGAACTCACATTGTTTTCTACTCAAAAACAAGTTTTCGAATTGTCCAACAGACGGCGACATTCTACAGTTTATACGATACTTTCAATTCCAGAATTGATGAAATTGCTACCAGATGCCTGTCACTTAGAACGAGGCGGTCCTCGAAACAAAGGCAGAAATTCAAACGGAGATTTTAAATATTTGAGCACGTGTAAATATATTTTGGTTGAAGACAGGGGTTCTATCAAAATTCTTTACCAATCGCTAAAAGATTTACATGAAATGTTATGTAAGATTCCTCCTCAAATGGTTGTGGCTTTTTCTGATGTGCGTAGCGTTTTTCAAAAATGTGGAATCGTTTGCTATTTTTTTAACATGGTGAATTTAATAGAAAGGCAATTGTTTACAAATGATGGGTCGGCTTACGAAAAAGATGTATTATTTCTGATTAAATGTCAATGTCGTAGCGGCAAACCTTTACCATTAACTAGAGATGGGTTAGCAAAAAATCCTGACAAGACGCCTATAGAAGTGTTGAGCTTTGAAGCAATTAAGAAAAATTTAGCGCGATTAAGCACTGGTACGAAGGAATGGTATAATGTACAATCTTCAGCCGATAGTATATTTTTTGGAGAACAGTTTAAGGAAGGAACTGGTTATGGCTTCAGTTTAATGTCGTCTGATAAAAGTTAAAAATAAGTTGAGGTTGAATGAAGGTTGTATAAAATTATATTTCAAAGTCACGAATTTAAAAAAAAAAAAAAAAAAAAAAAAAAAAATTTTTTTTTTTTTTTTTTTTTTTTTTTTTTTTTTTTTTGTGGGCGTGGATTATATACATATATATATAAAACAAAAATTGGTTAGTTGTTCACAATAGCTTGCAATTTTGGTAGAGATGGCTGACTCTTTTCCACTCTTAGATTTACCGTATGAAATTTTAATAACAATCTTTAAAAATATTTCTTGTATTGATAAAGTTGACAAGTTGTCTAAAATACCCGAATTGGATAACTTGCTGTGGGATCCATATACGTGGCGAGCTTGCGATAAAAATTTTCTAACGATGATTCGTACTCTGAAAGAAGGCTGGTATCTAGACCCTTATGGTTTTCCTTGTTACGCGTGGGTGAATGGGCATCTCAAGACTCTCTCCATACGCTATTTTGATTATAACTACAAAGGCACTGAATGCACACGATTGGGAGCACAAAATCCTAAAGACGAAAAATGTATATCTAAAAGAAACTGGAAAAAAATAAAATGGGAAAAAATGAATAGCTTGCTGAAAAATATTTTTTCGAAACAATATTTACCGATAAGATATTTACATAGAATTAAATTATATAAATTAGAATTTGCTAATATTTCGGTGAATTGGTCGTCTGATACTCTTTATTGGTTTGGTAAAGCATACAAATTGGATATATTTAAACCATGTATTTTACATGATGCAATGTTTCCCAAACGACCCCATTATAAAGTTAAACCAACATACATAAACGATGAAGAATTAATTGTGAAATGTATTTATAAGGGAGGCTGTTACGAGTGCGAAGAAAAACAAATTATTAAATCTCTTTCTGACCTAATTTGGGCACCTAATAAACAAGTCAATTGTTCTATGATAGATAAAGATAATGTTGAAATAGAAGAAACCATATTTTAAGCACGTAATCTCATTCTACAATCATGAAATTGGCATAGGCAACAACACTTCAGCTGACATTCAAAGTTCGGACTAAAAACTTACGTTGGGTTCGGCAAGACAATAAAGAACGTAATCTCAGGCTGATATCATGAAACTGGTTTAGGCAACGACACTTTAGCTGACATTCAAAGTCCATACTATGTTGAGTCCGGCAAGACAATAAAAAACGTAATCTCATGAAACTGGTCTACCAACTTATGTTGGGACAATAAAGAGAGTAGTCTCATGCCAATATAGTGATACTGCATTAGACAGAGACACTATAGCTGACATACAAAATCCGGACTAGAAACTTACGTTGGGTTTGCCAAGACAATAAAGAGAGTAGTCTCATGCTGATATAGTGAAACTGACAGAGACACTATAATTGACATGTAATGTCCAGACTACAAACTTATAATCACTTAAATTAAAAGATGTTTTACAGTAATTTCTGAGTATACAAGTATATATATATATATATATATATATATATATATATATATATATATATATATATATATATATATATATATATATATATATATATATATAATTATTATTATTATTATTATTATTATTATTATTATTATTATTATTATAAATATTATTATAAATATATTATAATATAAATATAATATAATATAAATATTATTATTATAAATATATTATAACATAAATGTTAAAAAAAAAAAAAAAAAAAAAAAAAAAAAAAAAAAAAAAATCTATCCATTTCTATAGGGTAGCTACGATTCATGCTCCTACCTTCTCCTATTTTGCTCCGACTTGCTTTTTGTGGCAACGAGCTTTAAGGTCATTCAAAGTCATTAAAAAAAAAAAAAAAAAAAAAAAAAAAAAAAAAAAAAATTTTTTTTTTTTTTTTTTTTTTTTTTTTTTTTTTTTTTTCAAGGGTGGGTGTGGCACCTTCCTATAAATAAGCCGCCATAAATATTTATTAACTCATTCTCCTGTTGGATTTGTTACAGTATAGTCTACATTGGTTTAAGGCTATAGTATTTATAAATCTTTATTGACCCATTCTATTGTCGGATTGTTACAGTACAGTCTAGATTTTCCACAAAACATTTCAATCGTGCTTTCGTGAAGTTTTATACTCTCAGTTGAATTTCTTCTACAAATCAAGAGTGTGCCGTTGGTACCTACTGCATAGTATAATTCAGACTTTTTAGGTCTTTTTACAAACAATTCCAGGCTTGACTTATCTTTTTGTTCTCGGTATCGTGTCCATATTACGCAATTTAGCCATTCGTCTGGCTTTATAATTTCGTCGACCTTCAACGAAATAATTGATTCCACGTATTCCGTGGATGAATCTTGTAATTCGCGTCCCATATACAAGGTGTATAAATCCGTCAAATAGGCTTTAGGTACTCTATTACAAATAAATAGAATATATTCGGCAGTCTGACCTTCAGAATTTACAAGAATCAAGGAAACGGTCTTTTTCTGGCAAAGATGGCATCCACGTATGCTGTAACCTCCGATATCGTAGTTGATAAGCAAGGGCTCCGTGAACATTTTCTTACTTTAAGCAAATCTCAGAAAAAATTTTTCAATTATGTCGTCGACTGGATCAGGAAACCTCGCAAATTATTAGTGATTGTTTCTGGGGGTCCGGGTACTGGCAAATCGCATTTGGTTAAAAATACTTTCGATCTGATTAAGGCTCCGCAGATTAGGATGAGTTTCACGGCTCATAGTGCTGAAGCGATAGACGGTTGTACAATTCATTCCACACTTAAGCTGAATTCTAAACACGTTAAAAAAATAGAAGATAAGTTAGAAAACGAAAAAGATTTGTTGAAATCTATAGATAAAAGTCGAGAGATTTTGTCTCAATTCAAATGCGACATTTTTCCTCATTTGGTACTCGTGGACGAAGTGTCTATGATTAATGGATGGCTGATATATTGGCTCATTAGATATTTTATGGATAGGTCCCACGGCCCATTGCTATTTGTTTGCATGGGAGATCCTCATCAACTCGAACCCATCAGTTCTGAGCATAATTTGTTTAGCATTAATTTAAACGAAAAACGATACGACGTTTGCAAGATTCGTTTGAAGGAAAATCATAGATTCACACCCGAATATGGAAAAATTGTGAAGGAATTACGTCAATTTATTGATAAAAAAGACACGACAGGCATGTTTGCTTACATATGCGAAAAATTTCCAGTAGTACAGGATATCGATAGGACTCTTTTAATGAAAGCGGATAAAGCCATGGCTCATCAAAATACAACTGTCAACAGTTTTAATAAGTTTTATTTGAAACATAAAATCGAAGGTCCGGAAATAGAGTTACATGAAGATCTGGTCTTGAAGTCAAATTGTGAGGTGTTTGTAACTGCAAACTATTGTGCGAAGGGTTGTAATAATGGTACTAGGTTAATCTTTCTTTGCTATGATATTGAAAAAAATGCTGCAGTGTGTAGAAATCCTAAAACGAATGCCGAAGTTAGAGTGTTCACGTCAGGGTATACTGGACGTTTTCCTCTAGTGTTAGCATTTGCCGGTACAATTCATAAATATCAAGGCGATACGATAGATAATTCGAAAATTGTAGTCAGCTTAGATGACAATCGAAGTATGAGTTTGGTTTATACAGCCTTGAGTCGTGTAAGAGATTTGGAACAGATATTAGCTATAAAGTTTTAAGTAAATTATTTAATAGATTAATGGGTTAAATACAAACCTTAAAAAAAAAAAAAAAAAAAAAAAAAAAAAAAAAAAAAAAAAATTTTTTTTTTTTTTTTTTTTTTTTTTTTTTTTTTTTTTTTTTTTTTTTTGGGGGGGGGGGGGTATGTGTCCGGACTATATATAAACCTTAGCCATTACATCTCTCTTCAAGATTGTCACTTAAAGCTGATCTATATTAATTGTTGTATGACGGGGTGTTTGATCTCGTCGTAGTGGATATCGTTTTGAACAATGGCTTGTCAATATTCTACACGTTTTGTTTGGCAATCGATTCGTTGGAAATCTTCCTTGTACCTTTCTAAATCTTAAACTGTGTGGATGGTAGTTGTAAACCAATTCGTTTTGCGATACTCTTCTCAAATATGGATTTCTAATACCCCTGCGAGAGCCAGTGCTACTATTGCTGCTAACGCTACTACTTCTGCTTCTACCTGAGGAGCTACCGCTTGAATTACTGCCTGTGCTTGGGAGGCGAGGTCTGCCTCTACCTCTACCTCTACCTCTACCTCTGCCTCGACCTCTGCCATTAGCTGGGCTTTGAGGTCGTCTTGTTGGAGATGGGAACTGAGCTGGAGATGGAACAAGTCTTTGATCATTATTTCGAATAGCTACAACGTTAGAAGGTCCTGGAACTCTTCTAAAGATGACACGAGTAGGCGATGTAGGACTTATGGATGCAGTATACGAATTCAATGTAGGTGAGCCTCGATTTGCCATTCCCTTTTTTTTTCATTCATTCTACCGAACTCGAAGACATTGTTCACCATAGGATAAACGTTATACATATAGGCCGCTTTGCAGGCTTCTTGTTCAGATTTAGGTATTATGTATTTCACACCGCCAAAGGAAGATAATTTCACGTTAAATTTTTTGTCAATATTTCCAAATTTATAAAATGGTAGCATAGACAGAATCGTTTGAATATCGGTCACATTTCCGTATTCGAAATCTTTGCAGGATAAGGCATCGAGCGTTTTTTGTCTAAATCTACAAAAACCGCTATATCCTTTTTCGGCAAAGCATAGAACCCATCGCGAAATAGAATCTTTGTTTTCTAGCATGAAATCAAACGCATCCCAAAACGCGAGAAACATACTCAATATGTCTTTTGTGTAGTGAGTGAGGTCTACGATGACATACGTGTCGTTGGTTTCGAGAGGAGGATTATCTTTTCCAGAAATTCTTACAACGTTTGTATAATCGACCCGAACCGAACCCACGTTTTGAGTCTGAATTGAAAAATCTTGCCTGTCTAATAAGCTACGCGTGCCAGTGGGATCGATTTTCAAAAAGAAACAAACACGTGCCCATCGGGCATCGCAAGAATGAATAAAATTTAAATGAGACGCGAATACGACCACGCGAGAAGCCAATCGATGTTTGGCTATCGTTTGCATAGATTCGGGTTCTAGATAAATTAACAAGTCGCAACTTTCAACGAGTTGGTCGGAACGCTGGACTCGTATCTGATTATCAGACGAATATAAGTTATTATTTGAAGAAATGACCATTACTTTTAGCGAAGGAATTGATTTTAAAATTTCAAAGAGTTTGTACGGGTAACGACCCAAGTCGCCAAATACAATACAACGATCTTGTTGTAATATAAAATTCAATAGTTCTTCAGCAGATAGCATCGTACTTATTTCTTATGGTCTAATCTGATATCCTTTAAAAAAACATTTTCACTGACAGTGCTTACAAAATGCTCCGCCCACGCGACCTTAAAAAAAAAAAAAAAAAAAAAAAAAAAAAAAAAAAAATTTTTTTTTTTTTTTTTTTTTTTTTTTTTTTTTGGTCACGTGGGCGTGGCTCGACTATATATAGCTGATTCTCGCTAACACAGTATATTATCTATTATTCATTCAACATTAGCAGCCAGGTTATAAGACTTTAAAGTTGGGTTTCATATTTAAATAAAGATGAATACTGAACGATACAATCCACACTTAAGTGATCATATCCGAAATAAAAAACCTGCTCAAATAGATTGTGAAGATAAAGAAAATTATATGCAATCTATGTATAATAGAGATGGCTATACGTTGAATAGTCCTCAGACACGAACTCGATTTGCAGAATTAAATGATAAATTTAAAAGGAAGAGTTAAGGTCTTAAATCAACCAAAGGTCTTAAATCAACCAACCCAACCAACTAAAAAAAAAAAAAAAAAAAAAAAAAAAAAAAAAAAATTTTTTTTTTTTTTTTTTTTTTTTTTTTTTTTGGCTTGACTTCACGCCTATATATAATGACTAACGTACGACTCTTTCACTTTGCACATCTAGTATTCGATAACTACAGGCAGAATTTAACACAGTCAAGGCTCGTGCAATTTTTCTAAGTCCGGCATCGATAACTAAATTTTTCTGTGGTTCCAATAAAACTTCTAAATCGGCTTCCAGATCTGCATCCGACTGAAACCTGATTGGATATCCGTTATCCTGTCTAGCCTTTAGAAATTCGAAAATATCAAATTCTTTTGACAACTTTTTCTTTGTTATAGGAGGATAAATATAAACATTTTTACCTTTTGATGAATCATAAGCGAATTGGTTACATATTTCACTATTTGGCAATACTCCCTCAGCGTATCCATTAATTGTGTCTTTGGATCTCTCTTGCCAATAAGTTTTTAACTGGTCTAATGTGTGATCGTCGTCGGGAAACTCCTCTTTAAAAATTCTTTCAGCCTCAGATAATACGTTTGGATCTATATTAGTCGCGCGCGCTTCTTCTGGAAATATCACACAAAATACGTCTGGACGCTTCTTTTGAAGATTCGTTATCATTAACTCAGCTAACGTAGAATCCAAAGTCGCCATTACTTAATATACACTTTTGTGATAATGGAATACTTGACTATTATAAATAAAAAAGCTATCCGACCCATTAAACATGCTTACATGTCTTCAAACCCTTTAAAATTTTCCATTGAATTTGAAGATGGCGTTAAAGTTTGCGTAAAAGATAACAACGAAGGTCTTCGGCAATTTTTATGTATCGCTCAGCATTTGGAAATCACACCTATTTTGGGCAGCACTGAACATTGTACCGTTTCCGAAATCGACAAATGGGCGCTGATTGGAGTTCGTAGCGGAGATGCAATACTTTTTCAAAACGATAAAGGAGAGAGGCTTCCTATTTTATTTTCATAGCCCTTATGAGGTCTTCCATTTGGCGGCAAGCGAAACGACATTTGAGATATTTAAACACGCTAATGGCTACGAGAGCAATGAAAATAACGAGGGTTAGAATAATAAAATGAATCCGATAACAAGAATTGGCTTTGGATTCGACAGTTAATACACCAATAGAATATAATAATCCGCCGGCTAGCGTTAATAATGCAAAGGGTTCCAATTTTGCAACATTTAACATTTTAAACCTTCTTTTGCAATACAAAGCTGTATATATACTTGATTCCAAAATTCGTCATGAAGAGCTAGCGACTGATTTAAATCATTGGCAAAAGATTCGTAATCTGGAAATAATTGAGCAAAACTATGAATGGTGTGCTGCATGTTTGTCATGGGATGCTCTTCCACTAGCCATTTTTGTATTGTAGACCACTTATGATCCCAAGATGGAAAAGATTTGTTTAAATGATTTAAGATATAGGTCATTTTATCCACTCCAAGTATTCTTTGTAAGAACTGTATAACGCTGTTGTATGTAATTTGCACAATTTTTTCAGGATTCATTTTCCCTTTATTATGTTTAACAAAAAGTGGTAGAATTCAAAAGAAATTATATTTGCCTGCTTTTAGAAAATGCTCCGCCCACACGAAAAAAAAAAAAAAAAAAAAAAAAAAAAAAAAAATTTTTTTTTTTTTTTTTTTTTTTTTTTTTTAATTAATTCGTGGGTGTGGCTTGACTATATATATAAGTCATAGCTTTATCCAAACATCCAAATGCAAACATGTCGCAGACAAAACATATTTTAGCTAGAGTCTTGCAATATTTAGTTTATCGTCATGGATTTTATATTGAAGTTCATCTATTAGACCATCCTCAGGATAAACGAATCGTTAAAGACATTTGTTCTAAATTAAACTTTTTCGATCCCATACAAATTCGTAACGATATTACTGAAGATAAGCTACGTGATTCGTTTCAACATATTTTGTTTCAAGACTCAGAAAAAGATTGGGGTAAAATCTTAAAATATTTGGCAGTTGTTGGTGATGTGACTGCAAAATGCCTGATGAATAAAATGTCTCTCAGCATTTTTAAGATTGCGTTAGAAATTTTAAATGAAAATTTTGAAAAGTATTTAACGCCTTGGATTGAGAAAAATGGAGGCTGGGAAACATTCGATCCTAAATCAGAGAGTAAATTTCAAAAAATGATGGATGGTTTCGTCTACAGCACCAAAAAAATTATAGCTAATATATAATCGATTGAAATCCAAGCACCATAAACTGACGATACTATTTCATTTTACAGTATATGCATGGTATTTTGAGAGATGACTGCAATAAGTTTCGAGCAAAGTTAACTTATTTAATATAGTTGGTTTGTAGGTTGATAAAGTCTATTGAAACCAACCAACCAACTGTAAAAAAAAAAAAAAAAAAAAAAAAAAAAAAAAAAAAAAAAAAAAAATTTTTTTTTTTTTTTTTTTTTTTTTTTTTTTTTTTTTTTTTTTTTTAAGGATTAACTATATATATAACTGCTAACACGTCCACACCTCATTGTGCCTCGACGTCCGCCAGCAACAGTCTTCTCTGTCTAGATTTCTAGTTATCCGTCGAGATTAATTCTTATAGACAATAACGCCGGCAACCAACAGTTGTACCAATTGTATAAATAGTTGGCCATACAATTTTGTTTTCTGAAGTGTTAGCATGGCCGGTCCAGTTGTTGAAGCTGCAACGCCCTTAATAGAATATACTAGATAACCATATGTCATTAGACCCACTACTAGAAACACGACCAACGTGATTGCCAACATCATTCTGAGATTCATAATTGCTACTTTATTTGTTAATTATAATTAGCGCGCCTATAAGAATCATACTCAGGGTATTTGAAACGGTCGGCAACAACAACAACAGTTTGTTGTCAGCGAAGAATTTTGGAGCTGAGACGCCTTTGACTGATGCCTTCATAAGGTCAGCACCCGTACCGAATTCGTACTCAGTTGCATTGGACATCTTGTACATCGTGAAGGCTGTCACACCCAAGCTTATAATCAAATTGACCAGAACGAAACCAAGAAGGATTGTATTGAACCCGATACCTTTCATCTTTATTTAGAATGCAAGCAATCGTACATACAAAAGGTGTGGTCTTGGGAGATAAGTATGTGCCTCTAGAACTGGCTTATTGCGACGTGACAGGTTTACTTTCATGTTTCCATATTACGAGTCCCATGAATTATTCAAAGATGCGAAAATGCTATCCTCTAGCTCGTCCAGACGTAGAAGTGACTACCAGCGGCGGAATAATTTATTCAGACGTATTAAAATATTTGAAGGATCGCTATGAGTTTTTACAGAACCTATTTCCCAACACAGAGATTGTTTTCGGTTACAAAGGCGGTAGTTTCCAACCTAACATTTTAAAAGATGCCGGCATACGTAACATTATGAACGTGGAACAATTAGGCGTGCCGACCGTAAACCGTAATATTATGAATTCGGCGAATTGTCCTTTGCATAAAGGCAATTTGAAGAAATGCGCTTTGGTGGCTTTGAATCAAATTACTCATCATCTTCGATAACATGTTTCCATAAAATTCTTTTCTCGCGTTCTAGAATCTGAACTCGTTCCGTCAAATGTAAAAGACTCGTCGAAATGGGTTCCAATTCAATTTCAGAAATTTGATTTTCCCATAATCCGTCTCGCTTACAAAGAGCCAAGAGTCGTTGGAAAACGTCTATGAGCTTAGGCGGTTGATTTTCGTGCGGAACTTGCTCAATTTCTTCATGAATGACCTTAATGTTATGCAATAGAGAATCGAGCTGAGGACACGAATCCTTAAAAACTGAGGGTTTCTTACCGTTTAACAAATCGTTTAAACTTTTCTTTAGAATGGCCTGTATAGATAGCGTTAAGGGATGTCTGCGTCGATGATGCATGAAGGCTTCGAGATTTTGACCGCTTCGCCAATGAACCGAGTCTACGTATTCTGAATCATGTACCAAATAATAGGTATAAGGATCGTAATACATGCCTTGAGCTCTAGAAGTTATGTCGTAGAGCTGTATGGCTCTTTTTGTGAGATCTGAAGATATGTTGGGTAGCGTCGATGCGTCTTCAGGTCTATTCAAATTGATAAATCTACGAGCCACTTCACCCCAAAATTCGGCCGATTCGTAAGAAAATTTTTGATTTGGACGAGTGGGTTCTAAAATTTCTTTTAAAGTTTCGGCGTCTGTTTTAGATGGGTTCGGTAAAGGTGGAGGCGGTTCCAGTCGTCTTGCCAACAAGAGTTGTAACTGATCCCAAAATTTGGAAACGGCTCGCGTTTTAAATATCGGCGGGTCGTAATAAGGTTCTTTATCGATCCATTGTTTTTCTAAGTAATCGAGTAAGGAATTAATGTCTCCGTGTACCTGATATGGAAACAGTGTCAGGCCACCTTGAGAAATCATATGAAACCAAGGAATATTTTCCGATTCCATGCGTAAAATTATATTGTGTACTTCTGTTGGCTCTCGAATAGGAGGCCTTTGACTACCAAATAATATCTCTTCGAACCACTTAATCAAATGTGAGTTGGACATCTTTATTCCAGCGAAAAAGGTTAAGATGGAACGGATAGGGCTTGACTAAGTAATAGGATAATAAATTACGAGCCATAGTACAATGACAAATATACATGACGAAAAACGTTAATATATACACCGTAAACATCTTAATTTAATTAAAAAAAGACAGGCTTCAATCGAAAGGGGTTTAATAAAGATGAACACACTCCAGGAAAATATCAATCAGCTATTTCGCGTCAGCATTTCACCACAAGACATTAAGAAGAACGTCAGTCTGAAAACGCTTAAATTAAATCTATTGGAACATGTCTTTGAAGAACTCGGCTTAACTTGGACAACGGTTGAAAATCTTCTTAAAAATTACACACCCATCCATCCAGAAATTGCTGCGATTCTAAAGACCGATCGCAGAGTCGTTGAAAATGAAAAATTGGAGGGTATATTGAAAGAAGTACCCGATTTAGATTTTATTTTAGCCGTAGATGGATTAAATGGCGAAATCAAACCCAATTATAAACGTGAAAATTATATGCATAACCTTCGATACGGAGAGGGCGAGACAATTTTTGATGATGAACCCGAATACATGAAATTACATGTACAAGCTATTAGAAAAATGTACAAATTGATTGGTAACGCCACACCAGTTCCCGCAAAGTGGGTTTATCATATAGTCTACAGATGCATTGAAGAAATGACACGAGTCTTATTGCCAAGCGAACCAGATGTTGTAGACAGCGATATAGATGCAAAAATATTGCAGAAATGTGTTTCATTATATAATTTAACTATGGGAAAGGAAAATGTTGAGAGTCTAGTAAAATACTTGAACTTGGCTTAAGTTAAAAAAAAAAAAAAAAAAAAAAAAAAAAAAAAAAAAAAAAAAAAATTTTTTTTTTTTTTTTTTTTTTTTTTTTTTTTTAGTTGATTGGTTGATTGACTCTAGCTAACACATATATATATCTGAAGGCAGGATATATTATTTTTTTTTAAAGTTTTATGTTATCGAATATACTTGATGGCAGACGTGTCCTTAAAAAGAACCACCATACGAGAAAAATTGTTTTTATAATTACAATGATTATTACTAATACCCAAAAACACCATCTTTGATAAAATGGTATTGCTGCATTTAAAATCCCAAAAAATGTAAAATTGGTAACTGGTGGCTTTGGAGCAATGAATTTTGTCTCATTCGTTACCAAGGTTTTATATTTGTAAGGTTTTTCAAGTACAGTAGATTCAGATTCGGATATATTTGTTAAAAAATCCTTTATTTGGCCATCATCTCGAATTAGTCTCCCAATTACAGTTTCAGTTTTTACGACGGGTTTCATAGCAGTATTTATATAAAACGCATTTTGTAATTCAGGTAATATGATTTTTCTATCATTTGTCAAAGCATATCTTTCTAATAAAATTTTATCCAATGTCCCTTTACGATTAAATTCTTGAATGTCCAACTGACTAATATCTAAATAATATTCATTTTTGTATCCATCTTTTGGATAAAATTGATTTCTGTCTTTATCAATGGCATACGTGTTATTTATTATATATTGTGATTCGTTACCCTCACTAGTTAGTCTCAGAGGGTAAATGTCACCTTCTGCAAAAGATACAGCATATCTATTGGGTATCGTGCTGGGTTTCGTCAAATCAACAAACGTAAAATAATACTCGTTTCCATACGAGTCGAATGGAAATATGTTACTATTGTTGACAGTAGATGCATAATAAGGCGTTCCATCTTTCAACTTGGCACAAATATTTCCTTCTGGATAATATTCATTTCCATATCTATCCTTGGCATAATATTCATTTCCATCTACGCCTTTGCCAATTACAGCTCTACCTGCATAAATTTCATAAATTTCTTTACCATTTATAATAGGATATTTTGGCCTACCCGAACTCGTTAACGGATAAACGTATAGACTATTGATTGCGATAAAACCTAAACGGTTATCTTTATACTCATTTCCATATCCGTCTTTAGGATAATAACATGTTCCATTATTTCTAAAGGCATAACGATCACCTAGAACTTTTTCTGGACAAATTATTCTAGACATTTCTTGACTTGGTTTAATTGAATTTGGTAACCAATCGCTTGGTCATGACAATTGAAAAGCGAATCTTGATGAACGAGGAAAAAAATATATATCAACCAACCAACCAGCTGTAAACAAAAAAAAAAAAAAAAAAAAAAAAAAAAAAATTTTTTTTTTTTTTTTTTTTTTTTTTTTTTTTTTTTTTTTTTTAAGTGCCACGCCCACTTTTGAAATTTGTCTATATATACTATGGCTAACATGACTACACCCTCATTGTGTCCCGCCAGCAACGGTCGTCTAGTCATTCTGTCTCGTAATGTGTTTTCAGTAAGATGTATATTGACTGACTCTAGATAGTTAGATTTTTCTATAAAAGCTCATGATTTCATGAAAACCTGCAATATCTTGTCATTAGTCAGACAAAAGTCTATAAAATTATGTTTTGAAAGCCAATATTGCATAAATTACGCATCCTATTTTTAAGGAAATGGGTCAGGAGCGATTTTATGCATGACCTTACAGTAGAAGAAATAAATTCCACTCCCACCCACCCTAATATATATACTATATATATACTATATATATAGATTGCAGCGCCATCTACAATGAATGGATAGAGAAATATAACTTTAACAGCCAACTGAGAAATATAATTTTAGCGGCCAACTGAGAAATATAACTTTAGAAACCAACTTAACTTCATCAACCAACCAACCTACTGTAAAAAAAAAAAAAAAAAAAAAAAAAAAAAAAAATTTTTTTTTTTTTTTTTTTTTTTTTTTTTTTTTTTTGAGTGGGTGTGGCTCAGCTATATATATGACTGCGAGCGTACCCATACAGTCAGTTTGTCTCGACACCTTCTAGCAACAGACTTAGATTTTTTCAAGAAGGTTATATAAAGTTCGATATTTATAACGGAATGGGTATTACTAATTTTTGTAAACTTATCCAGTTAATATCGTCACCCTCTAAATTACCAGCTAATTTCGATTCCGTACTCATAGACTGCCAAAGTTATTTGTATGTGGCTATCGAACAATGTCTTGAAATTGAGGAAGAAAAAATTTTTCAAGAAATTTGCGAATCCGTTTGGGATCAAATAAAAACGTGTTTTAAAACTTTTTTATCCCTTACCTTGGATTATGTCACGTTTGTTTTATCATTTGACGGCGAAGGTTTACCAATGAAATGGGCCACGCAAAGAAAACGCCGTTCTCGATCCAAAGAGACGAAAAAAAGCTTCTATAGATATATTTTATTCGGAAACAATAAACTGACGACACGTGTACAAATATACATCCTGGAAAATTTGAAAACATTCAATCGCGACATGCAAGTCCTATTGTGTGGTTGTAACGTTCCTGGCGAGGGCGAACATAAAATATTTCATGTAGCCGAATCTCTGGGAAAATGTAAAAATCCAATTGTGGTCAGCATTGATCAAGATGTCTTCATTTTGTCTCTATTACGTTTAAATAGATACGAATCGATTCAAATTTTTCGATATAATCAATTTTATAATATTAATAGCTTAGTAAAAAATATTGAAAAAAGCTATCCAATCAAACGTTTAACAGATGCCTCTTTCTTATTTGGAAATGATTTCATACCTCCTTTAACGGCAATTTCTTCTACAAATCCGCCAGCCATCCACAACTGCTTAATGGCTATAGACGAAGACTACGATACCCCCACAATAATAGCGTCTTTTATTAAGGAAATGCGAAAACATCTTCATTTTACAGAAGTTGAGTTTCTAGACGATAAGTTGGTAGTTTGGTTTTGGACGATCTATTTTTGGGTATTAGATTATTACACTTCACGTTCATTCAAACAACAATTTTTGCAAAATCATTTATTTGACACTTTTGATCGGAATCAGTTACTGACAGGGCTGTCTAACATACGCTTTTCTAAAGAAATGTATCGTAAAGCGAAAGAAGGTTACGAGAATACGGTTACTCAACCCGTACCTGATGCTGAGCGTCACGTCTTTGTGGATTCGGAAGATCTCGTCAGGCGTTTGAAGGCTTATTGGATAGAGACAAAAAACGAAACTTGTTCTTTAATGAAAATGACCAGTACAAAACGCAGAAAAATACAAGTGTAAATATTTTAATTCCGTTCTTGTTAAACGATTCGAAAAATGGAAAAAATCTAAAAGGTCCAAAAATATTGTTTGCGGCTTCTTCGTATTGTAATCGACGTTCTAAGCGGACGAGTTGATGAACGGGATCCGGTGCCAAAACCAAATGTAATTCGTCGTTGAAAACTATAATGGCATTATTCCAATCTACACTTTGAAAGGCTGATACGTTAGGTTTTTCGGCATAAGAATATTTTTTATAAATTTCTGAATCCAGCATGTGTTTTAAAAATTGGGTTGTAAAAATAATATTTTCAGGATAGGTAATAGTTATTCGAGATTGTAAAAATTTATCGTTGTAAGGTATCCAAGGCGACTTAAACAAGACTTGTTCTAGAGACATTCGAACTTATTTTAAACAAAGGATATGGCGGAAATAGAAAGAACCCTACGTATAGCTACGGTGGCTGCAGAGGCAGTCAAAATGACAGAAACATTTAAACAATATTCAGGTAACAAGTATATTGATATTTTGTCACACAATACGTTATTAATTCCTGAGGCATACGCACCAGATCGTTTAGAGGATTATTATAAAGCTATACTTGAGAACTTTTATACTGAGACGGGACAGCTACTAAAAAAAATCCCAAACTTTGAGAATACAAAAAAATTAGTTAAATCTAAAATAACTGAATACGTTTTAAAAAATTACGCTTCAGCACATGGAGGGTTTGAAAATCCGTTTGGCACAGACTTGATATACATTGATAAAAATAATACGGATATCATGCCAGATGTGAGGAAATTTGTAAATGAAATATTCGGCGATACTGAGCAATATGAGTATCCATTCAATTTTTCCGCATCAGAAAATGCTTATCAAAGTAATATAGTAAGCTCTTCTGGACAACCAGACGATTCCCAAGACACATCAAACTCCCCAGCGTCAGAAAGTAAAACCCCATTGACTAGAGGAAGCCCAACAATACCAGCAATAAAATTCACACCCTCACAAGTTACAGCCTCACAAGAAACATTTATTGATACTATGAAGGATAAATATTATGGTTTACTTAGAAAGGGTGATGCAACATATCCAAATACAAGATTGGCCTATCATTATTTAAGTAATCGAGATCATCTTCAAACTATGCAAAGAATTTCAAACCTCATCGAATTGTATATGGGTAAAGAAAAGGAATTTGCAACAGTCACCATTAATGACGACGAAACATATACTGTAAATCATCATTATTTGCAGAAACATAAAAGAAATACTGCCAAAGAACATGCGCTTGTAGGAAAACATTTAAATGTATATGAAATGAAAGCTTATAAATCAATAAAAAAGAGGAAATTAGAAGAAGCAGCTGAAATGGATGTGTAAAAAACTAACCAGCCGTAAAAAAAAAAAAAAAAAAAAAAAAAAAAAAAACTTTTTTTTTTTTTTTTTTTTTTTTTTTTTACACATCCATTTCAGCTGCTTCTTCTAATTTCCTCTTTTTTATTGATTTATAAGCTTTCATTTCATAAACATTTAAATGTTTTCCTACAAGCGCATGTTCTTTGGCAGTATTTCTTTTATGTTTCTGCAAATAATGATGATTTACAGTATATGTTTCGTCGTCATTAATGGTGACTGTTGCAAATTCCTTTTCTTTGCCCATATACAATTCGATGAGATTTGAAATTCTTTGCATTGCTTGAAGATGATCTCGATTATTTAAATAATGATAGGCTAATCTTGTATTTGGATTTGTTGCATCACCCTTTCTAAGTAAACTATAATATTTATTCTTCGTATTATCAATAAATGTTTCTTGTGGGGCTGCAGGGGGGACCAAGGTTTTAGAGTGTTGTGGAGCTGCAGGAGGATTCAAGGGTTCTACGACTGCAGGAGGATTCAAGGGTTTTACGGGTGTAGGAGGATTCAAGGGTTCTACGGGTGTAGTAGGATCCAAAGGTTTAGAGGTTACGAAGGGTCCAGTGATTGTCGAATCTGATACTTCTTGGTTGGATACCGGATCTATTACTTGAGATGGTACGTTATTTAAGACGTTTTCAGTAGTTGAGTCTGGATCGATTTCTAATTTTTCTTTCGAGGCTAAATTGGTTGGCGTATCGCTCTCATGGTCATCTTTAAATAAATCCTCTACATATGCTTTCACAACTGCTGATATATTCTTAACCCCCTTTTTAAAACTACGAAATTCATTGTCTTTAAACGGATTAATATACCTATTATTTGGAAAATCCAAATTTCCCGTAATGTGATTATATATTTTATGTTTAATATTAATTTTTTTCTGCTCAAAGTCTGGTAGTTTTTCTGGTATGGAATTTCTTAATTTATATAAATTATAAATTATACCTGTATAATAGCGCTCTAAATTTCCTATATGTTCATCAGGAATGAAAACTACAGTATCTAGTACAACATCAACATACTTCTCACCTGTATATCGTTTAAATTGTTTTGTCATTTCGGCAGCCTCTGCAGCCATCTTAGATATAGTTTCTTGTATCGCCGTATCATCCATATCCTTTGTTTAAAATAAGCTCGAAAGTCTTGTTTCAGTCGCCTTGGATATTTTACAACGATAAATTTTTACAATCTCGAATAACCCTTACTTATCCTAAAAATATTATTTTTACAACCCAATTTTAAAACACATGTTGGATTCAGAAATTTATAAAAAATATTTCTATGGCAAAAAAACTAACGTATCAGTCTTAAAAAAAAAAAAAAAAAAAAAAAAAAAAAATTTTTTTTTTTTTTTTTTTTTTTTTTTTTTTTTTTTTCAAGAGTGGGCGTGGCTCATCTATATATAGTATTGTTGAAATGCCATCTCATCATTCTATCTTAATCTTTGCCAGCAACGGTCATATCTTTAATTTAAACCTATATATACTAAAGCTTGTTTGAGAAATTTAACATTGATTGCCATACTGTATTATTTGAGATGGCTGATGAAGTAATTCAACATAAAATTCTCAAGTATTTAGCTTTACAACCTCATAGTGCCCGTTCTATTAAAGAAATTTGTGAATCTATTGGATGTGATAAAAGAACGGCAAACATATGTTTATATAATATGCAAAGATGTTACTTAGTTATAAAAACTAAGGAGAGTAATCCACCACTATGGAAAATAAAATAGATGTTAAAAAAAAAAAAAAAAAAAAAAAAAAAAAAAAAAAAAAAATTTTTTTTTTTTTTTTTTTTTTTTTTTTTTTTTTTTTTTTTTAAGGGGGGGTGGGATATATTAGGCTTATAAATACCAGCTACAATCCTCATCATCAAACATTTTTTAAACAACTTACTACAATCCAGACATGATTGAATACTACGCTGCCGAAGACGCGGAAAAAGCCTTACTATACCTTCTTCAAGACTCTATTTATATGGCTAACTGGAAATTACAAAATTACACATTTATAGATGATGAGCCAAATTTTGATGGAAAAATATGTGCCATGTCCCAGTCTATTCAGAATATATTATATGAATACTTTACTACGTATCCTGGCATTGGTAAAGTTACAAATCCTAAAAATATGTCTGACGTCGGCCCTATTTTAAAGACGAAATTAATGCATAAGATCAAGCAAAAACATTTTCCAAGAGTCTCTCATGTTTTAAAGGATAAAATTTTCAATCGGAATCCGAATTGTTCAGAAAGTTATCAACCATGGGTATTAGAATGCCTTATCTATACTGGGATGTATGCGGCCAAATGCATGACTGTATTACATAGTCCTGATAAAATTTTTGAAATTACATCTCAAATAATGATTAAATTTTTAGAAGGCGCATGTGAGGATATGGTTGATGACATTTATATACGTAAACTAAATCCGTTTATGCCAATAAATAATAGTAGTTAAAATTTGATGTAATACTGCCACTCTACAATAATTTTTGAAATGCTTCAACGACTCATCAGAATTTATCAACCAAAAATATTAACTAATTGTAAACAACCTTGAAAAAAAAAAAAAAAAAAAAAAAAAAAAAAAAATTTTTTTTTTTTTTTTTTTTTTTTTTTTTTTTTTTTTTTTAAGGGTGGGTGTGGCTCGGCTATATATATAGGGTGACTAGTGTACCAACGCCATCATTCTGTTTGAACCTCTTCCAGGGGTCAGTAACATTTTGTAATACACCCTTCGTACTTTGGACAAATAACACTTACTTTGCATATGCATCGAATTATAGCATGTAAGGTTGGAGGCAGCGTTGATTCTTTTAAATAAACTAAATTACCACCCGAATCTTTCAAATAAACGAAAGGCTCGTTTTGTACGAATTTGTCCATATGATTCCAAGGAATCATAGGATGACCTTTATGACTTTTGGCATAGTACACATCTCCGTCCCGTTTTCGCATTAAGTAAGGATTTTGGTCATCTAACAAATAATACTCGTTTCCAGTAGAATCGACTGGATATCTTTGAGTACCATCTGAATAAAGAGCGAATTGTACATTTTGATTATAGTGATCTTCTATTAAGACTGATTTATTTCGTTTTAAAGGATAATATTCGTCTCCGTTTTTGTCTTTAGCATAATAATATATACCAGACGCGTCTCTTGCAAAAAGAATTTGCTTTGACTTTGGATAGATTTCGTTACCTTTTCGATCGCGTGCGTAAATTTCCTTACCATATTTATCGGTAACGAATTTGTCATTGGGATAGTACTCGTCACCGTTTAGTTTTCTCGGATACATCAACTTTGTTATAACATGTCTGTAAGCCGATACCGTATTTCGATGTTGAAATTGAACAAATGTACTCTACGAATCGAGCCGCAAGAGTTACTTATAATATTGCGAGCTTGGCGCAAGAAAAACGCGTTCGCCTCTGAATGTCTAAAATGTAAGAAAAAAATCGAATTCGGATCTAGAAATTTCAATATGTGTTGCAGTCAGTTTTATTTCAACGACGAGCTTACCTGTTATCCTCTTCAGTCTATAGCGATACCTACTCCAGGATATATTTTCGTATTACCCCAACATAAACGCATGATGAATAATGCAGGCATTCAATGCAAACAGGAATTTTTAGTTTTACCAGATCCAATTTATTGGCAGTTGACAACCACTCTCGTTTACGATAAAGTCATGCGTTTCGTGTTGGGAGAGCCTATAACGAGTCGTACGAAAACCATACAGCCTTCTTCCAAATCTGTCACTTTTTATAAACAGATACAGGAAGCGCCTTTAAATTACGGCAGTTTGGATTCGCGGTCTTGCGGCAAAGCTACATTTATTCGTCAAGTAGCGTTCGGTAAAAGATGTTCTTATTCCATGAGAGGTATGATTGTTCCAGACGCAACGCTGAGACCTAACGAAATACATATGCCAGAGTTCATCGTAAAAAAATTTGGTTTGAAGGGTAAATGGGTGCTATTGAATAGAATGCCGTCTCTACAACCTGAAAATTTCGTGGCTTTGCAAGTACCTGTAGAAGGTCCCGCATGGACCTACGATTGCTTTGGCATACCGTTAGAAATTTTGTCGTCTATCAATGGAGATTTTGATGGCGATGAAGTCAACATTTATTTGTTTTATAGTGCCCTGTCTCAAGCGGAATGTATGATTTTATTAAATCCAGAATGGGAAATGGGTAGTTCGGTCATGGATATGAAGTTGAGTCCGTGTCAAGATATGCTAGTCGCTTACTATTTATTTAAAGACGAAATTAATTTTTTACCCTATAAAGAAAACGATTTGAAAAAAACATTTAAAGTAATATATGAAATTTATGGATCGAAAAGAACCTTTCAGGCATTTGACGATATGAGAAAATTTTATCTCTATAAATTCGAAAACGAAAAAATATTTTCGCTGACTTTAGAAGAAATGGAATGGTTGATCGATACTTATAAAAAACGAGGTGACGTCCAACAAGGTAAAGGTTGCTTAGTGACCCAAATATTAGCAAACGCTAAAGGAAATTTTGAGATTTTAAAACAAATGTTTGGAGAAATAGGTATGCAAGGGGATGTAAAAATAAAAAATTCATTTTGGTCAGGGTTGACACCCATAGAGGCAATCGCTCATGCAAAAACCTCTCATGTAGCTCTTTGGCAGACTTCAAAAATTTGGCAACCGGGATACGGTCACAATAAAATTATATTTAACCTGCAAGGTTTAGTTATAGATTATTTGGGTCGCGTCATTGACGGAAACAATCGAGTCGTAGAACAGGACGTGGCGGATGCGATTCATTATACAGACGCCATGTCAGAAGAAACTTTTAACTATATATTGAATCAGGTACTGGTCGAAAAAAATTTTCAGTTGGCATCTATGTCGTAATAAAACAGGGACAAACATTTGAGTGCTTAGAAAATGCCCCACCCACATTTGAAAAAAAAAAAAAAAAAAAAAAAAAAAAAAAAAAAAAAAAATTTTTTTTTTTTTTTTTTTTTTTTTTTTTTTTTAATGCCACGCCCACCCTTGAAACTTGTCTATATTAACTGTGGGTAACGTGACTACACCCTCATTGTGTCTCGCCAGCAACAGTCGTTTAGTCACTATGTCTCGTAATGTGTTTTCAGTAAGATGTACATTGACCGACTCTAGATAGTTAGATTTTTCTATAAGAGCCCATGATTTCATGAAAACCTGCAATATCTTGTCATTTGTCAGGCAAAAATCTATAAATATCTTGTTTTCAAAGCCAATATTGTATAAATAACGCTATTTTATCCTATTTTAAAGGAAATGGGTCAGGAGCGAGTTTATGCATGACCGTACAGTAGAAGAAATAAATTCCACTCCCACCCACCCTAATAGATATACTATATATATACTATATATATAGACTGCAGCGCCATCTATAATGATTGGCTAAAAAAATATAACTTTAGCAGCCAACTGAGAAATATAACTTTAGAAACTAATTACATAAACCAACCAACAAACCAACTGAAAAAAAAAAAAAAAAAAAAAAAAAAAAAAAAAAATTTTTTTTTTTTTTTTTTTTTTTTTTTTTTTTTTTTTTTTTTTTTTTTGAGTGGGCGTGGCTCAGCTATATATATGACTGCGAGCGTATTTATACAATCATTATTTCTCGATACCTTCTAGCAACAGTCTTCGTGAAATGCTTATATATATGACTGGTTTTGTCCAACATAGACCGCAGGCTATATAAATTAAGTAGCAGCGACAAAATTTAATTCGTCAGCATGATATCCTTGTTGCAACTCATCAAATTTAGTTCCAAGCATAGTGAAAGTCATAGTGTGTTAATTGACTTTCAACAAATCTATGTTCGTAATATTCTTCTATTTTGTACGGGCCTTGGCATGGCTCGCATTTTATTTGGACAAAATATAATTTGCCAAGTAACAGAAAAAAGCGTGTCGCAATCTTTTGTCGATACAAAATGTTTCATAAATGGAACCATGACTAGAGATGAACCAGTAATTTATCACGATTATTATCAATGGGTGTCTGTTTATTTACTATTATTGGCATTTGGATTTTATTTTCCATATTCCGTTTGGACAAAATTATTTGGAAATTATCTACGATACCTAGAAAGCTTGGCTGATAAACCTGAAGACGCAATTCGAGTCATTAAGGATTCGAAAGGAAATTTAATATTCTTTAAAACGCTGGCATTGGAAATATTTTATATATTTTACGTAATGTTAATATTATACATAACCAATATTTTTTTTAACAACATTTGGGGTCATTTCGGCTGGTCGATAAAATCAATTTATACAATTTTTCCAGACAACGGGTCGTGTTTCGTTACCTATTATCACAGTAGTGGATCTACAGCTGGAAAATTCAATTGTCTCTTACCATTAAGCAGTGTATATCGTAAAATATTTATGCTACTTTATGGGATTGTACTCATGCTAATACTATTAAATTTTTTGACGATGCTATATAGAGTTCGAATGATAATTGTCAGAAATAAATATATAAATGTATGGTGGGCATTTATGATTGCAAAACAATCTACTGTTTCGTGGAATGCTAGAAAGAAATTGGATTTAGCGTATTATAAAATGCTGAGCAATTCTAAGGAAAATTTGATACAGTTAAATGATATGCTTTTAAAAGATGAAGAGTTAAAGATTGTCTAAAAAAAAAAAAAAAAAAAAAAAAAAAAAAAAAAAAATTTTTTTTTTTTTTTTTTTTTTTTTTTTTTTTTAGAATTGGGCGTGGCTTTTATTTAAAGTATATAAGTGTTTGCATTTACAATTTGCAACATTTTACTTGTATCAGTCAAATGGAAGACGTATTAGATTCCGAAGCATACTTTAAATGTGACTATTGTCCAATGTTATTTTACGAAGAAACATATTTGACGGCACACATTAATGAGGGCAATCACTTATATTCGTCAATATGTAGTTATTGTCGCAAAATATTTTCACCTGGGACTACTAAAGATATTTTTGATGATCATTTCGCTAACACGTGTATTTCGTCAAATGATCAAGGTATTGGAACTATATCCTTATTCAAATCTGAGAACAACAAAAAAACTAATTGTTGGGCATATATCGACGGTCAAACATTTTATTTAATACAATCTGCAGAAAAGGTTTCAACGTTTCCATTTTTTTGGCCTATTATACATTATTCTGATGACACAGTATTAAATGCGCTGCACTGGGAATTTGATGAGAGATTACAGTTGCGAGTAAATTATAACATATTTGGATAAAACTCTGATATCTTGTAGGCTGAAACGTGTAAAAACCAAGTCCGGTTGAAATTATCAAAGACTAACCACACCCACACTTAAAAAAAAAAAAAAAAAAAAAAAAAAAAAAAAAAAAAAAATTTTTTTTTTTTTTTTTTTTTTTTTTTTTTTTTTTTTTTTTTTTAAAGGTGGGTGTGGCTCAGCTATATATAGGGTGGCTAGTGTACCAACACCATCATTCTGTTTGAACCTCTTCCAGCATCAGTCTGACCACATAAATAGCTCTTGAAAACTTTATCGAATCCTGTTTTCGTGCTCTTGTGACGTGTTTCAAGATGACTACAACTTATTTAGATGCTCTGCAAAAGAAGTACAAGATTTATAATAATCGAGTTAATATTTTACATTTCGAAGTATTATCTCGTTGTAATAATAGTCGTTTGAAATTTCTTTTGAATAAGAGAGATGAATTACACTTAAATAATTGTGTATGGTGTCAGGACGATGTAATAGAGGGACCTGATACTTGTCTTTGCATCTACGCTAAGAGATCTCCAGAAAAATATTTAGCTGACGAAATGATTTCAGGAAATTTTCAAAAATTACATAAGGATAAGGAAGAACGTTTAAGCGGATCTTCAGCAGCGTTTACTTATCCCGATTCTCATCAAATTGAAAATGTACGAGATTTTTACAAGCGTTGTGTATCAGACAGACAAAATGTCTTCAAATGGTATGAAGAATACAAAACTACAAAGAATGCTATACAGTTTGAAATAAAAGTGGGAGAAATGGGAAAAAATCGAGAAATCAATGTAATTCTTAATCCTGAAAGTAGAGAATGGCACTTGACAGATTGCATGAGATGCGTTTTAGCTGAAGGATCTCCAGATACATGTTCTTGCCAAAAAGCCTTAATGGATCCTGCAAAATATCTTCGAGAGCGATATAATTTAATAGAACAGACAAAGGAAATAATACCATATAATTATCTTACAGCTTAATTAAAAAAAAAAAAAAAAAAAAAAAAAAAAAAAAAAATATATATATATATATATATATATATATATATATATATTATAAATATATTATAAATATATTATAATATAAATATAATATAATATAAATATATTATAAATATATTATAATATAAATATAATATTAATATAATATAAATATATTATAAATATATTATAAATATATTATAAATATATTATAATATAAATATAATATAATATAAATATAAGCATTAAAAAAAAAAAAAAAAAAAAAAAAAAAAAAATCTATCCATTTCTATAGGGTAGCTACGATTCATGCTCCTACCTTCTCCTATTTTGCTCCGACTTGCTTTTTGTGGCAACGAGCTTCAAGGTCATACAAAAAAAAAAAAAAAAAAAAAAAATTTTTTTTTTTTTTTTTTTTTTTTTTTTTTTTTTTTTTTTCGATTGATATATATATATATATTTACTCGACTATATAAAGGGTAGCTAACATACCCACATCCTCATTCTGTCGCGTGCTGCGAAAATGCGTCCGGTCATACTAAGCTCTGATCTACACAATCAAGCTTATAATGAGTTGTGCGCTATCTGAACAGGATTACCATAAATTTATTGACGTGTATGGAAATAAATATAATCGACAGCATTTTATAGCCATACGTTTCAAACGAGCCATCATAACCTACCATTGTACCGAGTTTGATACGACTCCTATCGATCCTCCCAACGATAGTATTATCGTGCTACGGGGTAGCTATTGCCCAGACATTCAGCTCGATAACAAATGTATTTTACTTTACACGATTGGAAAGAACGTTATCAAGGGTGGCATACGCGTACCAGATCAAGCACCCAATACTTTACTGCGAGCCTTAATACCAGAAGACCAAACTAAGGTATGTGAATTTTACCACTCAACGCTTTACGTGATAGCTTCCGAAAACCCATTTCCAAAAATTACGAAAACGTGTAAGAAAAATAAGGCCTTTCGAGCTTTAGTGACTTTTGTGGAAGCGACGAAAAAAAATAGAATTTTGACGTTAGAAGAGGCTGCTAGTATCCGTTTCTTTAAAAGACACTGCCAAAAATTGAATAATTTTAACCGATGGAGTCCGTTCGCATTAAATATCGTTTATAAAAAATTTTATTCGCTAACCCATGCTTTACCAACAAGTCATATAGGCAAACAATTGTTTAGACTTTTAAAGCGATCGAAAAAAGCTCCCGAATACATTATCGATTCTGATTTTTACAGATGCGAGGTATTTTTTACAGATATCGAACCCGTCGGCGTAATGTGCCTCTTCGAAGCCGATAAATTGAAATACGTGTCGCCTATGGTAGTCAAAGAAACGTCTGAAAAATTTCGAGATACTAATTATATCGAATGTAATACGTGGTTGCCCCTTTACAAGGATAAACAAACTTGGAACGACTACTGTTTACCGTTTTACGTACATGATTTGAGCAAGAAAAAAATTCAACTCAAACAAGTACTTTTGTGGCTACAAAATTCAACGGTAGAAAAATATCAGCTACTCTACAAAGACTTAGAACAAATCGGAAAAATTCTTTTCGACGAATAGAAAAACAAGATGATTTTCAGAACCTTGATAGAGGCCATCATAAAATGGCAGCGAGATCCAGACGACGTGCTGGCTCTCAGTACTATAAACACTTTAAAAAGAGAATTGCAGAACGATTTGACTCAAGCGTACGATTTGAGCAGACCGCTCATCGAACGAAATGCAAACTTATATTGGACTAGCAGTAGTTTTTTAGATTTTTTATTCAAGCTATACAAACTACCAACAGCTATCGATTCTTCATCTGAAGATAAAGGTTTATCGAAGTTATTGGATGAATGTAAAAACGAAAAGGGTAGGTTGTCTAAAGAATTGGAATACTATAAAAACGAAAAGGATAGGCTGTTTAAAGCATTGGAATGTTACACAAACAAAACTAAGCCTAAACAATTTTTTGATGCGGATTACAGTCATAAAAATGACTCGTCGAGCGATCAGGCAAATCTCCTGACCGATTTAACAAAAGACCATGAATCTCTAAAGAAAAAAATGGATAGGTTCGAAACTGAAAACAATAGTTTAAAACAACAACTAGATGCATGCAAAGAAGAAAAACGTACTTTAGATAGCAAATTATCAGATGCAGAGAATAATATTACCTTTCTCACACAAACTAACAATAATTATAAGAAGCAGATACTAGAGTTGGAAACATCTATATCTGACGTTACTATAAAATCGGACCGTCAAATAGCAGAATTTAGGCTATTGAAATCGCGCCACGATAATCAAAACAAAATTTTCAAAGCTTTAATGGAAAGATCCGATATGAATACAATGTCTCCTTCAATGAATGAAACTGTTTTAAATCAACGTAATTTCCCAATTGAGTATGTTGATAATTCCGTCGAACAATCTCAAACGGCATTGACATATCCTGTCCAGTATGCAATACAATCTGGATTAGACTCACAAAACCCGATGCTAAATGCATCACCCATTGCGATGCCAGGAGTAGAAGGATTTCCATTGCAGTTACAATCTGGGGCCGAATCTTCAGTCACATCACAACAACTTGCGACAACATCCTATAACCAAACCGTAAATGGGGTAGTTACACAATTAAATAACAAGATAAATATTTTAAATGAAAAAATTGGTATATTAGAAAAGGAAAAACAAAATTTGCTAGAGGGTAAGAATGCTAATCAGGCAGAGATACTCTATTTAAAAGAACAATGTCAAAACGTGTGTAACTCGGGTGTAAACGAACTTAATAAATTGCATCAAGAGGGTTCAGCATTATTGTTTCAAGCTCAAGAACGCGAGAAAAATTTGACTGATCAATTGCATAGTAATCAAAATATGCAGTATCCAGTTTTACCATTAACCAATTCGTCAGACAACATAAATTATTTAAAGTCAGAAATTCAAATTAAAGACGAAGAAATCAAAGACAAGGACAAAATAATACAGGACCTTGCAGAAGGTAAAACGGTTCCAAGAAAGGAATACGATGAATTATTAGCGAGGCTTAATAAGCTACATGAGGAACACCGAACCTTAGCTAATGAGTATGAACCGTTAACTAAAGCATTTGAAGAGGACCAGTACTTGCATAATAAATTAGGTGAAAAATATGAGAATTTGAAGAAAGAACATGTAACTTTACAAGAATTATATACTCAAACACAAAATACGAATCAAACATTGACCCAAGTAAATAGTAACTCAGATGATCGATATAGGGAATTGGTTGAGCGAAAACAAAATTTAGATGCTAAATACGAAACATTGTCCAACGATTATAAAGAGTTAGAAACTAAATATAATGCCTTATTAAAGACGCGTGAAAAATCAAAATCTCGGCACGGATCGGCAAGAATAAGACAAGGGCTATTGACAGAAACAAATGAGTCATTATTAACTCAAAACGACTCATTAAAACAAACAATAGACCAATTGCAAAATGAAAAACGTACTTTAGCAGAAGTACAACTATCTTTAAATCAAACAATGGAACAAGTTGTAGAATCAGAACAGCTAACAGGCGAAAACCAAACAATAGAACAATTGCGAGATGAAAAAAGAGTTTTAGAAGGACGACTAGCACACGAAAGCCAAAACCTGGCAGAATGCAATGCTAAAATAGAAGATTTAGAAACACAACTAGCAAATACACGGACGATATTTAATACTGCAGATCATACATTACAAACTGAAAACAGCTCTTTAAAACAAACAATAGAACAATTGCAAGCTGAAAAAAGTGCTTTAGAAGAACAACTAACACGCGAAACCCAAAATCTGGCAGAATGCAATGCTAACATAGAAAATTTACAAACACAAATAACAAATGTACAGGTATCAAATACTGCAAATCAAACAATAGACCAATTGCGAGCTGAAAAAAGAGCTTTAGAAGACCAACTAACACGCGAAACCCAAAATCTGGCAGAATGTAATACTAACGTAGCAGCTTTACAAACACAAATAACGAATGCACAGGTATCAAATACTGCAAATCAAACATTACAAACTCAAAACAACTCTTTAAATCAAACAATAGAACAATTGCAAGCTGAAAAAAGAGCTTTAGAAGATCAACTAGCACGCGAAAGCCAAAAGCTGGCCGAATGCAATACTAACGTAGAAACTTTACAAACACAAATAACTAATGTACCGATATTAAATACTGCAATTAAAAAATTACAAACTCAAATCGACACTTTAAATCAAACAATAAACCAATTGCAAAATGATAAAAGAACTTTAAAAGCAAAACTAACAAATGAAAAGCGAAAGCTGGTAGAAAATAATGCTAACGTAGATAATTTAAAAACGCAACTAGCGAATGCACAGGCATTACAAACTTCAGATCAAACATTACAAACTCAAAACGACCCTTTAAATAAAAGAATAGAACAATTGCAAGATGAAAAAAGAGATTTAGAACAAAAACTAGCAGAAACTACAAAGTCTTTTCAACGACAAATACAACGATTGGAACTTGAAAAAGGAAATTTAGACAATCCACGGACATTTTAAATAGAACAATAGAACAATTGCAAGGTGACAAAGGAGCTTTACAAGAACAATTATTAGATGTAAACGAAAAGCTGGTAGCATGCAACATTAGCCTAGCTAATTTAAAAACACAAATATCGAATGGACAGGTATTAAATACTGCAGATCAACAAGTCATAGATTTTTTAAAAGATACCTATAATATGGAAAATTGGCAGAACTTTTTCTTAGAACAATGGCCAGAAGATACAAAACTCATTCTTGCGGTGAGTAAACAATGTGACAAGGTTAGAGACGAATCTAATTATGATAATATATCGGCGTATAATTTTGGCAATATAATATTATCCTTAACTTCCAGATCTCCTACTGATACTACGAAAATAACTGAAATTGCAACAATGTTTCGGATACCGAACGATGATAATGTCGTCGCGAATATCAAGATTTTAATAGATAAGTATGCGAGGTGTATCGATGCAATTAATCAGCTAGGTTGCGGTATCAATGCAGATAATTTTCCTACTAAAATAATTGAAATATGGAATCATATTAAAGAAGCTGCACAACGTTTCGTATCAATTGATAATGAAGTTTGGTGTATAAATTTTTTGACGGCGATGCAACAAGAATTTGAAATAAATCATACAATCATCAATGAATTTCAAGCACTGACTCCAGACATTCCTAATAATGATAAATTACAATGGAAAGATTCATTTATTAAGCGATTTTATGAATTTCAAAAATTTACTCAAAATTTTATGTTTTCAGGAAATTCTGTAGAACAGTTCTCCCTTAATTTAAGTAATATCGCTAAAAAAATAAATCCAGAAAGTTTAAACGAGCAGCAATGGATGAAAATATTTATAATGAATATTACATCATTTGTTGAAAAATTACGAGACAAATACCCTTCGGAAAAAAATTTTAGTGAATGGGTAAGCGATATGTTATCTCCTTTGCCTGATAAAGTGATTAATTCAACAGAAGCCGAAAATATTGGTTTGTTGTATAAAGCATGGTTAAACATATTAAATTTTGAGCCTAATACAAGTCCAGAACAGTTCACAGATTTATTAAATGAACACATGAAAGCGTTCGCCAATAGGAAAAGAAGATCAATTCAAACGGTAGAGGGTTTGGGAGAAACAAGTGATAAAAAAATTCTATTAGATCAAAATTGGACTGTAATTGAACTACAAAATTTGTTTTATAATTTATATAGGGGGTATTTCAAACTACGATTTAATATTTCGAAACAACTTTTGCCCGACGTTGAAGATTATAAAGATCAAATTGAAGTTAAATTGCGGATATTAAGGAAACTTAAAAGAGACATTCGGGGAAATACACTTATGGCAATTTATCAGGATTACTTATATTACGATTTAAAAACCATACTTAGAATAGACTTAGACAAAATATTTTTGGATACTGTGGATAAAGATCAATTATTTATTACTACTTGTAATGCAACTGAAAATTATTTACACACATTATTGTCTAATGAAAATGCTATACCGTTATCAGAACCTGCATTAAATATTTCAAGTGCTATTGGTATGGACTCGGAACAGATTGAGGAAGAAGAAAATATGGAAGCAAGAAATGAGGAAGAAGAAAATTTACACGCAAAAAGGATGAATACGGCTAGTTGAAATATATAGATAAACTACACCCAACCCTTTAAAAAAAAAAAAAAAAAAAAAAAAAAAAAAAAAAAATTTTTTTTTTTTTTTTTTTTTTTTTTTTTTTTTTTTTTGAGTGGGCGTGGTTTATATATATATATATATATATATATATATATATATATATATATGCTGGCTAGTGTACCCACACATTATTATGTCTCAAGGTATGCTGGCAACAACCTTCTAGTTTAGACTTTGAAAAATTTGTTAAATTAAACATTGATATTATTTATAGATTGTCTTATGAAACGCGTAAAAGGACTAAACATAATATTTTCTTACATGGCTTTGGCGACACGATCGCACTTTATATGACTTTTTATAATTCGATAAATTCACGAGGATAAAATTCATCACCATTTGCTTTACGAGCGTAGTATGGTACTAGTTCGCCATTTTTATACAATATGGCACCTTTTTCAGAGCTACCGTCTTCAGCTTTCAGATAAAATTCGTCCCCATTATTCCGTTTTGGATAAAATTCAGACCCATCTGGGTTTTTGGCATATTTATATGCGTTCAGAGGTAAGTCATTACCATTCTCGTCCTGACGATAACTTTCTTGACCATCCTCATCTATGGGATAAACATAATTTCCATTTTCATCTTTAAGATACATTTCCTCTCTTGTTAAAGGATACGTTACCTTAAGCGTAGTTAAATTTAGGGGGTATTTTGGACATCCATTTTCATAAATATAAACATTTGTACCATCTTTCTTAGCGCATGGATATTCAATCGAATATTCTTTATCCCCGTCTATTACTTTTTTGCAAGCATAAACTAATTTTCCAGCTTCATTTTGCCAATATTTATCATGACCTTCAACATCCTTTGCGTAATACTGGTCCATATTATTATTTTGCAAACAATAACCTCTTAAATAAATTTCGTTATATTTTTGTTCTAACCCGTTGTCGTCATCTTGAGGCTCATTATCCTTAGCGACTTCACCCCCCAAACCATTTAGATTGCCGGGACCAGGCAGAACGGGATCAATTGCGTTGCCGCCGAGTCCAGGCAGAACGGGATCAATTGCGTTGCCGCCGAGTCCAGGCTGCTCATCCTCAGGTTGATGTTCAAGACCAGCGGGTTGCTCATCCTCAGGTTGATGTTCAAGACCAGCGGGTTGCTCATCCTCAGGTTGATGTTCAAGACCAGCGGGTTGCTCGCCTACGATTTTCTCCATTTTAAAAGCTTTGTTCACAGTATTAGAAGAAGAGATATCTCTTCTCTTGCGACTATTTGGCTTTAAAGAAGTTGAAACTGGTTTACGATTAGACATACTTTATTTGTACATTTAATAGCAAGAGCATGCTAATTATATTATTGTGTATTTGCATGTTATTTGTCTGTTGGAATCATAGGTTATATCGAGCATATATAAAAATTACATTGAATACTTTATATTATAATATGAACCCAATGGAATGGCGAAAATATCTTATACATAAACAAATTCAAAAGAGTCCAGGATGGGAAATAACTACGAACATAAATAACTGAATATTTCATCTTGTTTTCAAAGCCAATATTGTATAAATAACGTTACCCCATCCCATTTTAAAGGAAATAGGTTTGGACATCGCGGAGCTGGTTTATGCATGACCTTACAGTAGAAGAAATAAATTCCACTCCCACCCACCCTAATAGATATACTATATATATATATACTATATACATAGACTGCAGCGCCATCTACAATAAATTTGATTGGATAAAGAAAATAGAAACTAACTGAAAAATATAAATTTAAAAACTATCAACTAACCAACCGTGAAAAAAAAAAAAAAAAAAAAAAAAAAAAAAAAAAATTTTTTTTTTTTTTTTTTTTTTTTTTTTTTTTTTTGAGTGGGCGTGGCTTGAATTCATTCTGTATAAATAGTCGTACTCAAACCTTCATTTTGTCTTCTAGCATCAATCTTCTGGTTTTTTATGCGAACCATGGGGCGTATATATAGATATGAGAAACCTTAAAATATTATTTTCAAACTATATAATCAAGTTTTATAAATGATATATACTTTGCCATCCGTTATTAAAGGTAAATTCTTGGGTAGCCATGACCCACCCTATTTAGAAGGTGATAAAGCTACTCTGCAATGCGATGATGGATATCGATCTAACACTATATTTTCTATTTTAACAAAAAAAGATGACGAATTAGTATGGAATCCTTCGTCGGTCGAATGCTTTCCAAGGTCTTGTGGGGCACCTCCTGTTATTGAAAACGGCTACCATACAGGCTCAGTATATTCATTTCCTAGTATGGTAACTTATAAGTGCTTTGAAGGTTTTAAACTCAAAACCCTTTACAAATCTCTATTTTGTTCTGCTACTGGCGAATGGATTCCATCAGTAAAAAAAATTGAATGCGAGCCCATACAATGTGAAGAGTTAGACAACCCCGAAAACGGTTCCGTGTCTTATCCGAATAGGAACGTTGATTCAGTAGCGACTGTGGTTTGCAACCCAGGATTTTATGCTGTCGGTAGCAACAAAAGAATATGCCAGACGAACGGACAGTGGAGCGGTCCAGAAATAATATGCGATCCATGTCCGATAATACCAAATGCCCGAATAATTTCACCAGGATTTGCAGCAGTAAAGTGCGACGGTAAAGAGGTGCTTGTAAGATGTAAGGCGGACGGAACTTGGACAAATCCAAATTGCCCAGAAAATAATTCTCAACTGCCCATTGCCAACCCAGTCTCGCCAAGTTTACCCATACTACAACCTAATCCAGTCTCGCCAGGTTTACCCATACTACAACCTAATTCTCAAATACCCAATCCAGTCTCGTCAAGTTTGTCCACACTACGACGACGATCCTATGAATGGATCATATCAGCAATTGGTTTAATAGCATCCTTCATTTTATTTATAATAACATTATTTAGATATTATAACATTTAAAAAAAAAAAAAAAAAAAAAAAAAAAAAAAAAATTTTTTTTTTTTTTTTTTTTTTTTTTTTTTTTTTTTTTAAGGGTTGGTTGATTGATTGATTGACTCTAGCTAGCCTATATATATCATGCTAAAGTAACAGTTTATCTAAATTTGCTGATGTGCCACCACCTCTGTCAAAATTTTCAATTTTTTTTAATTTGAAAAAAAAACGACTGAATTAAATTGCTTATTTTACTATGTATATGTAATAAGAATCACGATTCCACGATTAGTTTTCAAAAATATTTTTATTTTAAGATTACGTTTCTAAAGTTGGTCGAATTTGCAATAGTCAACTCAAAGTCTAAATCTTCATTTTTGAAAATATACTTAATTCAATTAACATTATAAATATATATCAACCAACCAACCTTGAAAAAAAAAAAAAAAAAAAAAAAAAAAAAAAATTTTTTTTTTTTTTTTTTTTTTTTTTTTTTTTTTTCAAGGCCATATTTTATATATAAATATGCTTGACTCTGAACATTTCATTTACTTTCATCATGGCTCCTTACATTGTCTGTATCGACGGATTGATTGGGGCTGGCAAATCTACTTTGATGCGACAACTGGCTACAGATTTTAAATGTTTTCCTGAACCCATACACGAATGGACATTACTACCCCATCTGTACGAAAATCAAACGCTTTACGGACCGGCTTTCCAATTCCAAGTCTTAATTTCTCAATACAATCAAAAAATGTCTTTTCCGAAAGGTGACGATTTAATTCTAGTCGAACGGTGTCCTTGGACTTCCAGGTATATATTTGCCCCGCTGATATTAAACGAACAAGATCTACATACGTACGACAAAATTTATCAAGTTTTAAATTTTAACGTAGATTGTTTCATTTATTTAGACGTAGAGCCTCTCGAAGCGTTTAATCGAATCCGGGACCGCTCTCCGATCGACCGTTTGATAAGCTTAGATTATTTAGAACGCTTGCATGATTCTTACAAAGAAAATCTCTTGAAGGCTCGTTCGAACGTTTACGTAATCAATGACCCTGTCGAACAACAGGTTCGAGAAATTTTATCTAAAATAACAACTTCAGTTTTTCCAAATGAATAGAGAGTGTTTTTTCTGCCCAGCTGCCAACATTCTTTAAATGTTCTGGATTTTGAGTCGTCAAATACATTACGTATGCAGTCAGTCCTATAGTCAACAGTATCAGTAATACGAAAATCCAACGACCTGTGGTCACCCCAATACTCAGCAGTACGCAATTTATATATAACGAAGAATAAAATAGCACACCGTGGGCCAAAGAACGTTCGTCCATACTTCTTGGTTTATACGTACAGATCTTCTTTCAAAAATTCGACGATTTGAACGGGTTTATATGTAGGAAGTGTTATCGTTTTATTCGTAAATTGTCCACGCCTGACTATAAATCCAGACAAAGAATCGGAAACGAGTGCTTTTCGCCCCGCATCGCTATATTCAAACGCCACGTTGGGTGGATAGGTCACTCTATATCGCACTTGGAGCTGAACGGGTTGGTCAGTGAATAATTTAAGCCTCATGCCCGTATCCAATTTTAAACCTTTTTCGGTTAAATGTATTGAATCCATAGTTTTATTAAATTTGACGGACGGTGGATTATTTTCGTTCCAAATCGCAGGTTTTATTTGTCTGAATTCTCCAGTCGCAAAATCTAACCAATCGTTCAACCAATTGACTACATATTCCGTAGTCGGAGGAGGCTCGCAGGCATATTCTTGATCAGAGACTGAAATGATACGTTTCGTATGCATAGAGGGACAAAATATGAACGGTCGTTGGATATTGCACGTAGCATAGACAGTACTATCCCAAATAATATTTCCAGTTTGTATTTTCTGACCAGGTTGACAAGGCTCTTCTGGCCAGTCTGATATTTTCTGCGTCCAAAAATTATATGTAAAATGGACAGGTTCTTTTTTCAATAATCTTTCATTTTCGTAAAATTTACATTTGGCTGCATGTTCGCGAGGTAACAGGACGGCCATTTGTGGAATCTGAGACACGAAGGCGTAGTTGACACAATCGGGATGAGAACAAATATTATACATCTGGATATAGATTTCGGATTTTTGACAAGTTGGTATGGTATCCTTATGGTAATTGAACGGCTCGATCCAAGATTCTAAATTTAAATTGTCAAATTCGAACAGATAAAAATTATTATATTTGAAAGCATTCTTAGGCTTCTGAATGCATTTCGATCCAGTAAAAACTGTGCCATCAGGACATTTCAGTTGTTTCTTTTCAGCGCAATCGTAATAATATTCTGGGGCGTCGCGTATGAATATTTTTTCATCCGAAACACATACATCTTCGATTTTATAACGTTTAGAAATTCGTTTGCCTTCGTCGACCAGTTTTCTTTTACGAAATCCATTTTCACAGATAAAGCCTGCAGTGCGATCTAAATCTTCAGAATTCCTCCAATTTTTAACGTGTTTGGTAAATTCGTAAACTGGGACGATAATATTTGGGTCATTGGAAAAGACATTGTCACAAAATATGGGTTCCGTACATTTCTGGCCGTTGTAAACCATAGGTAAAAATGGCAAGTTATCGCCTTTCGATTTATCCCAGTTCTGAGGACATTCTACAGTTTCATCAATTTTACCATTCTTACAAGTCATGTATCCAGGCGTGAAATTGAACGGAGGCATTTCTGTTGCAGGCAAAGATATGTTACTACCGTCCGGTAAACCATCACAATTGATAGGTTCGCAATAATCTTTACCCAAAAATTTAGTTCCAGGTTTACAAGTAATGAATACGGGCTTACCGTTATGACATTCGACTCGCGTTTCGTCGTTATAAATAAAAGGTGTATTTGGAAAAATTTTACAATAATGATTTAAATCTTTGACGGGCTCGCATCGATCGTGATAAAACAGGGTTCCGTTACGACATTTTATAAAGACCTCTTTGCCATTCTGACACATGATATACTGGGATATGTTTTTAGGATTTGGTAGCATTACTCCGTTCGATCTGCCAGTACACGCATTGACGGGCTGGCAAGCGTTCGCTATGAGAGTAGTTCCTGAGGGACAGATTTGGAGACTCGAGACACGACCGTTTTGACACTCGAAATTGAAAACGGTTCCTTTATGAACGGTAAACTGACTATTTTCTTTAAAATTTGGAAGGTTTTTCAATTGAGGATCCGATTTCAAGTGATCGTAGAGATTTGTCCTACAGCCGGAACCAACGAGCCGTTCGATTTTCCATAGCATGGATCGACTGCCAAAATTTGGCCTTGATGAAACATGTAAGCGTCACTGGATAAGGTATGCTCCCAAGCTAATTTTCCGTTCACTGTAAACTGAAAATGTTTTGGCTTCTTCGAATCGAATACGTAATCGAACGACGGGGCTTTTGAGGGTGAACCAGCAGAAGGTTTCGTAACGCTTTCAGACCCAGGCGCGTAAAAATACCAGTAATAAATTAACAGCAAAGACAAGAAGAACACTCGTATCATTTCTGTATCGAGGCTTTATTAAGAATGGATTTTCTATTTAATGAAGAAGAATGTAAACTATGGACTCAGAAAACAAATGTTATGAAATGCTGCAACGAACCGACTTATGTAACTTTTTTAAAACAAGATAGGGCGATAGATGAAATGCCCAATTTGTATAAGAAATGTATTCGCTGTGGAAAAATTGTTAAAATAAAATAATGGAATTCACTCTGTCAGTGTATGGTCAGCAACAGTCTGACTTCATGATAATATTTTTATAAGTTTAGTAAAGTCCGAAATATGTGTTAATGAACTTTAACAACCAACCAACCAACCGTTAAAAAAAAAAAAAAAAAAAAAAAAAAAAAAAAAATTTTTTTTTTTTTTTTTTTTTTTTTTTTTTTTTTTTTTTTTTTAAATGTTGGTTGGCTTGACTATATATAAGCTAACTAATGTACCCACATATTCATTATGTCTCGACGTCCTCCAGTAACAGGTCTCATAACCTCGTTGATTCCCAATTTTATCGAAAAGTCCGATTGGAACATAGCAACCTTTAAAATAGAAAATTTTCCATTAGTCAGAGACAGTATCTGCGGAAACATAATCGTCATGATCAGTCTTCTTAAATGGAATAAGGGAGTTGTTGAAAAAAAAATACTCTATATACTTCCCAATGGAGTGCAACCCTTAAAAAATTATGAATACGCGACAGCTTTTGCATCCGAAGCTGAGATGCTGACCCAGTTTCATGCTTTGCTAGACGGTGTTCAAATTATAATCGGCTATGGTATTAACACGTACGATTTAACTCCTATTATTGCAAGACTGATATGGTTAAAACTGTACGGTATCCTTCCACGTTACAAATCTTTCAAAATATATAACGATACAGTGTCTTTGTATGACGGCAAACCTACCATAGATATTTATACTACCCACACGTATAATTTAGAAAAAAAAATAATGTCAGTGCTCCGCCTATATTACTTTATAAAACAAATATATAAAATACTATAAGTTAAAAAAAAAAAAAAAAAAAAAAAAAAAAAAAAAAAAAATTTTTTTTTTTTTTTTTTTTTTTTTTTTTTTTTCAAGGTCATATGTATATATATTATATATATATAACGTAAGTATTTCCTCAAATCTCCTTAGTGATGAATTTCTCAACGAAGTGGTCCTGTGCCTGGCGTCGAAAAAATGTCATTGGTGTAGAGATATCATTTTTGAATAAGGATGGTCATTACGAAAAACAACTTAAACATTACACAGAATGGATAGGGGTATGTACAAATAATATTGATACTGTCGTTCGTAAAATTAAAAAATATTTTCCGGGTAATGATGTTACCTATATTGAAATCACTCAACTCAAAAAAGTTTTACCCTCGTTCGAAGATAGGCTAGCTAGAAACAAATTAGAATATAGATCGAAACCTTTTTATAAAATATATACGACAGCCCCTCATAAGAGTGTTGGACGCTTATTTAACTGCTATAAAATGGTTTATTATAACCCCGAGGATTGGCTGACGCGAATTTATATTGATCTGTGTCTAAAATTTAATACATATTCTTTCTACTACAAATGGTACGAAATTCTAAACAATTCTTTAGATCTCATGTCCTCGTTGAGTATGACCCCCAATTGTTTCGAAGAGCCCGATTGGACGATGGCAGCATTTGATATAGAAACTGTTCCATTAATTGGTAACCATATTCCAATTTGCCATTTCAGCACAGATAAAATCGTTATGATAAGCCTTTTTAAATGGAATAAGCGGAATGGGGTCCAAAAACAAATACTCTATTTACTTCCCAACGGAGCTCAACCCTTAACAAATTATGAATGCGCAACAGCTTTTACATCTGAGGCCGAGATGCTAGCCCATTTTCATTCTTTGCTAGCCGACGTTCAAATCATAACTGGCTATAATATTAACGCATTCGATTTCCCATGTATTATTGCAAAACTGATATGGCTAAAACAGTACAGTACCATTCGACGTTACAAATCTGCTAAAATAGGTAAAGATAATGTGGCTACGTTCGACGGTAAATTTGTAATAGATCTTTATACTTTTACAAGAGTATTTTCCAAAGCCGATTTGCCAAGTTATAGATTAGATGCCATAGCTAAAATGAAATTGGGTGGTGAATCCAAAATTAAAGTAGCCACCGTTGGGATATGGGCTTGGTATCGTAATGAATTGGCAGCTCAGCTGTTGGAAGAAACGCAGACTGAAATATGCTATGAAATGCTGAAACCCGACAAAGTCTCAGATGCGTCTGAATTTGGTACGTTTCGCACATATTTAGATTATTGCTTAAAAGACTCGGAATTGGTTTATCGATTGTTTCAACTCGAAACAGTTTTTACGTTTTTGTTATCACGGGCCAATATCGTGGCACTGAATACCGTAGAAAGTTTACATTTGGGCAATTCTCGATTTATAGAAGAGGTTTTTAAAACTCATGCGATATGTAGAGGTTTTTTGATTAATACTAAATATATTAGTTTAGCAAACGATTTAAAATACCAAGCAGCTTTCCGTGGAAAAACTTACCAGGGTGCGTTAAATTTTTGCTTTCCCGAACGATATTATGAAGATGTAGTGATTATGGATTTTGCCAGCATGTATCCTAGCACTCTGCTGAGTAGTAATTTATGTTACGGCACTTGTACTATTATGAACCGCGACGAATGGCTGGCAAACGAGACCGCTCAGAAAATGACTTGCATCCCGTACCGCATCCATAGCAACGATGATTTTTTGGAAGATCGGCCTATGACAGACAAATTTGCCTATCCAACATTCAATCCAGAAATCGACGAGTATGCCATAGTTATTAATACGAAGACGGAAGCCTTTCTACCTAATTTTGTTAGCCATTTTATATCGCTGCGTAAAAATCATCAAATTGAATACAAACGAACGAAAGACATTTATCATTACAATAGCCAGCTGGGCTATAAAATTTTAATTAACTCGCTTTACGGAGTCATGGCCGGTAAAGACTCGACCCTAGCCTATCTTCCCATAGCCATGTCGATCGTGACCCTTTCTCGATATCAGCTACTCGGATCCTACCATTACGCTAAAAATTTAGGCTTCCACGTTTGTTATGCAGATACCGACAGTCTGATGGTTCATAAGTGGGAAAAAGACAATTGCGATAGCATAAACGCGTTCCTAGATATACCAAACGTCGAATTGAAATACGAACAGCGCTTGAGACGCTTACTCGTCATATCTAAAAAACGTTATATTTATGAATCTATGGACAACCCCCAGACAGTCACGAAAGGTTTTGAAAAACACATTAATGAAATCGGCCAATACTTGAAAGATGAAGTCATAACGGCCGTTTGGGATGCGCTATTCATACATCCTGAAAAAATGACGCCGTCAGTAGGATGGCAGTTATGGGCTAGAATTTTACAGGAAGTCGTTTATAAGTGCCGCAATCCAAGAAAATATTCAATTTATCGTAAAGTTAGAAGATTGGAAGAATATAAATCCAAATCTTGTGCCGCTGTAAAATTTCTCAATAAATATCCAGGCATAACCGAAGAATTTGTCGAATTCACTTACAGCCAAGCGGACGTAGCGAAAAAGGAGATCTCGAATTGGATTATGAGTGCGGCAGACTGTCAGTGGGTAGATTATGAAAAATTATTCATCGGTCAAAGAAAAGCCTTTTGTATATTGTTAAACATAGCATTTTGGCATTTGCCTGAACCCCTCTACCCTGGATATATGGTATTAAACTCGCTGCATTGGAAACGATTCAATAACGCTGAACTCTTACACTGGAGCCGGACGGGTAGACGATTGATTTTATTGACAGAACCAGGCGTTAAATATACATTTACAAAGAACGATCATTTGTTTAAGGAACGTAAGAGGGGGCGCGCGAAAAAGGCAGTTATTGAATCGTCGAATAATAGAATGGACTGCGAAGAAGTTAGTAATGCTACTAGTTATTCAGAAATTACGTTGGACGATTCAACCAATATGGACCAAACATCCGACGACGAGTTAACTAATATGGATCAAACGACCGACGAAGATTCAATTGACGAATGGTTAGACACATCCTATAATGAGCGTAATTCGCCAGATTCTGACGCGAGCTACAACGAATTATTATATGACAGTCCCAGAGAATTATCAGACGACGAATATCCATCAGAAGAAGAATCCGATTAAAAAAAAAAAAAAAAAAAAAAAAAAAAAAAAAAAATATTTTTTTTTTTTTTTTTTTTTTTTTTTTTTTTTTGTTAGGTGCCACGCCCACCCTTGAAGCTTGTCTATATATACTATGGCTAACATGACTACACTCTCATTGTGTCTCGCCAGCAACGGTCGTCTAGTCACTATGCCTCGTTTTCAGCAAGATGTACATTGACCGACTCTAGATAGTTAGATTTTTCTATAAAAGCTTATGATCTATTCTGATTTCATGAAAACCTGCAGTATTTTGTAATTTGTCAGACAAAAGTCTTGTTTTCAAAGCCGATATTGTATAAATAACGCATCCTATTTTAAAGGAAATGGGTCAGGAGCTAGTTTATGCATGACCGTACAGTAGAAGAAATAAATTCCACTCCCACCCACCCTAATAGATATACTATATATATACTATATATATAGACTGCAGCGCCATCTACAATGATTGGCTAAAGAAATATAGCTTTAGCAGCCAACTATGAAATATAGCTTTAGCAGCCAACTGAGAGAAATATAACTTTAGAAACCAACTGAGAAAAATATAACTTTAGAAACCAACCAACCAACTGTAAAAAAAAAAAAAAAAAAAAAAAAAAAATTTTTTTTTTTTTTTTTTTTTTTTTTTTTTTTTTTTTTTGAGAGTGGGTGTGGCTTGAATCCATTCTGTATAAATAGTCTCCGCACTCAAGCTACATTCATTCTGTCTTCATCTCTTGCCTAGTCAGTTCATTGTAAGTCATTGTAAGCATGATTAAGTGTCAATGTGAAGGCATCTCAAGTAGTTATTATTATCGTAGATATTATGCCCACAAACATAAAAATTTTAAATTTATATATCAAGCCATAATAAAACAACAAAAAAATGCGTATCATTTATTTGATAAAATTATCAAAACCCATTCGATAGAAGTCATTAACTATATACGCCATTATGAACAACTGGAGCCACATATACATGTGTTTATAGGTTCAGAGAGTGAAATTGATAAAGACGTTTGGAAAGATTTCTTATTTGGATTTAAAATAAATTTAATAGATTATGAAATATATGATAAACTATATAAGGACTATCCTCAAACACTTGAGAATTGCAATTATTATTTTTTTACGTTAGAATATTGGTCCCTTAAAACGATATGGGATAATATTACAAATTTTCATGATATCGAGAATTTAAATTTGCCTACTAGGCTCTTACAAAAAGCTATTCAAAAATATGATAACTATAATATATATACTACTCAGTTTAAAGAAAAATATGAGAGCTTAGAACCACGTCTTAAGGATTCTTTGAAAGGTAAACTTATAGAAAAATTATTTTCTAAAATAGATACAACATTTGACAAATATAGCGCATACTATATTAATCAAAGTCGAATGTATCGCATGCCTGAAAGAAGAAAATTGACAGATCATTTGTATAAAATTCGATCCTTCTTTGTAAAGGATAATAAAAGAATTAATATGTGTTTGAAATGTACGAAATTATTTTTTTATGGAGAAGAGTGTTTAATTGAACGATATTTCAATATAGTATATATTCTTAGCACTAAAAAGTTTATATTAAATATGAAACATTGGTGTCGCTTATGCAAACAAACGCCTTTATTTCAAGTACTAACTGAGGGAAATGTTGAGAGATATTATAAGACTTTTATCAATCCCATAAAAGTTCAAAAATATCAGTTGTGTAAATATACCATGAATGAAACATCTTAAAAAAAAAAAAAAAAAAAAAAAAAAAAAAAAAAAAAAAAATTTTTTTTTTTTTTTTTTTTTTTTTTTTTTTTTAACCTTAACGGAGCGTGGGCGTGACTTGGCTATATATAAGCAGTAGCTTTACTGGCTGTTGTACATTATTTTTTAGAATTATTTTCATGTATGGAGTTGCAATGTGCACATCCTTATGACGATGATTATGTATATAGTAGATATCGGCGCCACGAACATAGAAATTTAAAATTTATATATCACGCCATAATAAAACGACTGCAAAATACGTATAGTTTATTTGATAAAATTGTCAAAATCCATTCGATAGTAGTCATTAATACTATACGTCATTATAACAAAGTACTGGAGCCACATATACATATATTTATAACTTCAGAGAGTGAAATTGAACAAGACGTTTGGAAAGATTTCTTATTTGGATTTAAAATAAATTTAATCGATCAAAAAGAATATGCCAGGATATGTAATATTTATCCTAAGGGATTTGAGATTGTTGAGATTTGCGACTGTCACTTTTTTACGTTAGAAGATTGGTCCCTTCAAACGATATGGGATAATATTATATATTTTCATGATATCGAGAATTTGCATTTACCTACTAGGATTTTTCAAAAAGTTGTTCAAGAATATGATAAATACAATACACATACTACTCAGTTTAAAGAAAAATATAAGAGTTTAGAACGACGTCTTAAGGATTCTTTGAAATATAAACCTATAGAAATATTATTTTCTGAAATAGATACCACATTTGACAAATATAGCGCTTACTATTTTAATCAAAATCGAATATATTTAAATCACGATAAAATGTTAAAATTAATTTATGTTCGATGCTACTTTGTAAAGGATAAAAAACAAATCCATATGTGTTTAAAATGTATGAAATTATCTTTTTATGGAGAAGAGTGTTTAATAGACCGATATTTCTTTAGGGTGCGTGGCACTGGATATTATACACAAGATATAAAATATTGGTGTCGCTTATGCAAACAAACACCTTTATTTCAAATACTAACTGGGGAAAATTTTACAGAATATTATAAGACATTTATCAACCCCATAAAAATACAAAAATATCAACTGTGTCAAAATATAATGAACGAAATAATTTAACACAACCTTGAAAAAAAAAAAAAAAAAAAAAAAAAAAAAAAAAAAAAAATTTTTTTTTTTTTTTTTTTTTTTTTTTTTTTTTTTTTAATAGTGGGTGTGGCCTAGCTATATATAAGCTACGCGATCGGTCAGATTCTACTCATTCTATCATCATGTTCGATTACAATGCCCTACAGCACGAAGTTGCCCAGCATTATTTCAGACTCTTTAAACCTTATCAAAAGATGGAATTAACTCGTCAATTTATCCGTCGTATGTTAGATATCATCTATTCCCATTCGAAAATAGATGGCTTCATAGCCTTTGAGCCTAGTATCCCACTTCTAACTCGCTTAAGACGTCCATGCAAGGGTGTAGTTCTAATACCATTTTACAATACAAATTTAGGTAAGAAATTGCCTCGTTACGTGTCTGTGTTTCCATATTACCCGTTTCGAGTCAAACAAATACATAAAGACGAAAATGTTAAAGTCGGCCTGGAATTATTTCATTTGTATTTAGACATTACCGGCGTCGAATACGTATGCTTTTTTCAGTTATGGTTTCAAGAAGATGAAATTCTTAAAGAGGTACAAACTCAGCATAAAAACGTGAAAGTGTATACGGCTGGCTCGTTTCATAGTTTTCGTAGATTTATTGCAATGCTTTAGATACGTGATTTAAAATTTCAACTTCGTTTGATAAATTTGTGGGGTAAGCTTTAGCAACGGGCGGTTCTTTTATCCAATTTAATAAATAGCGATAATGTAGAATTTCTTTTTGAATTTGGGTGTCTAAGCGAATCGCTGGTATGTAAGTATCTTTTGATGAAGTCGACACATATCTATAAATGATATCTTTATCAACTAAAACGAAAATGTCTTTGGGTAAAATTCGAATGAGCGTAAACTCGTTCCATTTCCATATCAGGACGTAATGTCCATGCCATGGCCGGCCCGGTATAAATTCCAAATTGAAAGCCAAGAACATTAGACAAAGAATGCCAAAGAGTACATACATTTCTTTGATATTATTTACACTCATCTTAGTCACGATGATCAATCTGTACTACAAGCCTAGCATCCACTTGAAAAGCGAACCGATGCATTGGCTCGAACGCATGATTCATCCAATATCTCAATCGGCTTGCCCTCTGCACGGATTCAAATGCCCGTCTAGCGAACCATGCGACTGTAAGAAATTTTGCAACAATGAAACGGATTTTGTACCATTTCATATCGTAGACGCGAACGAACGAATATACGTTATGAATAAAAAATTAACCCCTGGAACGTATTGTTTACCAAAAGGCGTGGACAAATGCAATTTAAAAACCAATTATCATGTATTTTCGTTGGCAGGCTGGTCCTGTTTACCATTAAATGAAATCGTGTTTAAAGGCAATAAGAAACGCGCTTGTAAGAACGAAGAAGCTCAAGATAACAACTCGAATGTATTGTGGGACTATTTAAAACAGGAAGAGGCTGGCGACAACATCGAAGATTATTACGAACCGCTAAGAGACCAACTCAGATATCGATGCAAATGCGGATCCAAATCAATAGACGGAACGCCTATGATTTCTGCATTTCAATTTGTATGCTCAGTAGATTATTGCTTAAGAGATATATCACACCCTCTTCCATTTATGGGTTGGAATGGTAAAACCTGTGACTGTGGCACATATTTCCATCTAAATCCGGACGACAAAACTTCTCCGTGCAGACATGAACTGTCAAGAGTGCAAAATGAAACCCTTATAGGACGAGTGGATTGCATGACAGAACATACGTTTCTAAAACAAACGCTGTTTTGCCCAACGACAAATACAGGATTAATTTTTAAAGACTGGATAAAAACGAATTCATCAGACGTAGCCGATTTTATTGACACGCTTATAACTAAAAGGTTAATTTAAGTTAAGCCACGCCCACCACAAAAAAAAAAAAAAAAAAAAAAATTTTTTAAAAAAATTTTTTTTTTTTTTTTTTTTTTTTTTTTTAAATGATCCGTGTATATATAAGCATTTGCTTTTCTGGTAAAATGTTATTTAAGCTTCTGAGCTCTCTGAGATCTGACGATGCCAGAATTATGCACTGTTCATATTTCGTTTATCCTTTTCGAAAATAAACCAATTCCGTGGGAAATGACTCTGACTTCAACCAAACCGCCATTCAAAACCATTAAACTTGGATTATTTACGAAATATTTTAAATGGAATAATGAAGATCAAAAGTATGATTTTGTACAATCTGACAATTATCAGTCATTTATGAAACTAAATCATGAAATTAGTTTGCTTAATTTCAAAGCCATGCTTACATATGTACAAAAATGTTTGGAAAGCGATCAAGAGATTGAGATAGTGGCTATCGACAGACCAACGTATACCTATTTGAAAAAATTTTACGATTCTATTATATTGTTAGATTATGACTATAATGGAAGAGATAAGACTTTATCAGCTGCCTATAGATTTGTCTCAGATTTTATACCTTACAAATTATCTGAAGAAGATGAAAAAAACATAGTTGCTGGACGTATTTTCTTTTCAGATTGTATACCTGAAGAAATAGAATACTGTCCAACAGAAAACATTTTTGCTAGTGTCTCATAAACTGAAAAAAAAATTTTCTATAAAAACCCATGTTCTATTCTGATTTCATGAAAACCTGCAATATCTTGTCATTTGTCAGAGAAAAGTCTATAAATATCTTGTTTTCAAAGCTATTTCATCCTATTTTGAAGGAAATGGGTCAGGAGCGAGTTTATGCATGACCGTACAGTAGAAGAAATAAATTCCACTCCCACCCACCCTAATAGATATACTATATATATACTATATATATTGACTACAGCGCCATCTACAATGATTGGCTAAAGAAAATATAATTTTAGAAACCAACTGTGAAATATAATTTAGAAGACAACTGTGAAATATAATTTTAGAAACCAACTTCATCAACCAACCAACCGTTAATAGTGAAGCCACACCCACATAAAAAAAAAAAAAAAAAAAAAAAAAAAAAATTTTTTTTTTTTTTTTTTTTTTTTTTTTTTTTTTTAATGTGGGTGTGGCTTCACTATATATAAGCATCAGCTTTGTGCTACCATTTCATTCAAGATGTCTTTTCTTTACATCCCTCACACATCAGTAGAGCAGTTGATAAAAATATTTCAACAGACAAGCGTGTTTAGATATGCTGTTACACCCCAGCAAGAAAAGCCAGCACCGAATTTTGTCTTAGTGAATCCTCGTTTGTATCACGGAACGTATGGTGGCATATTACATAACAGTGTTCTTCAAGAAATAGATGGTAGATATATTTCAGAAGATATAGGAAACGATCAGTCTTTGGTCTGGTGGGAGTCTTATCCTGAAGCGATCGGCGACCAAGCTGCACTCTCTTTCAAAGATCGAGTGGCTGTGACACCATCCATTTTTAAGCGCATGCAAATCAACGAGATCAGAAAACCAGCGTCTGGTAAATCATCTTATTATGGCAATAGAGCTTGGCGCATGAATGCCGAATCTGCCTCGTATTGCGATTCTGAATAGTTGGGTTCTTGTAAAAATTTGTAATGTTCTCGCCGGATCTCATGAGTTTTATTATGCATTTCGAAAAACAGTTTAGGTAAATTCTCGTACGTTAACCTCTCATGGTTTTCTTTTATCATGTTTTGGAAATGCACCATACATATTCCACATCGAAGGGTCCGATAAATTGGGCCTTTCAACAAATCTAACCATACGTCTTTATACAAATTCATGCCTTCATCTCTTATGGCAATCGCTTCAGCCATCCAGTGTAAATATCTCCAGTAAAATGAACCGAATTGTGTAATTTGTAAAAAACTCATTTTTTCAAATGAAAGTTCTGCCGGATAAAGTTCTTCTTGGGCCAGCTTTATGCCCAAATCCAACATGAGCTTGCGTAATGCCGACGCGTCACCTTGGCTAAACATTTTCACGATGGTAGGCTCCAAATGATTGAGGATGATTTCGGGAGTCCATTTTACATTATAGAGTAAAGCCAAACCAGTCATCATAACGTTACGTAAAATAGAAATCCATGCTAAAACGGCTTGATGCGATTCAGGTTTTCGATACGTGCGTATGTAGCTCTCTTCTTTGATGATAGCAGCCGTTCTCAATACGAAAGCGAAAAATGTTTCATCTAATCTTTGACGTACAGGTCCTGAAATGAATTCGGTTGTGAAGGGTTTAGTATCCCATGCAATCGTAGGCGCGTTCTTTGAAACTATGATATCAATTAGATTTTGGTAAAAGGGGTCAGACTCTTCGTTTCGAGATAGTAACAAATCCGTTTCATTAACGACTCCTAGATGGGCTTGGTATAATTTTTTATACGTAGAATGTTTCATCTTTATTTGTACAAGGCTTGAAAAAAAATAACATTGGTAAAATTAAAAAAAAAAGATATTTTCACCGTCATTACTTAGAAAATGCACCGCCCACGTGACTTGAAAAAAAAAAAAAAAAAAAAAAAAAAAAAAAAAAAAAATTTTTTTTTTTTTTTTTTTTTTTTTTTTTTTTTTTTTTTTCAAGTCACGTGGGCGGTGCATTTTCTAAGTAATGACGGTGAAAAATGTCACAGTCTATAAATAACTTTATCATATCCGGTTTCTTATGCAACAGTTTCAGTGGGTGTGGCAAACCAGTATATAAAGCCCAGAGCCCAGCGCTATCAAATCATTCGTGCCTTAGTGAAGACAGACGATAGAAATGGCTGAACGAATTTCATTTCTCAACTTACCCTTTGATATTAAAATACTGCTCTGTAGAAAATATATTTCTCTGTACGATAAAGTTCACAGTTTGAATACTATATCTGAATATAAGAAAGTGTTGGTCAATCCATATGCATGGACTCCCAAAGAAAAACTATTTTTACGTATAACCTCCATGATAAAATTTGGCTGGCACCTTGGATTTAACAATAAGCCATGTTACGTGTTTATGGATGCAAAAAATATGAGTATATGCTATCGCTATTTCAACTACTTAGATCCGGAACAGGACTCAAGTGATATTTATTTACCTATGCTATACGTAAATATTGGAGAAATGAGAAAAAATATAAAAATTAGATGTACGAGATATTATTATTCAATGGTAGATTGCTTTCGTGAAATTTTGCCTTCAAAAATAGTTATGTCTGTTGAAAACTTGGAGGATTTGAAATATTATAACTTGCGATATTATGGTACTATCGTTGTAAATCATAGACTGAATTTAATTTATCAACATTGCAGACAATATGCATTTAATAAACCCTATATCATGTGCTACGAGGATTGTAACGAAATACATATTGAAATAAAGCCATATGACGACCACTGTATTATTGTAGAATGTATCAATATGGACTGTAATGAATGTGATAAGGGAGAACAATATGTATTTCCAGTTGATTCACTTTGGACAGAAGAATTTCAATGCAATTATCGTATAATCGATAAGGATAATATTGAAAAACAAACATTGTATCATTAAACGATATCCCCCACCCCCCCCCCTCAAAAAAAAAAAAAAAAAAAAAAAAAAAAAAAAAAAAAAAAAAATTTTTTTTTTTTTTTTTTTTTTTTTTTTTTTTTTTTTTTTTTTAATGTGGTCACGTGGGCGGAGCATTTTCTAATTACTGACGGTGAAAATATAACAGTCTATAAATAACTTTATCATATCCTGTTTTCATGGAAAAAGCTTATGCAACGGCCTGGCCGATCAGTATATAAAGCCCAGCGCTATCGAATCATTCGTGATTTAGTGAAGGGTTTGTTCAGACGATAGAAATGGCTGAACCAATTTCATTTCTCAGCTTACCCTTTGACATTAAAATGTTGCTCTGTAGAAAATATTTTTCTCTGTACGATAAAGTTAACGGTCTGGATGCCATATCTGAATATAAGGAAGTGTTGGCCTATGAACATGCATGGACTCTCAAAGAAAAAATATTTCTACATTTAACCTCTCTGATAAAATATGGCTGGTTCCTTGGACTTAACAATGAACCGTATTACGTATTTATAGACGCAAAAAATATGAGTATATGCTATCGTCATTTTGAATGTTTAAAACTGGGACGTGATCCAGGTGATATTTATTTACCTATAGAATGTCTAAATATTGGAGAAATGAGAAAAAGTGTAAAATATAAATTTTCGGAAAATTTATTAATGGCAGATTACCATCGTGAAATTTTGCTTCCAGAACAAATTATACCCATCGATGAAGATATGAAATATTACGAATTGGTATACGATAACATTGTTATAAATCATAAATTGAAATTACTTTATCACAATTGTAAAAAATATGTATTTGATAAACCCTTTATCTTGAATTACGATACTGAAGACAAAGCACATATGGTAGTAAAACCATATTACGGCTACGGTATAATTGTAGAATGTATAGATATAAATTGTGACGAATGTGATTGGGGAGAACAATATGTATTTCCAAACGATCCACTTTTTACAGAAGATTATGAATATAATTATTGTATACTTGATAAAGATAATATTAATAAACTATCATTTTACCATTAAAAAAATCTACCAGTCAACCAATCTACCAATCTTAAAAAAAAAAAAAAAAAAAAAAAAAAAAAAAAAAATTTTTTTTTTTTTTTTTTTTTTTTTTTTTTTTTTTTTTTTTTCAAGGTCGTATTTTTTACCATAGCCTATTTATATATAAATGGCATCTGTTTGAATCAGTCATGTCATTCTTCTCATTCCGTGTTCGAGTGAGGAGTCCCTGCCTAGCTTTCCACAAAAAGTTATTGGGTTACTATCTCGTTACCTATTTTCGTCTCTTTCATCTAGGTCGCATTACCATCAAAGTCTTTCCCAACACTTGGTATTTTCAAGGTTCGTTTGTCCTAATACGCTTTAAAATTTACAATTTCGATCATGGTATGCGCCTCATTGATTGTGCCAGACAACGTACCAAGAGACTTTCTAAACTTGGCTGCCGAAGAAAGGCTCATCACAATAGTGAATCAGGCCTCACCCTACGCGCTGTTCGACCGATCTCGAAAATGCGCCTGCGGTACGCGAGACGACTTGGCCATAAAAGGAAGAACTATCGCCGCTAAAAAGGACAAGCATCAATCTCTATGTTATCCGTGTTACGCTTTACCGGAGGACTGTACGTTCGAAGAGTCTTTCACGATCGTGGCCTGGTTAATGAGAAACGCCATGAATTGTTATTACACAACAGCCCATGCTTCGGCCATGCACAGATCGCTTCACAAAAATAAATGGTTCCAAGTCCAGTCTACCATTTGCTGCGACTTTTTCGTATTAAAAGACGACCCCGCATTCATGTTACGTGGAATGGTCGTATCGCCTTTCGGAAAAGGTCCCGCGCTACAAAGCGTCATTTATCCAAAACCAAGCTCATGAATAAGCCAGAATACACACACGCGTTGCGATATGCTACCGAAGCCACACAAGTTTATATGTTGGAACATTACAAAAAACAATATCCTCATTATTTCGATTATGCGTTTTTAGAAACGAGGCCCGCTACAGACCAAGATTATTTCATACCGCCTTCTATCGCAGATCGATGCATTGTTGTCACCTCGATTCGTTTCAACGAGATTGGATGCAAGAGATTCGGTTGCTATCCGTTCAAGAAAAATTGGGAAGTCTGTAGTGACATCGATTTTGATCAGTGGGTCAGAATAGGCAGCAGATATGCGATGGCATGTCAACTGTCTTGCAAAGACCATTCTATCGATACGGAGTGGACTCCAGATGGAAAATGCGTTCTCTCGAATCCTTTAAAAAAATCTTTTGCATCGATGCCTGAAAAAATTTTCGAAAGGGCCTCGAGACATATTTTTCATGGCGGATTTGATATAGTCGAGGGTCGTTTGAAAATTAACAAGACATACTGCGACGCGTATGGTTTAGATTTTCAGAACGACGAATGCACCAGGTCTGGTGGTCAGAAATTCGGCGAATGGTTACTGGGTACGACTGCCATCCGAGCCGCCAAGGTGGGTAACTTGAAGCCGTTGAAAGATAAACCGCCTAAAATTCCAAATTACATGATATATACAATTCGAGCTGGTAGAAGCAGCCGTATCAGACGCGAAGCCATTGAAGAGCCTATCGAAAATGTAAGTGTCTTTCACGACATAGCGTTCGAGCTGTCTAAAGACTTGGGCAGAGAGATCTCGGAATACGCCGTTGAAAATTTTTTGAAACGCAAGGCCCCAAAACTATTATCCAAAGCGGCCAATAGCATTGCGGCAAAAATTGTCTTGAAAAATTCGATCGTCTTGTCTATGAAACAAATTGGAACAATGTCTCTGAGAGCTTTGGGAACGAGTATTGGTGTCATTACTACAACTTATGCCATATACGAATTGGTAAATGGGGTATTAGATAGTATGGATCCATACGATTACTCAAAAGTTATAGACAAACAAACGCTAGAAAAAATTGACCGAGAATTGGATTACACATATTATCAAGACGGTCCCATTCGCCCCGAACTAACTCCAGATTATATTTGGGAACATGAAATTTTAGAAATTGACGAAAACGAACGCTTAAACTTTATGACTTCTAAAGTAGAAGAATATCTGACGGCATTGCACGCAATACCAGCCAACGAATATCATAAAAACATAGAAAAAACAAAAAATAATTCATTAACAGAGTTTGTTTGGTTAGAAAAAAATGATTGGGACAGTACTCTATTTAAATGTATCCTATTTGTAATGATTTTTCTGACATTGGTATTTTTAAATTGGATACATGTTTGGTCATGTTGCTTATTTTTTACAATGTTGTTTTACAAAAATTTTTAAAGTAAGAAATGATATTTTCACTGCTTAGAAAATGAATCAACCAACCAACCAACTTGAAAAAAAAAAAAAAAAAAAAAAAAAAAAAAAAAAATTTTTTTTTTTTTTTTTTTTTTTTTTTTTTTTTTTTTTTTTTTTGAGTGGGCGTGGCTTTACTATTACAGTATGTATATATATCGGATGGAAAAGTCTTTAGAGTATAACTTGCGTATAACTTACCATAACGCTTTTTCATCATTTTGAAAGATGGATTCGTCAATATTATATATTTGCGTTATTTTATGGATAATCTATCGGTATTGTTATGGTTTACGTTTAATTTATTCAGATGTCCAAAAATTGTTCTATTATAAGAATGATAAAATCATAGCTATTTTGAAAAATATAGACTCGTTGAAATATACTTTTCGTGAATCGTTTTCTGATCCGAAATGTAAAAAAATTTACAGCGCTTTAGTAATATATGGGGATTCTAAAGTCGTAGATAAGTGTCTTCAGTGGAATGGATCTACGCATTATTTTATTTCTATTATAGCCTATCTATATAACATACATCCTATTGTGAAAATTTTAATGATTTGCTATTACATGAACCATAGACTAAATATGAATATATTTTACAATTCCAGTTTGAGACACTATATGGGATTTTATCTAGAGCAAGACGACATAAATTCAATAGAATGCCTTAATACTTTTATTTTTAACCAATTGCTTAATTTAAACAAGTCTACAAATTTAAAACGAAAATATTTTGTAGATTATTATTATCAGCATAGCTTTGGTAAAAGATTTTTGTTGAAAGAATATTCAGAGACCCTGTCTGTATTTAATCTCATAAACTTAAAAAATAAAAATATAATTAATATATGTGCTGGAAATGCTTGTGGAATTCATCTTGTAGACACCAAAATGACATGCGTTGATTTGAAACAGTACAAAGGCATGAAATTATTACATAATATGAATGTATGTAATTTTATACAATGCAACATCAATGACGATAAATTTGAAAAAATAATACCATCCTATAATGTATGGGTAGCCATTCACGCTTGTAGAGGATTACCCATACGAATAATAGAAATGTTTGAAAAATACGCTTCAAACTCTTCAGAATTATATTTAGTACCTTGTTGTACATTGAGCAAAGGCTATTATAGAGCAAATTGTGATTTGTACGAAAGAATACATAAAAAATATTATACTGCTAAAGAAGATATGCTAAGGCAACATATTTATCCAGCCATGCATTTTGAGTTGCTATGTTCTTTATGCAAGTCGAGTAAATTTAAAGTTAAAACATTAACAGATATGAGATCTGTAAAAAATAAAATTATTATATTATATAAGTAAATAAATATTTTCACTGCCAGTGCTTACAAAATGCTCGTGACTTGGAAAAAAAAAAAAAAAAAAAAAAAAAAAATTTTTTTTTTTTTTTTTTTTTTTTTTTTTTTTTTTTTTTTTTTTTTTCAGAGTGGGTGTGGCTTACACTATAAAAGACCCTGCCAACAACCTACAGTTATTATTTCTTTCTTCAAACATGATTTACAACATTTGCGAGGGTTTTACTCTAGCAGAGGATGGAGTCAAAGTCATCGATAACATATTGACTCCAGAAGAGCTTTCAGCGCTACAAGATAAAATGTGGCAATGGCTTAGCGACAAAACTAAATATTTATCAACTCCAATCGTAAAAAACAAACCGTTGACGTATGAATCAATATTTGAATTTTTTCCAAAGTCTGGAATGCTATTACAGAATTGGGATTTCGGACACAATCCCATGTCTTGGGCTATTCGTCAAAATCAAAAAGTTATCGATACATTTAGTAAAATTTGGAAAACCGACGAATTATTAACTAGCTACGACGGTCTCAGCATATCTTTGCCATGCGAAATAACTAATCGAGGTTGGTATCGAGGAACAGATAAACTTCATACAGATCAGTCGTTTATGAGAAATGGATTTGAATGCGTACAAGGGTTGGTCAATTTATTCGACGTGAATGAGGGAGACGCTACCCTTCGAGTGCTGAGAGGTAGTCATAAATTACACAAAGCGTTTCGAGAACAATATCATATTAATAATACAAAAGACTGGTACGTAATAACAGACGAACAGAAACAATTTTACATGGACAAATTAGGACACGATTCCGATATTTGCGTAAAAGCTAAAGCGGGTTCGCTTCTTCTATGGGACAGCAGAACGATTCATCAGGGCATACAACCTCAACATTTCAGAGAAATACCAAATATTCGCTGCGTATTGTATGTCTGTCTGACACCTGCGTCTTTAGTATCCGAATCGGTATTAAAGACGCGAATACAGCGTTTTGAACAGAGACGGACTTCCAATCATTGGCCCCATAAAATTCAAATTTTTCCGATAACGCCACACACGTATGGTAAACCTATACCTCGAGTAGAAAACGACGACTTGGAAGAAACCGCTTTAATGAGAAAGCTTGTTGGATATAATTATTTGGAGAAATTTAAGAATCCAAAAGGAAAAAAACGAAAAAGACTGCAGTGATCTGGCAAAAAAAGTACTATGAGCCAACGACAAATTTTTTTGGATACAGAAACGACTGGTTTAAAAAAGTAGGCCATAGTGTTATAATGTAGGCCACACCCACTCTCAAAAAAAAAAAAAAAAAAAAAAAAAAAAATTTTTTTTTTTTTTTTTTTTTTTTTTTTTTTTTAAGGGGTTTGGCTATATATAGATTATTTTATTTCTCTCTTTCTCTTTCCATGTCAGGTTTATTTGTATCTACCCAGTCAGGTGCATAATGTTTACATACTCTACATCTAAGTGATAATGCTGCCTCCTGTCTTACTATGTTAAAAAAATTATCTGGTACCTTAAAATCTTCTTCACACGTGCATGTTTCGCTATGGGTTACTCCAGACACGCTTTTTAGGCAGGATGATATATGCCAACCATTTTCGTCACTATATATCAATCGAATGTTTAATTCTGGCCTTTTAAGCGAAGCTAAATGAAATTTTAACAATGTTGCATATTTTTCATATTTGTTGAAATCCTGCTTATATTTCTGCAGCATGTCCTCTGGCAATATCAATAGCTTTTTATAAAAATTCTCATCATTATCATGAGGTGAAATTTTGATTAGAGTTTCAATGACTTCCATCATGTACTTATTTATACATGGTTAGGTAGAATCTACTCATAACAGTCTTTAGCAGTATTCTTATCGCAACTCTAATCGGCCCAATAGATACAATCTCGAAGAAGATATCGAAACATGTTTTCCAAGTTGTAGTAATAATCTATACACGCTTCATACATTTTTATTGTCGGCATCCATAAACTATGGTCGAATCTAGTCAGTCTCTTTAATTTAAATATTTGTTTTAAAACAAGAGGATCATGAATTTTAATACGTACGGATCCATATATTCCAATTTTAAGCAATGTTCTTTGTCTATGATCCGAAACGACGTTATCATATTTGATTTGGGGAATTCGCCATACGAAACTTGGACCGTGTCTCGCATGTATCCTTACGAGTCCATCGCCATCGATTCCAACAGACCTTTTCTGCTGGCCCTCAAATCATTTTTTAAATCGGATGTGACCGCGTCTGTTGTTTCCAATCCCAATTATCTATGGACTGTTCTTTTAGGCAACGAACGCATGATTTATCCCATCAGTCGAGACACGAATGCAAATAACACTTTACGTTTTTACGCGACCCCTTATTTCGTGACAAATCCACAAGTAGTCAGTCGATATGTGCAAAGTATGATCAAACCGGCTTACGAAAACATATATTTCTACAAAAGCACAATCATGTATTTGGATAATTATGATGCACCCTTTCCAGGAGGCTTTTACTTTAGCGAACACGGTCCGACCGATTTCTATAGACTCTGTTTTTTGTCCGACGAACCTATAGAATACGTACTCAATCTGGCTGCAGTATGGCAAAACCGACACGACGTCTTAAACATACCTTTCATGACCATGAGTAAGGTAGTTGAACCTAAATTCATGGACGTCAAACCCGTAACCGGCTTTGGGTTTTCGGAATCGAGTGTCACTTCCAGTGGTATGATACAACGTAGGCTGAGTCCAGAGAAGCCTGAGCTCGTGATCCAAGATATTTTAACATCCTATTACAGAAATATGTCTAGGTATATGGACGAACAAAATTTTTCTAAATTGGTGCCTCTGGGTCTGATTATAGAATGGCCCCTGGAAATCATATTCGAAAACTCAAAACCGATCGAGAGAACGTACGAAGACAGAAAATTTATAACTCTCAGCATCAACGGCACGAGCCCGAAACGCGTTGTACAAGTCTTGCATCCGTACGATCGATACATAGAATATAGCGAAGTGCCAGCATCTACCGTCTGGACACCAATATCTTTTGTATATACCACGTTGCTGACAGACATAACCATTCAGAAAGTTATCGTGGACACAGTCGTCATAGGCCTCGTTTACAGACAAGTGTTTTTCTGTTTCAGTTATCCATTATTGGAAGGTAGGCCAGCGAGAAAAGCTATATTGAATACCGAATACATACTGTCCGTAGCCACTATCGAAGATCTCGAATCGGATCCCAATATACGCATTCTAGAGAGTTTAAAATACGATGATAAATATTCGCTGAGACGCGTGGCACTGAAAAACATCTCGTTAGAAACTTGGTGCCTGACCGTAGCCGAAAATAAACATCCCAAACTCAGAAGTTTTAAATTACCATACCTCGTAAAAGAATGGTTACAATTTTTCACGGAAGCTAAACCGAACACGTTTGAAATAGATATCAGCCTCGTCCGATTGGCCCTCATGTTATCCAAACACAACATATGTTACAATTTAATAGCCACGAACGAACCTACGGAACGCGTGGACTTGACTGATAACCAGGTCAAATTTTATACGAGCGAAAAAATTGTAGATTTTATAAATGAAGCCAGAATCAGGAAAATGGAAGCGCAAGACGATACCGCTTGTGTGGTATCATAAACATAGTTGAAAAAATCTTACCTTAAAAAAAAAAAAAAAAAAAAAAAAAAAAAAAAAAAAAATTTTTTTTTTTTTTTTTTTTTTTTTTTTTTTTTTTTACCTATGTTTATGATGACCTTGAAGCTCGTTGCCACAAAAAGCAAGTCGGAGCAAAATAGGAGAAGGTAGGAGCATGAATCGTAGCTACCCTATAGAAATGGATAGATTTTTTTTTTTTTTTTTTTTTTTTTTTTTTTTTATAATAAATTTATAATATATTATATTATATTTATATTATATTATATTATATTATATTATATTATATTTATAATATATTTATATTATATTTATATTATATTATATTTATATTTATATTATATTATATAATATTTATAATAATATTTATAATAATATTTATATTATAATATATTTATAATATATTTATAATATATATATATATATATATATATATATATATATATATATATATACTTGTATACTCAGAAATTACTGTAAAACATCTTTTAATTTAAGTGATTATAATTTTGTAGTCTGGATTTGTATGTCAATTATAGTGTCTCTGTCTAAGTCAGTTTCACTATATCGGCATGAGACTACACTCTTTATTGTATTGCCAAACCCAACGCAAGTCTGGAATTGGTAAGTCAATTATAGTGTTGTTGTCTCAGCCAGTTTCAAGATATCAGCGTAAGACTACACTCTTTATTATCTCCCAACGTAAGTCAGGACAGGATTGTGTATGTCAGCTATAGCGTTGTTGTCTAAGCCAGTTTCAGTATATCAGCATAAGACTACACTATTTATTGTCTCCCAACGCAAGTTTGTAGTCCGGATTATGTATGTCAGCTATAGTGTTGTTGTCTAAGCCAATTTCACGATATCGGCATGAGATTATGTTTTTATTATCTTGCCCAACCTAACGTAAGCTTGAATTACCTATAATTGATGCCTTTGTCTAATTTTCTGAATGTTAAGCTTATGCGGACACCTAATTTTTCTGGTTCTTTTGATATTTCATGAAACCAATATTTGTTGGTTGGTGGGCGCATTACCATTAAGCTACCACTGGTCATGTTATAATAGACTGGCTTAGCACCCAACTTTGAAAATTTGAATTTTCTCTCTTGGCCAAAACTAACGCATGCTATGGGTGAATCAGCAGCAATGTCTGTTTCATCGTCTTTATGTTTTCCAATGCTATCGTATCCGTTACGATATTTATTAACCAAACAGAAATTATATTTATAATTAGTAGCCAATTCCACCATCTGTTTAATGCGAAATAGCGTTGGCGTCCATACTTTGGCTGGAACATTTGTGCCAGAATACGAATAGGTTATGAAACTGTTGTCGCCATAGCCAGCCACGAGACGCGGAACAGAATGCGTATGATAAATTTTATAATTTTTTATATAAACTAATTCCTTCTCCAACAAATTTAAATATTTTCCAGGTTTTGAAATGAAGCTGGGATTAAACGTTACATTTAAATCAGACATGTTAATAATAATATTACTGAATCAAGTTCTTCTATTTATACTAAATTTTATTTATTATGACCTTCAAAAAATATCCAAGGTCACATTAAAAAAAAAAAAAAAAAAAAAAAAAAAAAAAAAAAAAAAAAAAAATTTTTTTTTTTTTTTTTTTTTTTTTTCTTTTTTTTTTTTTTTTTTTTTTCTTACAGTTGGTTGGTAGAAATTTAAGTTGAGACTTTACAACTACATGTTACCATGACTCATACATTAAAAGACCAGCAAACGTCAATTGTAAAAATTGCATTATGAATTGGGCATAAACTGCTACTGTATGAGCTTTTACAATATCTCCCCCTGACTGACTCGTCGTGGTAGTATTTATAGTATAAATTAGATAAGAGTACATAATAACATTCATTGTTATTATAAATAGAAGTGTTCCGCATAATATTGTTTTGAGGTTCATCATTGCTTGTTTTACTACGAATATACTAATGGTTGTATGCTAGGTGGTGGTGATCTGGGTGGAGATCTAGATCTTGATCTGGAACTGGACCGATCGCTGTAAAAATCTGAATCGTTGAGGCCTGTGTAATCCAAATCAGAATAATAGAGTTCAGAGTCTGAATAATCCAGGCCACATAATTGCTCAAATTTTTCTGACTGTTTCAAGTTGAGCATCTTTCTGATATCTTTTCTAGTAAGGCGTTTTTTACAAGATGGGCAAGGTGGCAATTTGGATACATTTGATCCCTTAGAATAGGCGGCTTTTTTGTTCGAAGCGTTCCGTTTTCGTTTATTATATAATCGATTGGCGCATTGCGCATGGAAACGATGTCTGCATTCAGCAATAAATAGATTTCCTTTCCTTTCTCGGCAAATTGCACATTTATATTTCATACTTTTTTTAAACTACGATACCAAGATTGGGAGGTGATCTTGATCTTGATCTTGATCTTGATCTTGATCTTGATCTGGATCTTGAACTTGATCTGGACGTATCGCTATCAGAGCTCGACAAGTTATTATCTCGTGTCCATCTTCTCAACGCGGCTTCCATCAGGCGCCACCTGTCTTTCATCCTGCCACCAATTCTTCGGATATCCTTTCTGGTAAAATATCTATTGCAGGCTGGACATTGAGGCAAAGATAAATTTTTTGGAATTTTACCACTAGCTCCTATCTTTTTTCTAAGAGCTAGTCATTTTATTCGATCTTTGGTTATGTCTCCACGTGCCACGGAACGTATACGCTGCCTACGTAATCCTCGCGCGCATTCTAAATGATAAGGATGCCCACACTCAGGATAAAATAATTCTTCGGTAAGCACATCGCCTTGGCAAACAACGCATTCAGGTTCCATCTTTTTTTTCATGTCCAATAATTTCATTAGCGACGAAATAACCATTAATTTATTTTGTTTGAAGTAAGAATTAACGTAGCCATGCCAATAAACATAAATTCGAACATAACGATTCTCTAATTTTTTTAAGCTACGACACCAAGATTGGGAGGTGATCTGGATCTTGATCTGGATCTGGATCTGGATCTGGACCTGGATCTGGACCTATCGCTATCAGAACCTGGCAAGTTAAGTTCTTGTTCCCATCTTCTCAACGTGTCTCCCATCATGCGACTTATTCTTCGGACATCATTTCTGGTAAAATATCTATTGCAGGCTGGACATTGAGGCAAAGATAAATTTTTTGGAATTTTACCGCTAGCTTTTATCTTTTTCTTAAGAGCTAGTCGCTTTATTCGATCTTTGGTTATTTTTCCGCGTGCCACACGACGTATACGCTGCCTACGTAATCCTCGCACGCATTCTAAATGATAAGGATGTCCGCACTCTGTATAGAATAATTCTTCGGTAGGCACTCCGCCTCCGCAGATAACGCATTCAGGATCCATCTTTTTTCATGTCGACTGGCCATCGTTAGTCTTTTGGGCGTTGTCTAGCAATTTCATTAGTGACGACATAATCATTAATCTACTTTGCTTGAAGTAAGAATCAACGTAACTAATAGCCATGCCAATCACCATAAATAATAACATAAGCATCCAATCCATATCTTTATTCATGACCCTCTGATTTTTTTAAATGAATCACTATTATCGCTCACATTCTCTGATTCTAGAGAAACGATCTGGACCACCCATGACTTGGCCAGGTTTAAACAGTTTTCTTCTTTGTTCGCAAGCCGCACAAGTACCGTTCACGATCCGGCATACAGGTGAAGAAATCTTTTGGACTTCAGGGGATTTCCGAGCACGCTGACGGTAATTTTTTCTCGGCCGATTGTAGCGTTCCCAAGAATTCATTGCATCCAATTCTCTACGAGAATATTCCAACCACGCCTGAAGTTCGTCATCGTTCATAGCATCGAAGTTGGGTCGAGGAGAATAGCCATAGTATATGGGCTCATTACTATAAAAAGCCATGTTATTTGATTGTGGGTAGCAAGAGACTACCTTATATATATATATATATACTCGAAAGCGGTGCGATGCCACACCCGATTTGAAAAAAAAAAAAAAAAAAAAAAAAAAAAAAATTTTTTTTTTTTTTTTTTTTTTTTTTTTTTCAAGGTTGGTTGGTTTCTAAAGTTATATTTCTCAGTTGGCTGCTACAGTTCTAAGTTGGCCGCTAAAGCTATATTTCTCAGTTGGCTGCTAACGCTATGTTTCCTTAGCCAATCATTGTAGATGGCGCTGCAGTCTATATATATAGTATATATATAGTATATCTATTAGGGTGGGTGGGAGTGGAATTTATTTCTTCTACTGTACGGTCATGCATAAACTCGCTCCTAATGTCTAAACCTATTTCCTTTAAAATAGGATGAAATAGCGTAATTTATACAATATTGGCTTTGAAAACAAGACTTTTGTCTGACAAATGACAAGATATTGCAGGTTTTCATGAAATCATGGGCTCTTATAGAAAAATCTAACCATCTAGAGTAGGTCAATGTACATCTTACTGAAAGCACATTACGAGACATAGTAACTAGACGACTGTTGCTGGCGAGACACAATGAGGGTGTAGTCACGTTACCTATAGTTTATATAGACAAGTTTCAAGGGTGGGCGTGGCATCTAAAAAAAAAAAAAAAAAAAAAAAAAAAAAAAAAAAAAAAAATATATATATTTTTTTTTTTTTTTTTTTTTTACAAATATATAATTTATGGAGTAATTGCTAATATATTCTTATGATAATCCTCTATTAAATTTAATGTTGATTTTAATTTAGCGATATATTCATCACGTACATCAGATGAACAAGCCTTTGGAGAATAGCTTGCCGTCCGTTTAGCATGCTGAAAATATTTCTCTACTAATTCGAACGACGATTGCAATCTTTGGATGTGCTTGTCATCTATAATTCGATTGGCAGTTGGGTTTGATATTAATTCTGTCAGCCGCTTGACATTTTTATAAATTGCGTGTAACTGATCAGTGGACTTAGATTCCCAGTCACTCATTATTCCAATTAAAATGGCTAAAGCGTCGACAATACTGAAAAATTTTTCATTTTTGTCCATTAATTTATCAATATTTGCTTTTAAAATTTCCACTTTTTTCTGAAACCTTTTATTATTAACTGTCCCAGTCTCTAAAAATTCCAAATCCACAAGCATTTCACCGTAATAATCTTCATATTTAAAAATGATATTTTCCACGTACTCCATTATACTTTATTTAATTATCCTCTAACGCTTTCTTATAATAATTTTCTATCAAATTTAGGGTTGATTTTAAAGTTGCAATATATTTATCACGCCTATCAGGTGGATGTATTCTTGGGTTATAGCTACCCTCAGCCTCGTCAGGATATGAACCCATCGATAAGAGAGACGATTCCAATTTATCTATGCACTCATGATCTATAATTTGATTACCAGTTGGGTTAGTTACTAGTTTTTTCAACCGTTTAGTATCGTTATGAATTTTGCGTATAAGATTGATAAAACCAAATTTCCAGTCATTCATTATTGTAGTCCAAATTGTAAAAGCATCGATAATGCTGAAAACGCCTTCATTTATGTCTATTAATTTATCCATATTCGATTTTAAGGACGTCATTTCTTTCGCAAACTCATCTTTATCTATTATTTCACCCAAATTTAAAGATTTCAAATCTACAGCCGTATCGCGGTAATATTTTTTATGTTCGTTCATAATTTCTTTAACATGGTCCATTATGCCTTTATTATAGCCAGATCAGATTTTTCATTCTATATGTCTTACATATATCTAAGGGTCATTTTTAACGCTGTCTTATAAACATCCTTTATTAAATTTAATGATGATTTTAATTTCTCCATATATTCGTCGCGTACATCTGAGGAACAAGCCTTCATAGAATAGCTTGCCGTCAGTTTACCAACGTAATAATATCTCTGTATCGATTCGAATGAATTTTTCAAATTTTTAATGCACTCGTCATCTATCATTCGATTGTCAGTTGGGTCTGTTATCAATTCTCTCAGTCGCTTGACATTTTCATGAATTGCCTGTAAATGTTCAATGGCATCATCATCCCAGTTATCCAGTATTCTAGTTACAACGGCTAAAGTATCGATAATACTGAAAATTTTCTCATTTTTGGAGAGTAGCTTATCAATATTTGTTTTTAAGGATTTCGTTTTTTCCTCAAACTCATTCGTCCCAATCTCTAAATCTTTCAAATTCTCAACGACTTCACAGTAATAATCTTCATATCTAGAAATAATTTTTCCCACGTATTCCATTATGCTTTATTTAAGAAAAATTTTAATTATCCTCTAATGCTTGCTTGAGATGATTCTCTATCAAATCATGAGCGGTTTTTAATTTTGTAATATATTTATCTCGCCAAACAGGTCTATCGCATTCTAGCGATCTAACGTGGTCAGGATAATCCTTTATCGATTTGAACGACGATTCCAAGCTATGGATGCACTTATCATCTATAATTCGATTGCCAGTCGTTATTAGTTTTTTCAAATCTTTAGCATCTTTATCAACTGCACATATAAGATTGGTAAAATCAAATTTCCATTCTTTTATTATTATAGCCAAAACGGTAAAAATATCGATAATGGTGAATATCTCTTTATCTACGCCTATTAATTTATCCATATTCGATTTTAAGGACGCCATTTCTTTTTCAAACCCATCTTTATCTATTATTTCACCCAACTTTAAAGATTTCAAATCTGCAGCCGTATCGCTATAATATTTTCTATACTCGTCGATAATATGTTTAACAGGATCCATTATACCTTTATTATAGTCAAAATATATAATTTTTTTACGATCCAGTCAGATTTTTCCACGACAAGTCAAACATTTCTACATCATTTTCAGCATCCAAATTCACATACTCTTGGATTTCATCTTTTTCTCCCGTATTGAGGTTTTCGCTCTTTTTCATCAGGTAGCCTTTGTCGTTTATGAATCGGCCAACGACCATTTCTCGGCGACTGCCATCCATAATCATGTTACCAGTTTCCATTACACAATTTACGCCCGGCCCAGACTGATGCATGATTTCATGAACTCTCGTTGAAAGAAATTTAGGTAACGTAGCAGACTCAACGCCATTTAGCAACGACTGCATGCATTGCTCAACATCGTTTCTGGTAGCATCAAAATTGTAATAAGGGGCTAAAGGCATTTCTGATGCGGCTAAATTATTCATCTTGACTCGATATATATAGACAAAGAAAAAATACTTAATTACAATCAACTAGAGCTGGTAGACTGGGGTACGTTAGCCATCTTATATAGCCAGGCCACAGCCACAAATAAACCAACCCCCCCCCACCCTTTAAAAAAAAAAAAAAAAAAAAAAAAAAAAAAAAAAAAAAAAAAAAAAAAAAAATTTTTTTTTTTTTTTTTTTTTTTTTTGAAGAGTTTTATAAAAAATAATATATTCTTTTTTTCAATGTTATAGTATTTAATTAAAGTTCTACGGCTAATACCTGTTCCATTTTATTAATGCGATTCAAGACCCTGGAAACCAGATTCAAATTTTTATATCCATCCAAACTGATGACCATTTTCGAATGCTCGATTCTATTTGGATACATATGAAGGGGTTTGGCAAATCCCAACTCAATAGGAAAACATTCATTGTAGTACGGAGATATTCTGACTTCGGTACCCTTTTCAGGATCTTTACACACAACTTGATTTTTTTCGGCGTCATGGTAAAGAAAAATTAAACTAGTGCCTCGAATAGGCACCCAAGGAAATCTTTCAGTCGCAACTACAATACAATTCGGCTTCAGAATCAGATTTTTACCCAATTGGATTTCGGGTCCATCCATTTTATGTTTTAGATAAAACTCGTTGAAACGTATCCTGGTCGCTGGTTTCAAGACTACGGCTCCGTCCGCTAGCATTAAAAGGGTATCATCAATACGATCCACTATCGGAATATTCTTTTCTCGAAAGAAGTCTTCGACAGATATTTTATGGATTAGACTCGAATCCCTTACTTGAACCCAGACCATAGATTTAGGATCCATTCTATCAAACAAAATTGCACAATATGTCAACGATAGGCACAGCTCATGTTTATATAGAGTTGACACACCCACTTGAAAAAAAAAAAAAAAAAAAAAAAAAAAAAAAAAAAAAAATTTTTTTTTTTTTTTTTTTTTTTTTTTTTTTTTTTTTTTTTGTGTGACCTTGAAACATAATATATTATAGTCTTCATTGAACCTCAACCTATCTCGTTGTCCAAACTCTCCAACAATTCTCCTGACACATCCTTCCAAGAATCTCCAACCACCTCTACGTAGATCTTACCAAATCTCTTCAGCAGCGCCTCGTTTACATTTTTAACGTCTGGATAATACTCTCCGAGCTGCTGTAAGTGTCCCTCTGCTGCAACTACGGCTCTCTCGATCCTGACAGCGACCCTATCGTCAGAAGCCGATCCGTACAGTCTCAAGAGAGCCAGGAACACAACACAAGCTGAATCGGTACCCGTCAAGCCTGAAATGCTATCTGTCTCGTCGATACAATGGTAGATGGCCCTGACGCCTCGAGCATGATCCTCGTATTCTTTTCTAAGTGGAACCGTAGGCAAATAGAGCTTGAGATGTTTGGGTTTGAACCCTCTGAATCCGTCTACGGCCAAGATCTCGTAGATCTCTCTCGAAGAGAGCACGGCCCCAGAACAATGATTTCTGATCCATTTGTTGAGAAGCTTTGTCCACTCAGCCGTAGTAGTGGGCACCTCTCTAGATCCCAGCAGAGTTACGAGCCTATTCTTGAACCCGTCTTCAGTCGAAACGTCAACTCCCATCCATTGGGCTACCTCACCAATAAGTTCTCGCCGATGAGACTCTAAGGTACGAAAAGGTTCTCCTTTCAGGACCCCACGCACTAACTTTCGTCTCAGCAGATGCTTAATATCGTTGTCCAAAGTTGCCATGACGCGTAATTTAACAATGACAATTTAAAACAATGCTGCTATAGAGAAGGATCTGAACTGGTCTAGCAAGGATACGGCTTGTATATATACCCAAGCCACACATGAAGGTCATTACAAGGTCACATTAAAAAAAAAAAAAAAAAAAAAAAAAAAAAAAAAAAAAAAATTTTTTTTTTTTTTTTTTTTTTTTTTTTTTCAGTTGGTTGGTTGGTAGAAATTTAAGTTGAGACTTTACAATTATAAATCCGTCATGTGACCTTGACAGAATTACAATAGTTTAATCAGCTTCTGAAATGCTATGAGTCATGAAATATTTTTGTCACAAATAGCGTCTTCCCACTGGTCCCACATTAAATTAAACGCGACATCTAACCTATCCAGGTACGATTGTCTAGTAGAACAATCCCTTTTACACGAAAATTTCAACTTTGTCAGCATTGCATCATCGCAATAACTCTTTATCAAGTCCAAAGACGTTTTCAACTTTTCTACGGCGTCCGCTATCGCATCATCTTTCGAAGGGCCGTCTGTCTGTGCTACGCTATCTCGAACAATCTGATGAACTTGCCTGGATTCGAAATACCATTTGCTGAACGTGGTTTCCACAATTGTCAAGAAATCGATGATGCGAAAAATTTCTTTGTCTTTGGCAACCAAATCGTTGACTATTTTATTGAGAGATTCTTTATCAACGACCCCTTTCGAAGACTCTAAACGTGCTATTGTTCTATGGTAGTCATCTCGCATGTAGCTAAATATGACTTCTATATTATCCATACTATATTTATTCTAGCAAAACTAAAATATAAACAACGTTAAATAAATACTATATATCTCCCTTATGTTTAAGTATATATTTAATCTGTTCAATACGAAATGTTAGGCAGAAATGAGCGTGGAAACCCATACTTATATAGAGCTAGGCCACACCCACACTTGAAAAAAAAAAAAAAAAAAAAAAAAAAAAAAAAAAAAAAAAAAAATTTTTTTTTTTTTTTTTTTTTTTTTTTTTTTTTTTAAGATAGGTATACTGTAATACAATTTGTAATAGGTGATCGACAAATTGGACAAGTTGTGAAATGGCTTGAACAGCTTTTACAACAAACGAAATGCTTACAATCTTCAAAAACAATTTGTCTCTCTCTGCTAAAACAACTATTACACAGTAATTGAGAATTTTCTAAATCTGTATTGGTAATATTAGTCATTGATAACTCTCGCTTCTGGGCTATTTCACTCGGATCGTCTTTGTCAGCTAGCTCGCCTTTCATAAATCTAATATAAACATAACAGTCAATCTTTTTCATCATTAATTCAAAAGCCTATCAAAAATATCTACTTTCAATTGTTCTGTACAATCTACAATAGTATTTGTTGTAAGAATCAAATATTTCAAGACCCAAGCTTGATAACGCCAATGGACACGTGGCAACTTTTTCTCGCCCAACAGACATCTAACATCAGGATCGGACCGAACATCGTCATAATGTAAAGCAAGCCTCAATTTCATGTCCAACCTGGAAATCATCTTTTCAACTGAATCCAGTCTAATTTGCAAACGGCTAGCGGGGGTCTGAAAATATAGTTCAAGCTTTCTCAAAATGCAGTAGGCAAATTTAAATTTGAACATTCCGTAGGCCTTTTCACGAGAGGCGAGACGAACGCAATCTTGGAGTAGTCTACGAAAATCACCTCGGATAGACATGATACCAATGATTTATTTTGAACGTAAACTCGCATTTATATAGCCAGGTTTTTTCAAGTATTAATTAATTTAAGCCACGCCCACAAAAAAAAAAAAAAAAAAAAAAAAAAAAAAAAAAAAAAAAATTTTTTTTTTTTTTTTTTTTTTTTTTTTCAAGGTTATATTTGGTAAGTTTTTATACACTTGCCAACAGTACTCTTTTACTTAGATTACCAAACGGATCGTGGTTGCGAGACAGGTCATCATCAATGCGTTTAATATAACCGTAATATTTCAACTTTTGAAACAATACTTCAAAAACCATATCGAAAATATCCACTTTGAATTGTTCTGCATAGTCTGCAACGGTAGATGCTGTAACAATCAAACAGTTTAAAACCCAAACTTGATAACTCCAATGGTTATGTGGCAACATTTCCTTACCGAACAGACTTTTAATATCAGGAGAGATTATACTGTAGTTAGAATGTATGATATTCCTCAATCTGACATCCAACCTCTTAATAACCCTTTCGACAGTATCAGGTATGTCCTCCGAGTCACTAGATGAATTCTGAAAATATACTTTCAGCAATTTCAAAATAGAGCGGGTAAATGGAGATTCTAACACTTCGCAGGTCTCTTGACGAGAGGCAAGACGAACACAATCCCTGAGTACGATACGAAACTCATTTTCGAGCACACGAAATTGGAAGAACATGATGTAAATGATTCCTTTAGAACACAAACCTGCATTTTTATAGGCACGATCGCATTAATATAAATAGATATAGCTAAGCCACGCCCACTCAAAAAAAAAAAAAAAAAAAAAAAAAAAAAAAAAAAAAAAAAAAAATTTTTTTTTTTTTTTTTTTTTTTTTTTTTTTTTTTTTTTGAGGGTGGGTGTGGCTTTTTAATTACTGGATATACACTCTTCTCTTTTCTACAATAGCTTTTCTACATATGGGACAATTTACCATCTTTTTGGAACAAGCGAGGCAGCATACTACATGCCCACAGTTAAAGAATGCGACTTCGCTCTCTTCTGTCAAACAGACCTTGCATTCGTTCTTCGTTTTATTCATAGGCTTTTTCCAATCGATTAAACCAATCAAATATGGGCATCTTGGACTCTTGCGAATATGTTCTTTTAGCGGATTATCGTAAGGTTTCCAATCATGCAAGATCACTTTGCAGTAAGCACATTGTACGAAATCTCCATACTTTAAGTAAAACATGCCGCATTCGGCTATCGATTTAGTATCATCTCCAAACGGAGAGCTGCGAAAGGTAGTCAATCTGTTTTCGAGTTGTGTCTTGTCACAAGTAAGGCACTCGCTCTCTTCAACCGGTCTGTCCAACAGCTGATTTTTAAAGAGGTCCGCATATGTGTGAAGCCAGTCCTGCAATTTGACCTCTCCCTGCGTTTCAACATGAACGTCGAATATATCTTCCGTAGACACTGGAAAATTAGCGGCGACCCGTCCATGTCTCCAGAGCATCTGCATTTCAACTACGTCTAAAAACGCTGAAAACAGGCCTACGTAGGTGAACATTTCTTCAATCTCAAAAACTGGAAATGCATTGGCTATGTATTTGATGACACGATTCTTAGCAAACTCGTAATTGTCATTAAATTGCAGCATCTCACCCACGTCTACGGCCGAAACGTAAACCATTCCATCAGAGGCTAGGGTGGCTCTCAAACCGATCTTGCCGGGGAAAAATATTTTCATCCACATGACTCGAGAGGCAGTGAATTAATGAAACTGCAAGCGCTGAGCACTGGCCTTTATAGTAGCGAGCTTATCTATGAAAACAGGATGCGATAGCTATTTATACGAATCGTTACATAAGTCCTTGAAAACAGGATGGCCGCGTTCTAATTGGTTATTTTTAGACCGGCGAACAAGACAATTTCGCTCGGATTACCAAACGGATTATAGTTACGATCTAGGTCGCGTTCGATACAGGCAATATAGCCATAAGTGTCCAACATGTCTATCAGCGTTTCAAAAGCTACATCAAACATACACACTTTACAGTTTGTCCAGCACTCTGCAACAGTACATGCTGTAACAATTAGGCATTGTAGAACCCAAACTTGATAAGGTTGCACAATATCTTCAGCCAACAGACTCTTAACCTCAGGAGGCATGCTATCATAGTCACAATACGCTATGCATTTCAATTGGCCTATCAACATTCTAAATGCCTTTTCGGCTGTATCTATTCTGGCCATCTCGCGATTAGTGTGATTCTGAAAATACACTGTGAGCATTTTCAAAATAGACCGGGCAAACTCAGATTCCAACATCATTTCGCAGGTCTCTAGACGTAAGGCAAGTCGAACACAATTTCGGAGCAGGTCCATAAACTCATATCGTATGAAATTCATTTCCACGATGCAAATGATTCTGTTAGAAGACAAACCGGCATATATATATGTTAGCTAGAGTCAATCAACCAATCAATCAACCTTAAAAAAAAAAAAAAAAAAAAAAAAAAAAAAAAAAAAAAATTTTTTTTTTTTTTTTTTTTTTTTTTCAAGGTGGGTGTGGCATGGCTATATACACCATGGCTGATTTTATACATCTATATTTTTTTTTTTTTTTTTTTTTTTTTTTTTTTTTTGGGACTTTGTCATTTTTAACCAATCTCGAAATTTTTTCAAAATTTATTCTTTTCATTTCGATTTTATATTTTTTATTTCTAAGTTTATTTTTTCACAAATCTTGAAATTTTTTAAATTACTTATATTCAATGGACTCCCATAAAGTACCGTCTAAACCGATAAATATTTACAAGTTATTTTTTTTCACAAATCCAAGATTGGTAGCCTATCGCTTTAAAAAAAATGTGTCAAACGAGGCTTCCATCGTCGTCAAGACATGAGGAAGCCTCGTTTGACACAAGTTTTTTAAATATTTTTCACATCTATTGTACATAGACCCGTCTCTTTTCCGCAATGACCGTTCGGCAGACAGGACAATATTCGAGTCTGTCCGAACAGGCCATGCAGCACACCACGTGCCCGCAGTCGAAGAACGCCACCTGGCTCTCTTCCGTCAGGCAGACTTTACATTCGTTGGTGGGAGCCAATCTCTTGGACTTGACACGAGGGCCTTCGAACAGGTCATTTCTGAAGAGGTCAGTATAGATTTGCAGCCAGTCCTGCAACCTGGCATTCCCCTCAGATTCGATATGCACATCAAATACGTACTCCGAAGACATGGGAAAATCGGCGGCGACCCTTCCGTGTCTCCAGAGCCTCTGCATGTCTTCAACATCTGAGAACAGGCTCACGTAGTCGAACATCTCGTATATTTCAAAGACTGGAAACATATCTAGATGCTTGGTGGCCCGATAGTTGGCAAATTCATGAATATCGTTGAATTTGAGCATCACGCCCACATCTACAGCCGAAACGTAAGTCTTTCCGTCAGAGGCTAGGGCGGACCTCAAGCCGATCTGGCCTGGGAAAAATAATCGCATCCACATGGCTTGAGAGCTAGTGAGCGAATGAAACTGTAAGCTCTGAGCAGCGGCTTTTATAGTAGACCCCATATCCTTTAAAACAGGATGCGATGAGATAAAGTTATTTGTAGTCCTTGAAAACAGGATGGCTAAAAATATTGACACGTGATATTTTTTATGGTTATTTTTAGACCAGCCAACACCAAACGGACGTCAGCCAATATAACCATAGGTGTCTATCATTGTTTTAAAAGAAACATACACATTTTGTCTCTGCAACAACTAAGCATTGTAGAATCCAAACTTGATAACACCATTCGCCAGGACAGACTCAGGAGACATGCTATCGTAGTCGTGTCAATTGGCTTTTCAACATCGGGTGTATCGAGTTTGTGGGACAGCGTTATTTTGACTGTGAACATTTTCAACATAGATCGGTCAGGTCCATAAACTCATATCGTATGAAATTCTCCTGATACAATTCAATGTTAACTAGATGAGAGTGGCAGACAGACGGCTATTTATAAAGAATGAATCCAAGCCACGCCCACTCAAAAAAAAAAAAAAAAAAAAAAAAAAAAAAAAAAAAAATTTTTTTTTTTTTTTTTTTTTTTCAAGGTGAATTTTTAAATTAAAACTCTACGGCCAATATCTGTTTCAATCGATTCACACGATACAAGACCCAAGAAACAGGATCTTTATATCCGATCAAACTGACAACCATTTTCAAATCGTCAATCGCATCTCGATAGATATGAATGGATCTGGCAAATCCCAGTTCGATAGGAAACCGTCCAGTGCGTACGGACTGAGATATTCTGACTTCGGTACCCGTTTTAGGACTTTTACACACAGCTTCATTTTTTTCAACGTCGTGGTAAAGAAAAATTAATCTAGTGCCGCCAAAAGGTCCCCCACGAATGTATTCATTCACAACTACAATGCAATTTGGCTTGAGAACCAGATTTTCATCCAAACGGATTTCGGGCCCATCCATTTTATGTTTCAGATAAAATTCGTTGAAACGGTCTATGGTTGCTGAATTCGCGGCTAAGGCTCCGTCTGCCTGCATTAAAAGGGTCCCGTCAATACGATCCACTATTGGAATATTTTTATTTCTAAAAATGCCTTCGAGAGATATTTTTCTGAGTCTTTCAATGCCAGGTTTATTAGATTTTACTCGAATCCAGAACTCAGATTTAGGATCTTCAGGCAGGTCATATCGTATGAAATTCTCCATGATCCTGATACAATTCAATGTTAGCAGACAGAATGAAGGTTTGAAGGTTTAAATACGGCTATTTATAAAGAATGAATCCAAGCCACACCCACTCAAAAAAAAAAAAAAAAAAAAAAAAAAAAAAAAAAAAAAAAAAATATATTTTTTTTTTTTTTTTTTTTTTTTTTTTTCAGTTGGTTGGTTGGTTTCTAAAATTATATTTCTCAGTTGGTTTCTAAAATTATATTTCTTTAACCAATCATTGTAGATGGCGCTGTAGTCTATATATATAGTATATCTATTAGGGTGGGTGGGAGTGGAATTTATTTCTTCTACTGTAAGGTCATGCATAAACCAGCTCCCTGATGCCACTTCCTTTAAAATAGGGTTATTTATACAATATTGACTTTGAAAACAAGACTTCTGACAAATGACGACTGAGTAATATATAGAGCTTTACAATCCTTCAAGCCTAAGCCCTTCTATCAAAACTCATTATCGAAAAAAATAAAATTTAACTCGTGAGTATCCTATAAATTTAAAAATGGTATGCTAATATTGTAACTTTAGAATTAAAAATATTAGAAATAAAATATTTTTTTTATCTGTATTTAAACATACAGACATTTCCGCTTCGCGGAAATGTCTGTATGTTTAAATACAGATAAAAAAAATATTTTATTTCATACTCAATTACACGATTATGCATATATGTTTGGCTTGTTTACCTGATTCGTCTTGGTAGAAGGATTCTAAAAATATACTTTAAGCATTTTCAAAATAGAGCGGACATATGGAAGTCTTCATATCCAACTTTTAAGACGGCTCTCTCAAGCTGTACGATAAAACATTTTAAATAATAGCTATCCTAGATCTCAATAAAATATCTGTGTATTTCTTACGACCCAATCTCTATTTACACCCCACCCTCAAGTACCACAAATCTAGCTAAACTCTCCGTTTTGCGATAAATCCAGGTACAAGACACAGTCACTGGCAATATTATTCGAGCATTACCACCCTTTTGTCCAATCTTAGACTAGACTATTAAAAATCTAATATTGGCATTATTATCGACTCCTGATCAGTAGTTTAAGCCACATTTAAGAAAACAATCTTTGCTTCGAATTTGCAGAGACTCTTCAGATCCGCTAATATTTTCCAAGGGTAAGACCTTCATCAAAACTCGTTGTCGAAAAAACTAAAATTAGCCCATGAAAATCGTATAAATTTACAAGATTTCATGTTAATATTGTAAATTTAGCCATCAAAATTAGAAAAAAATGTTAGTCGATCAATATTTTCAGAGACTACAGCCAATATTTTCAAAGACAATTGTTCAATATTAGACTAAACGATTAAAAATCTAATATTGGCAATATTATCGACTCCTGACCAGTAGTTTAAGCCACATTTAAAAAAAATCTTTGCTTCGAATTTGCAGAGCTAATATTTTCCAAGCCTTCATCAAGGCCGCTGAAATGTCTGTATGTTTTATTACTGATAAAAAATATTTATTTCAAACTCGATTCAATAGCGATATATATATATATATATATATATATATATATATATATATATATATATATATATATATATATATATGTATATATATGTATATATATGCCTCAAGTACCGCAAATCCAGCACGAGTATCGTCTATGCAATAACTAAGGCTAAACGCAATGTCGCATGTAAAATCTTCGAGCGTCTATAGGAATGGATATTTTTTTTGATTCTTAAAAAAATATCTTCATATTAATATAAATTTTATCCATAGCCCTTATAATGTAACGATTTTTATTATTTACAACCTGTCGCAAAAAAATGGGTCGACGTAATCTCTACATGAAGACCCATTTTTTTACGCATCCCCAAGACATTATCCGCTATACAATTTCAGAATGTCTGGCACATTTATCCAGATATTCTAAAATCTCTCATCGCAGCCGGATGACCACTCGATTCAGCTGTGCCCGAAACCTGTTCTTGGCATTGGGAATATCTTTACCCGCATAGCCAATCATTTTGTCCAACAGAACTGATCTGGATGTAGGTTTCGCATTTTAGCATGAAGCCCAGTCCATACCGACCGTCTCCGGCAGAATAAAATCCTTCATGAGTTGTTTAGACATTCTGATAGCTGAGGCTAAGGTCCACGAAAAGACGACAGGTAATGTAAATTTTTACAATTAAGATTTTACAATTAAGATTTCAAGTGTCAAACGATAAATTTAGAATACGGCTTTCATCCACGATAAGGCCAATGATTTTATAAAGTCATGTCAAGGGATTCTATTCAAACTACAGCTGCTACTCCAAGTACCGCAAAGCTGGGTAATCCTACGAGTTTACGCATCTAAAGGTTTATCAGACAGTCACCAGCAATAATTTTCGAGCATATTTAACCTTTCAGAATTTCAAAACGACAGTTCCTATGCCAAGTACCGCAAAGCTGGGTAATCCTACGAGTTTACGCATCTAAAGGCTTATCAGACAGTCACCAGCAATAAGTTTCGAGCAACTGCACCTTTTCAGACGGTTTAAATAATAAAATTTAAATAGTTTAATTATTTATAAAATATATTCGATATTGGCACAGCATTCATTTAGCGTAGCAAAAAATGTATCAATGTGTAGAAATTTAATTTGAGATTTTAGAAGACATGAATTTAAATGTATCAAAGACATGACCGTTGCTGCTGAGATAGAATGATGAGATGGTATGTCAACAGTTCTATATATATATAGTATGCAAACAACCTTGAAAAAAAAAAAAAAAAAAAAAAAAAAAAAAAAAAAAAAAAAAATTTTTTTTTTTTTTTTTTTTTTTTTTTTTTTTTTTCAAGGTTGGTTGGTTGGTTTCTAAAGTTATATTTCTAAGTTAACTGCTACAGTTATATTTCTAAGTTGGCCGCTACAGTTATATTTCTAAGTTGGCTGCTAAGGCTATATTTCTAAGTTGGCTGCTAAGGCTATATTTCTTTAGCCAATCATTATAGATGGCGCTGCAGTATATATATAGTATATATATAGTATATCTATTAGGGTGGGTGGGAGTGGAATTTATTTCTTCTACTGTACGGTCATGCATAAAATCGCTCCTGACCTTTAAAATAGGATGAAATTGCGTAATTTATACAATATTGGCTTTGAAAACAAGACTTTTGTCTGACAAATGACAAGATATTACAGGTTTTCATGAAATCAGAATAGATCATAGGCTATTATAGAAAAATCTAACTCTCTAGTCTTGCTGAAAACACATTACGAGACATAGTGACTAGACGACCGTTGCAGGCAAATGTCAAGACACAATGAGAGTGTAGTCATGTTAGCCACAGTAAATATAGACAAGCTTCAAGGGTGGGCGTGGCACCTAAAAAAAAAAAAAAAAAAAAAAAAAAAAAAAAAAATATTTTTTTTTTTTTTTTTTTTTTTTTTTAAGGTTGGTTGGTTGATTTTAATGTGACTTTGATGGAATTCTAATATTTTTTTGTATATAAATTTTTACAAGCCTCCGTTCAAAATCTTAAGTCAAAATCTTAAACACATCCAACATTGGCAATACAACTGTTACAAAAAAACGGGTCGAACGAAGTGTCAAAGACAGTAATCTGCCATGAGACACTTCGTTCGACCCGATTTTTTATAAATCGTTTGGGTGACCTTTGTGGCAGTTGATAACGACTATGCCTTTTTATTCTCCAACTGTTTCGGCCGTATCATAAAATTAACCCTTGGTCGAGGATTCCAGGCACGGTATATTTTGTACCTGGTAGACACTTCAGGAGATTTTGGCAGTCGGCTTATGGGATTTGGAACTTTTAAATAAATCTTCTGTGATGTGGCTATTGTAATTGGTATGGGATCTGGCTTTGGCTTTGGAGTTGGAGCTGGAGTTGGCAAAGACATTGATTTATCGTATTGAAGTATTAGCTCGCAATAGAGACGAGAGGTCTTTAATATTTTCCTTTTGGGTTGTAAGGCATAGCCGTAATCATATTGCCTGTCAGAGTCTGCAGAAAGCATTTTGCAAAACAAAAGGTCAGAATGAATAAGCTGAGGCGAGAGGCCGGTATTTATACTCTGGCGAGCGGATGCATGAGATCTGATAAGCGGTTCTGAGAAACGATAAAAATAATAGGGCTCGACAGGATGACTGTTTATAGATTAGATCTTATCTTTGAGGAAACGAGTTACATAATATCCTGCAAACGCAATTATTCTAGAAGGTCAGCTAGCGATAAACTAATCTTATAAAAATTTTCCTGATCAGTAGCCACATTTAAGAAAAAAAATAGTTGCTTGTAGAGAGTCTCGCTAATATTTTCCAAGGGTGAGGCCTTTATTGTTGTGGAAAAAACTAAAATTACTCCATGAGTCTCCTATAAATTTACAAGATTTCATGCTAATATTGTAAATTTAGCCGTCAAAATTAAAAAAATCAGTCAATATTTTCAGACCATCTAGCCACAATACTTTTCGTTTAACCCTTTTAGAATTTCAAACAACAGCCACTATCCGCAAAACTGGCGAGACGCTGTAGCCGATATACATAATATAGATTACAACTTACGTGGCAAGACAATAAAAGAATATAACCTCATTCTGGCTGAGACACTGACATACAAACTTGGTAATACAATAAATAACGTAGTCTTATGCCTATATAGTGAAACTGGCTGAGACAGCAACACTATAACTGACATACGAACTACAAACTTGGTAATACAATAAATAACGTAGTCTTATGCCTATATAGTGAAACTGGCTGAGACACTATAACTGACATTCAAACTACAAACTTGGCAATACAATAAAGAGTGTAGTCTTATGCCGATATAGTGAAATTGGCTGAGACACTATAACTGACATTCAAAGTCCAGACTACAAACTTGGCAAGACAATAAAGAGTGTAGTCTTATGCTGATATAGTGAAACTCGCTGAGATAGCGACACTATAATTGACATACGAATTCAGACTACAAACTTGGCAAGACAATAAAGAGTGTAGTCTTATGCTGATATAGTGAAACTCGCTGAGACAGCGACACTATAACTGACATACGAATTCAGACTACAAACTTGTCAAGAGCGTAGTCTCGTGCCGATATAGTGAAACTCGCTGAGACAGCGACACTATAATTGACATAAGAATTCAGACTACAAAAATATAATCACTTAAATTAAAAGATGTTTTACAGTATTTTCTGAGTATACAAGTATATATATATATATATATATATATATATATATATATAATTATTATTATTATTATTATTATTATTATTATTATTATTATAATATTATTATTATAATATTATTATTATAATATTATTATTATTATTATTATTATTATTATTATTATTATATTATTATTATTATTATTATTATTATTATTATTATTATTATTATTATTTATATTTTACCTATAATTGAGTTTGAAATAAAATATTTTATTTAATTTATTTTATTATATTCTATAAAACCTATGATATTTAACTTGAGACTCTAAAAGACATGATAATATTGAATCAATTTAAACAATCATTAAACGACATATCTCTGTCATGACTAGAAGACTGTTGACTAGAAGACCTGACTAGACGACTGCTGCTGGTCAAATACAATGACGGTTGTTAGCGATCATATATAATATGCAAACAACCAACTGAAAAAAAAAAAAAAAAAAAAAAAAAAAAAAAAAAATTTTTTTTTTTTTTTTTTTTTTTTTTTTTTTATATGGTTGGTTGGTTGCTGACAAGGATGATCTACGCATTATCATCCTGTCGCAACGAATTCTGTTGAGTCGCTATCTGATTAGAGAGCAACAGGTTCTGCAGGTTCTGGATCTGGATCTGCTGCTTCTGAATCTGCACTAGAGATTTGTTCTGCTGCACGCCCAACTCTAATTTAAGCCTGTAAATTTCTTCCTGATACAAGTTATCTATTTTGGAGTACAGTACGTCAAATTTTTCAATCTTGGTTTTCAAGAGTGAGATTTCTGCATCCAATTTAGATTGCAAGTCAAACATTTGCTGCTTTAAGTTTTGCATTTCGGTCTTTGCGTCGTTGTCCAACGGTTCCCACATTTTGTACATGCTGAGCTTCAATGAAAGAGATAAATATTAGAAGCTATCCAATGTGTGAGAGTCACAGAAACAGGATCAATTCAATGACAAGCGTGGATCCTGATACAATGATGGCAGACAGAATGAAGGAATGAAGGTTTGAATACGGCTATTTATAAAGAATGAATCCAAGCCACACCCACTCAAAAAAAAAAAAAAAAAAAAAAAAAAAAAAAATATATATTTTTTTTTTTTTTTTTTTTTTTTTTTTTTTTTTTTTTACAGTTGGTTGGTTGGTTGATATGATGGTTGGTTTCTAATGTTCTCAGTTGGTACTAATTAGTTTTTTTTTTCAAATAATCTTCAAGTTACACCAGCCCTATGCTTTTCTCAGCTAAGACCGAATCCCCTGATCCGAGATATTGTGTCAGACATTAGAAACGAGACATTAAAAATTTAAGCATGCAGTCATGTACATTTTTACAATTAAGATTTAAAGATTACAGTCTATTCAAACCTATGCCAAGTACTGCCAGACAAGACATTAGAAATGTAAGCATGTAAATTTTTACAATTAAGATCTATTCAAACCTATGCCAAGTACCGCTGACGAGACGTTAGAAACGAGACATTAGAAATTTAAGCATGTAAATTTTTACAATTAAGATTTAAAGATTACAATCTATTCAGACTACAGCTCTTATACCAAAGTCGCTGACGAGACATTAGAAACGAGACATTAGAAATTTAAGCATGTAGTCATGTAAATTTTTACAATTAAGATTTAAAGATTACAGTTACGAGCTATTCAAACTACAGCTCCTATGCCAAAGTACCGCCAATCTCAGCAACGCTCACGAGACATTAGAAATTTAAGCATGCAGTCATGTAAATTTTTACAATTAAGATTTAAAGATCTATTCAAACTACAGCTCCTATCCGCCAATCTCGCTGACGAGACATTAGAAATTTAAGCATGCAGTCATGTAAATTTTTACAATTAAGAGTTAAAGATTACAGTCTATTAAAACTCCCGCCAATCTCGCTCACGAGACATTAGAAATGTAAGCATGTAAATTTTTACAATTAAGATTTAAAGATTACAGTTACGAGGGTAGTCTATTCAAACTACAGCTCCTATGCCAAGTACCGCAAAGCTGGGTGAACCTACTTCTTTACGGCATATAAAGGTCTATCAGACAGTCGCCAGAAGTATTATTCGAGCAACTCCACCCCGTCAGAATTTTTCACGATTCGATTCAGTTGTCGGTTTGAATAATAAATATTTAGAATTTAAATATATTATTTAAATATTTTATTTTAATAATAAAATATTTATTATTTAAATATTTTATTTTTAATAATAAAATATTTATTATTTGTTTATCGAATCGTTAAAAATATATTATTTGTTTATCGAATCGTTAAAAAAATATATTCAATATTGGTTCATTTAAAAAATGTCCTTATTCAATATTGTAAATTTCAGACAGAATGAAGGAATGAGTACGGCTATTTATAAAGAATGAATCCAAATCAATCAACCAATCAACCAACCTTGAAAAAAAAAAAAAAAAAAAAAAAAAAAAATTTTTTTTTTTTTTTTTTTTTTTTTTTTTTTTTTTTTTTTTTTTTTTCAAGGTTGGTTGATTTAAAAAAATAATCCTTATTCGATATTTCTATCTCAAAGCTATCTCAGATTCAAAGGTATCGTTTTAATATTAAAATATTACTATCCAATTCAAAGTCTCAATTTATAAACATCCAATATTGGCACTCTATCTATCGCAAAAAAATGGGCCGAACGAAGCGTCAAAGACAGAAATCTGCCATGAGACGCTTCGTTCAGCCCATTTTTTTGCCCCCTCCAGATTTAAGGCATCAGTTTGTACCATCTAGATCGATCCCCCACAAAGACTTTGATTTTGGACGGAGGGGTGTCTGTCCAAGAAATAGTCTCAAATCTATCTTCGTGGAGGCGAGGGTCGTCATCGTGGTCCCCATCGAAGAACAGCATGGTTCTCTCTATGAAATCTTTTAAGAATTCATCTATGCATGTGTCAGAGTCCCTCACGATTCGAATTCGGATGGCTTTATGGATGCATGAGGTGGGTACTATGGGGTCTAGAATCTGAATTTTAGAGGATTTCAGCATGGCCTCGAATCCCAACGACGACAGGGCATCTCCAAAATGTATCTCGTCGACTGGATACACCCAGGTATTGGCTAGAGAGATAGGTAACCTGACCCTCCTGTAAACGAGATCGCACACCTTCAGCCTGGTTGTTTTTTTCACGTATGCGCTACCCTTACCCATCAGCTTGGCCACATCAGAGGCCCTGACGAACAAAAGTCCATCCGCAGAGACTACGAATAGGATTTTAGCGTCAAGCTGTGGATGTTCAATAGTGAATAGCATGACTTATGGCAATAGCAATAAAAGTCAAAATGATGCAGGCTCTTAGAGGCAGCTCGTATATATACCCGAGTCGTGACCTCGTTTTATCAGGCTTTACTAAGAAAACAGGATGTATCAGCTGTTTTTTGAGGATGCGATAAAATTATTTATATAATTAATCCGATAGCATGAGGATGTGCGTCATGCGTCACAGGATGTAGATAAGATATTTACTTGGAATTTAGATAGAACTAAAGATTACTGCTAGTATAAATACAGGCTGCTGGACGAGACATTTCATTCTGAGCTACTGCTTACCAAAATGATCTTCCAAATTCTGTCCGATGAACTGAATGTTAAATTAACATGCTTTTTATCATTTGACGACCAAATTTTTATCAAAGGCCGAGACGTGGCCTATTACATGGGGCATGAAAACTCCAGTAAAGTGGTGAACTTGTGCCATATAACGGTAACAGACATTGCTCCTGAGGGTTTGAAACTACCCCCGTCTCTAGCCAAGACATGCGTCTTTGGATTAGAAGATGCAAAAATATTGATGGATATGCATCCAGGAGAGTTTGACTCCCTATTTCAGGGGCCGATTGAAATTCTCACCCCCATCGAATGCAGCTTAAACCTGAGGCGGCCTGTCCAGGTTAAGCTCGCGGCCATTACCTCATCCAATGCCACAATGGAGAGTTTCTTGGCCGACTTAAAGAATGTCATGGAGGAGTACCTGGCAACGGTGCCCATGGACACTTATGTATTCGGCGAACGATATGGGGATTTGGAGCTAGGCTATTTCCCCCGAAAAATAAAAGTTTTGGTGGGAAACAAGCCCTACTTCTATAAATCCTCGTCTTAAGATCAGGACGAGGTGCAAAAAAATGGGTCGAGCGAAGCCTCTCATGATCATTGAGGCTTCGCTCGGCCCATTTTTTTGCGATAGATAGAGTGCCAACATTGGATGCGTACCAATTTGAACTTGTAATTTTCAAGGGATATGGCTTAGCTATAAGATAATTTTGATAAAATATTTATAGACAAATTTAAGGTATCTGAATTTAAAAATTTAATTGTTTCATTTAAAATTTACTGTGTAAAATTTAAATTTTTTAAAGACTAAGTGTGGCGGTCATTATAATTCTAATTTTTCAAGGGATATGGCTTAGCTATAAGATAAATATGAAACTTGGTAAAATATACAGACTCGATAGCTAAATTTAAGGGATCTGAATTTAAAAATTTAATTTTTTCGTTTAAAATTTACATTTTTTTTCGTGTAAAATTTAAAATTTCTAAAGACTAAGTGTGGCAGTCATTATAATTCTAAATTTTCAAGGGATATGGCTTAGCTATAAGATAAATATGAAACTTGGTAAAATATACAGACTCAATAGCTAAATTTAAGGGATCTGAATTTAAAAATTTAATTATTTTCGTTTAAAATTTACATTTTATATGTAAAATTTAAAAGTTTTAAAGATTAAGTGTAGCCAAGCCAGTCATTATAATCTAATCTCTATAAAAAGATTTTCGAGAGACAGGATATTATGCAAGCCTTTCCTCAGGATGCTGGCTCCCGGTTAAAATTACAATCAGATCTCTATAAAAAGAGTTTTCGAGAAGTGTTGACAGGATATTATGTAAGCCTTTCCTCAGGAAGCCCGGTTATAATCAGATCTCTATAAAAAGATTTTTCCAGAAGTATTGACAGGATATTATGTAAGCCTTTCCTCAGGATGCCCGGTTATAATCAGATTGCTCAAGAGACAGGATATTATGCCCTCTTGATAAGCGGTTCATAGAAAATTACTATCAGATCCTATTGATAAGACCGGGTATATATACGAGTGTCCAGCGAGAGCTCTTCAATTGCTAGTCGATCTCTCTACTAGCTGCTTAGATTCATTAGCTCAGTCATGTTTTTCCATGTAAAAAATTACGCTTATGGCGTTGCCTTTAAATGCCTAATGGCCTCTGATGGTACCCTGTTTGTCCGGGCTGAGGACCTGGCTATCTATTCAAGGCATCCTTTAGATCTTCATTTTGCCGAAAGATATGCAGGCCTCACAGTCCGAGATGTAATGGACTCTAAAATCGATTTACCCAAATGGCTCGCTAAGACGAGAATCTTCTCCATTAGCGAAGCCAAACATCATTTGGGAGGGTTCATGGGCGAACAGGAGTTTGATAAGATGTTCGATGGTTCGGCCATGGTGAAATACCAGGCTGACATGAAGCTCAGCTTCGTGAAAGCCATAGGTGTTAGATTTGTAGAAAGGTCCCATACAAAGTTTGAAGACTTCCTTGCCACATACCAACTACAGGTGAGGAAATTTTTTAAACTTGAATATGAGGATTATGAATTATACAAATCCCAAATGACCGGACCGTTGAAGATGACCATCAGGAGGTCATCTAATGAGCAACGCATAGAGAGCTTGTGTTAATCTTTAAAATGAGAGTAAAAAAATGGGTCGAACGAGGTGTCTCATGGCAGAATTTCTGTCTTTGACACCTCGTTCGACCCATTTTTTTGCGATAGATATAGTGCCAACATTGGACGGGTTTAATTTAAGACTTTGAGGGGCTTAATTTAAGTATTTATAAAAAAATCTATTAAGCTAGTATTGAAGAGGTTATCAGCATAAAAAAAATAATTAAGACGTTTAAGTTGAGACTTTACAATTACATGTATGAAAATATTATTAAGACTGAAAAATATATGGATGGGATTGAACATAGTGAAATAAGCAATTTAATTACTTTTCAGTCGTTTTTTTTTCAAATTTAAAAAAAATTGAAAATTTTGCAAATTTGACCAACTTTAGAAACGTGATCTTAAAATAAAAATATTTTTGAAAACTAATCGTGGAATCGTGATTCTTATTACATATACATAGTAAAATAAGCAATTTAATTACTTTTCAGTCGTTTTTTTCAAATTTAAAAAAAAAATTGAAAATTTTGCAAATTCAACCAACTTTAGAAACGTGATCTTAAAATAAAAATATTTTTGAAAACTAATCGTGGAATCGTGATTCTTATTACATATACATAGTAAAATAAGCAATTTAATTACTTTTCAGTCGTTTTTTTTTCAAATTTAAAAAAAATTGAAAATTTGACCAACTTTAGAAACGTGATCTTAAAATAAAAATATTTTTGAAAACTAATCGTGGAATCGTGATTCTTATTACATATACATAGTAAAATAAGCAATTTAATTACTTTTCAGTCGTTTTTTTCAAATTTAAAAAAAAATTGAAAATTTTGCAAATTTGGCCAACTTTAGAAACGTGATCTTAAAATAAAAATATTTTTGAAAACTAATCGTGGAATCATGATTCTTATTACATATACATAGTAAAATAAGCAATTTAATTACTTTTCAGCCGTTTTTTTTTCAAATTTAAAAAAAATTGAAAATTTTGACAGAGGTGGCGGCACATCAGCAAATTTAGATAAACTGTTACTTTAGCATGATATATATAGGCTAGCTAGAGTCAATCAATCAACCAACCTTGAAAAAAAAAAAAAAAAAAAAAAAAAAAAAAAAAAAAAAAAAAATTTTTTTTTTTTTTTTTTTTTTTTTTTTTTTTTTGGGTTGGTTAATTGATTGATTTACTCTAGCTAGCCTATATATATTATGCTAAAGTATATACATTATCATTGTCCAGCAATGCTTATCTGCGTCTATAAAAATGCATCCTGTTTTCATAGCAAATGAGTTATACAATATCCTGTTTCCGCGACATCTATAATAAGCCTTAACTCATCCTGTTCTCGTAGAAACTGACTTATGCAATATCCTGTCTTCAGATTGGCAATATCCTGTCTCATCTAAAATAAGCCTTATCTCATCCTGTTTTCGTAGAAACTGACTTATGCAATATCCTGTCTTCAGATTATACTAATTGAATTAAGTATATTTTCAAAAATGAAGATTTAGACTTTGAGTTGACTATTGCAAATTCGACCAACTTTAGAAACGTGATCTTAAAATAAAAATATTTTTGAAAACTAATCGTGGAATCGTGATTCTTATTACATATACATAGTAAAATAAGCAATTTAATTACTTTCAGTCGTTTTTTTTCAAATTTAAAAAAAAATTTGAAAATTTTGCAAATTTGACCAACTTTAGAAACGTAATCTTAAAATAAAAATATTTTTGAAAACTAATCGTGGAATCGTGATTCTTATTACATATACATGGTGAAATAAGCAATTAATTACTTTTCAGTTGTTTTTTTTCAAATTTAAAAAAAATTGAAAATTTTGACAGAGGTGGTGGCACATCAGCAAATTTAGATAAACTGTTACTTTAGCATGATATATATAGGCTAGCTAGAGTCAATCAATCAATCAACCAACCTTGAAAAAAAAAAAAAAAAAAAAAAAAAAAAAAAAATTTTTTTTTTTTTTTTTTTTTTTTTTTTTTTTTTTTTTAAAGGTTGGTTGATTGGTTGATTGACAGATTTTTTTCACAGTTGGTAGTTTAACATAATTAAACTCTCTCTCTACGAGCCAGCTTGACGGTCAACTCATACGCTCTGTCTTTTTCATCAACTACATAGTCTTTTTCTATTTCCTCAAACTTTCTCTTAACCGTAGCAGTCAATTCTTGAAGCATGTCGCCCGATTTGACAGACCATATACCTTCAGCTCTCACACGCATGGAAAAGTTGCTAGGTTTCTCTTCTTCAGTATCCCCATACCTGGATTCTACCGACGGGGGTGCGTAGATATTCGTATGTTGTTCGCAGACTGCGCTCGAGTATTCGTAATACCCTTTAAGCCAATCTTGTAAATTCATCTCACCTTCGTTTCGAACTGTGATTTCAAAGGCCATCCTTCTGCTGAACGGTATAATGCTGGGATACGTAGAGGTTACCCGGCCATCGGTCCACAGTTTCTGGATACGGCAGATCTCCTCGATAGGCATTCGGTGCGTCTTCACAAGTACCTGAAGCATATCGTTGAAATCAAACACGCGCCTGGAACTCATGTTCAAGCGTTGTGCATTGGGATATAGATTAGCCAGATCCTTGTTGGAATATCGATGTGCAAAGTTGTAAGGTGACGCGTAGCCTAGATATTTGCCAACATCGACGGCTATGAAATAAACATCTCTACCAACAGTAGCAGCGATGAGTGCAGGTTTGGTATCAAAACAAATTTTCAGATACATGATTGCGCTATGATCTTTCAATAAACAGAGGCAATGGAAGAATGATGGTAGCTTGAGTACGGAACCACTATTTATATAAAATATCCATGAGTGGGCGTGGCATGTAAAAAAAAAAAAAAAAAAAAAAAAAAAAAAAAAAATTTTTTTTTTTTTTTTTTTTTTTTTTTTTTTTTTTTTGCCACGCCCACTCATGGATATTTTATAGTTAGTTGTTTATTTAGTTATCATCTAGAAAACTTCTTTATAAGCTTATCCGCCTCGTTTTCAATCTCTCTATGAATCGAGTCCAAGTCATAGCTGCAGCTCTCGTCCTTTTCATACACTGAAATTATATCTTTTAGCGAATCGCTCACCATTTCTTCTTTGATTTTTTCAAAGTCTTCGCCGATTTTTGAGTACGCAGAAAGGTATCTGTTATAATTTACATAATTTTTGATCTTGTACTTGTTCAGGGCTTGTTCGTTGAACTGCTTACGCTTAACCTTAAAAATGTTCCTAGAGCGTGGAGATTCTTCGGCGTCGGCCTTCATGACAAATCCTTCTAGCGGACACTCTGCATAAGCGCTGGGATACGTTTCAACTTTTTCGTACAGATCCCCTATCGTTTGGTAATCTAAATCTAAGATGGGTACGTGGGGTAGCTTCACTCGCTGGAAAATGTTCACGGCGTCGCTATACTTCATAAACGTATCTGAATCCAGTTGGTAGATGTCGAAGGCCCGAAAAAAGACAGTCTTACTACCGAATACGGCTTCGGATTCAAAATCACGATAGGTTATTCTCTTCATGTGGCTTCCGAATACTTCTCCATAAATGATAAAATTGTCATGTAAAATGTCTTTGATAAGCCGTACCTTTTCCGACAGCGGTTCCAAGATTGCGTTCAAGTTAAAAAGGCGTGTCTTTTCATCTAGCACAACGTTTCTAGATTGTATCCTGAACGTATTCTTCACGTAGCCAATACCGATATTAGAGCCATCCAATTTTTCGGTAGCTATTAAAGGTATGCCCGAATAAATTTGGCTTGTAATCTCGTGGTACTTGATAAGAGCCATCGTAAATAGATTAGAAACAGAGACTAGAAAATATCTAATAAGCTATTTCAATGAGAGTGAAGACAGAATGAATGTAGCTTGAGTACGGAGCCGCTATTTATACTAAATATAAATCAACTAATCAACCAACCATCTGAAAAAAAAAAAAAAAAAAAAAAAAAAAAAAAATTTTTTTTTTTTTTTTTTTTTTTTTTTTTTTTTTTTCAGATGGTTGGTTGGTTGGTTGATTACATTCTCTATATATAGTATCGCTGACATGACTACACGCTCATTGTGTCTCGACATTTGCCAGCAACGGTCGTCTAGTCACTATGTCTCGTAATGGGTTTTCAGCAAGACTAGTTAGTTAGATTTTTCTCCCATGATTTATTCTGATTTCATGAAAACCTGCAATATCTTGTCATTTGTCAGACAAAAGTCTATAAATATCTTGTTTTCAAAGCCAATATTGTATAAATTCCGCCATTTTAAAGGAAATGGGTCAGGAGCGAGTTTATGCATGACCGTACTGTAGAAGAAATAAATTCCACTCCCACCCACCCTAATAGATATACTATATATATATATACTATATATATAGACTGTAGCGCCATCTACAATGATTGGCTAAAGAAATATAGCGTTAGCAGCCAACTGAGAAATATAGCTTTAACGGCCAACTTAGAAATATATCTATAGCGGCCAACTTAGAAATATAACTATAGCGAGATAGAGACTGAGATAGACTGATGAAGTGGCACGTCAGCGATACTATATATAGAAAATGTAATCAACCAACCAACCAACCTTGAAAAAAAAATTTTTTTTTTTTTTTTTTTTTTTTTTTTTTTTTTTTTTTTTTTCAAGGTTGGTTGGTTGGTTGATTACATTCTCTATATATAGTATCGCTGACGTGCCACTTCATCAGTCTATCTCAGTCTTTGCCAGCAACGGTTGTTTCAAGGGCAGGATATTATGTAACCCATTTCTTCATAAACAGGACGCGATAAAGTTATTTATAGCTCCGATAGCAACCCCCTCTAAGCGATAATCTAAAAGGTCATCCGGTCGAGCCTTATCAGATATCATGCATCCGCTCGCCAGAGTATAAATACCGGCCTCTCGCCTCAGCTTATTCATTCTGACCCTCTGCTTTTTGAAATGGCCACTCTATCATTTGACTCTCTGACGGACGAACGAGTTGATTGCGACTGTGTCATAATACCGCAATGGAACGTATTGAACACCCCTCGCATATCTTGTGAATTGATATGTAATTACGACCGTTCTATGAAAATGCCAGCTCCAGCCATTATTCCCAAACCTAAGCCAGCTCCCACACCTAAACCGGCTCTCATTCAAAAACCAGCACCAGTTCTCATTCAAAAACCGGCTCCAGCACTTAAACCAGATCCAGTTCTCACACCTGATCCAGTTCCCACACCTAAGCCTGATCCAGTTCCCACACCTGATCCAGTTCAAATTTCAATACCCATGTCAGAGATGATGTATTTTAAAGTACCAACGCTATTAAGCCCGCTACCAAAATCTCCAATTTCAGAAGACCCGTCCAAAGTAACAGTTTATCGCCCTTGGAAGCCTCCACCGAAGATAGATTTTGTGGTACGGCCTAAACTAAAAACTGCCGGCTTTGAAGATCCTAGAATTCGAAGACGGCAGGGCATAGTCGTTATCAAGTCAATCGTCGATCTGAGAGATGGCAAATGCTATAGCCACATACAAACAGAGGTCAGGAAAAATTACTGTTGGGTTTAAACCCAAACGATTTATAAAAAAATCGGGTCGAACGAAGTGTCTCATGGCAGATTACTGTCTTTGACACTTCGTTCGACCCGTTTTTTTTGTAACAATTATATTGCCAATATTGGATGCGTTTAAGATTTTGACTTAAGAATTTGAATGGATATTTTTATAACTGAAGTCTTGGAGATATATATTTTTATCTAACTTAAAACAGTTTGGCAAAAAAATATTATTTTCAAATCAAAAACTATAAAATTGAAATGATAAACTTTGAAAATTGCAAAGTCCAAAAAAATATAGTATCTTGAAAAAATTATAGAAATCGCCCAAAGACACTTTAACATGATATATATAGGTTAGCTAGAGTCAATCAACCAATCAACCAACCTTGAAAAAAAAAAAAAAAAAAAAAAAAAAAAAAAAAAAAAAATTTTTTTTTTTTTTTTTTTTTTTTTTTTTTTTCAAGGTTGGTTGATTGGTTGATTGACTCTAGCTAACCTATATATATCATGTTAAAGTGTATACATCCAGCAATGCTTATCTGCGTCTATAAAAATGCATCCTGTTTCATAGCAAATGAGTTATACAATATCCTGTTTCCGCGTTTAGCGACATCTATAGATAGCCTTATCTCATCCTGTTTTCGTAGAAACTGACTTATGCAATATCCTGTTTCCGCGTCCAGCGACAATAATTTTATAATAAGCCTTATCTTATCGTAGAAACTGACTTATGCAATATCCTGCATCAGATCGACTATATAAGCTCTGGCATTTGATCGAATAGCCATTCTCTCTTCGGAGCTTTAAACTACCAATATGTATAAAACTCAATGCTCTCTGAAGAAACTTAAAGCGGTAAACTCGCTACGAAACCGTTTTGGGGTTATCGAGCTGTTTCCCAAAAACCTTTCGCCTACCGTTAAGAAATTGGAAGAGTATCCGCACTTCCAAACCATGATCGGTGAAGGCAAGATTTGTGTATTCTGTCTATACATGACGTCCGATTTGAAGATTGAATTCAAAAAACGTACTCTGACGGACAAGATAACGAATACAATCCCAGCCATAGGCAGAGAGGCCAAGACAAACTATCCGCTGAGACCTCAGGAGATTAAATGGAGCACTCTGATGAACCGATATAAAAGACCCCCCAGCGAAGCCAACAGAACCAACGCCGACGTGAGAATTGGTTTCAAGTGCCCCAACAATCAGTTTCTTGTAAAGTCCTATTTTACGTTTGGTCAGCGAACCGTCGGACGAGGATGCGCCCATATCATACAGACTTTGAACGTGCCATTCCTGTTCTTTGTGAGGCGTCCTGGCGAGACACGAGTAAAACCGGACAACAGATACTTTGCTGGCGACAAGCTCCATTACTACGACCGTTTCATATTGATTGCCGACTCCAGTTACAAGGTGCCTGCTGGGACCACCTACATTCTGTTTACGACTCAAAAAAACTTTTTCAGTTTGGACATTGTGCCAGAGAATTTAGAGTTGGGCTTCGAAACCAAAAATCCTTTGGTAGAACGCATAACAAAAATTGATGGTATGTACGACATATCCGTACCAACGCCCATGATACAGCATATAGATGATGAGGAAGACTCCCCCGTGGAAATGAGTACTGAAGTCGCCAGAATAACATCTAAATATTTTGATAAGCCAACGTCTCCATCCCAAGAGCCAGAAATCTATTTTCCTGAATCATCTCAAGAGTCATCTCAAGAGCCAGATCCAGAGCCAGAGATCTATTTGCCTGTGGACAGAAGAACAATAGTCATAACAACAAACTTTGCAGCCCAATACAAGTCTCTGACTTTTAAAGACTGGAAAAACTTGACAGATCGCCCCGACAATAACTTCGTACGCCCCTACGGACCAGATCTACCTGGACTTGACATGAGAATTAAATCGGTAAAACGGAAGGCTGAAACAATTCCCAAGAGTGCCAAGAAACATAAGCCATCTTTCAAGGAGGCGGCCACAAATACAGAGCCAGAACCAGAGCCAGTGTTTAAATGCCCACTACCCGTTGAAAGTCCAGCACCCATTGAAAGTCCTGAGATATGTCCCATTGAAAGTCCTGAACCCATTGAAAGTCCTGAGATATGTCCAGAGCCTGTTGAAGATCCTGAACCCATTGAAAATCCCGAGATATGTCCAGAACCCATTGAAAATCCTGAGATATGTCCAGAGCCTATTGAAAATCCTGAATCCATTGAAAGTCCTGAGATATGCCCCATTGAAAATCCTGAGATATGTCCAAAGCCCATTGAAGATCCTGAACCCATTGAAAATCCAGAATATTTTTATGGATGGCCTACTATTACAAGCTCAGAGGTACAAACTGAACTGGATGAGCTTGATAATATTTTATGTACGCCTTTATCCATGCCGCATGATACGCTAGACTCGTTGATGGATGATCTTATGACGCCATCAACTATACAGTATACTATGGAACCGCTGGAGACTCAGTTCAAAGTGCCAGGATTTGAACTGCCAGATTTCATGTAACTATAAAAATATGTAAAATTTAAAAAATTTGGGTCAAACGAGGCTTCCTCATGTTTAGATTTGTCATTATGACTTATCTTTACGATGGAAGCCTCGTTTGACCCATTTTTTTTAAATCAAAATGCTACCAATATTGGTATTGAAAAAAAATAACTTGTAAATTTTATCAGAACAATAAAAAAATATTCAAAAAAAATTGGGTCAAACGAGACTTCCTCATGTTTAGATTTGTCAGTATGACTTATCTGTACAATGGAAGCCTCGTTTGACCCATTTTTTTAAATCAAAATGCTACCAATATTGGATTTGTAAAAAAATAACTTGTAAATTTTATCAGATTAATTAGAAAGTGACACATGACAATACTTTATAAAAGTCCATCTAAGTCACATTAAAATCAACCAACCAACCAACCTTGAAAAAAAAAAAAAAAAAAAAAAAAAAAATTTTTTTTTTTTTTTTTTTTTTTTTTTTTTTTTTTTCAAGGTTGGTTGGTTGGTTGATATATATTTGTTTCCTCGTTCATCACTTTTCATTTATCAAGATTAACTTTTCAATTTAATCCTATCATGTTTTTATTCAAAGGCTAAGTTTCAAAGCCTCATTTTAAATGAAACCTGTTAATTTTGATCATGTCTATCGTGAATCGCTTAGCCATCCAAGCCATTCGTAGCAATTAGATGTTTGAACTGAGTCCATAACCCTTTCCCTTTAAAATTTATCTAAGCCATAGTAGCCTTTCAATTTTGTAAACGTGGATCAGCTATGCAAGAGGTCATGATAAAACTGAGTCCTGTATCTGAAACATGTCAAACGAAGACCTTTGACATGGCAATTGAAAACGGGGTATCGCTTAGCAGCCGTCCATAAAAATTTAAACGGGCTGGGCCATAAACGTAACCATTGAACTCTGGGCCATGCTTAGCGGTAGTAGCCCATATTGTTAAAATAATATTTACGAGATACAATGGCAAAGCGACAAATGAAAAGCTTAACAGTAGCGGTCCTGTCTATGGCATCATTTTAAATGTTAATATTGAGCCATTCAAGAGGCCTTGATAGAAATCGGCTTACTGAACAGGTTAGCAGCCCATATTGTAAAAACTTAAAATTATAAACTTCAAAAGTGGATATATGTAGGAAGTGTGTTAAGTTTTAAAGTCACATGACCAAACCCACTCTTGAAATAAACCAACCAACCAACCTTGAAAAAAAAAAAAAAAAAAAAAAAAAAAAAAAAAAAAAAAAAAAAAAATTTTTTTTTTTTTTTTTTTTTTTTTTTTTTTTTTTTTTTTTTTTTTTCAAGGTTGGTTGGTTGGTTTTATTTTAAGAGTGGGTGTGGTCATGTGACTAGTAAATATCATCGGATCAAAAAGTGATATAACCGAGATTAATTTCGGTGCTAAAAAGAAGAACCCAAATTGTCTTCCCAACTGGCTGAACCCAGATTAGGTATTTTTTAGCTTAAAATCTTAGCTGATCTGAGTTTGGTCGTTGGTAAAAAATATCAGCGGATTTTTCTAAGGCCCAAATGAAATTTTTTCAAACTAAATCTGGCAGACTAGAATTTAGTAAGAAATAGCTATGGATAGTCATTATACCTTCCCATTATACCCGAGATCCTTTAAGAAAATACCGTACAACGTAAAGTCAGATCCGTCTCGGTACCACGTTTAAGCTCGTCCGACGTTCAGATCAAATGACTATTGTTAGCCCGTTTAGAGAGAGACTTGGCATAGTGCCAACTGAGTCGATACACGGGAATGAGTCGATACTGTGTCGAGAGCATTGGGACTGACAAGTATGGTAGTAGAAGATGAATATTTTAGACATCTTCATACTTGGCCAATCTATATTTTAAACTATGCTTTCAGGCTGGCCATTCCATCTTTCAGACTAGCAATTGCGTTTGCTTGTAAATTATAAATAATTTCCCACAAGCGTATTCTATCAGCCTGTAGCGTTTTGATTTCGTCTTGGAGAGTTTCTCTGATATTACTTTCGTAAATCTCATATTTTTCATTTCGGCTTCTATCCCCTTGGCAGCGTCTCAATATGGACATCATGGCAAGTATGGACTGGTAAGTATGGAGATGAATGGCAAAATTAAATCTTGGCCAATATATATATAGGCGAAGTGAAGCCACGCCCACATAAAAAAAAAAAAAAAAAAAAAAAAAAAAAAAAAATTTTTTTTTTTTTTTTTTTTTTTTTTTGAGTGGGTGTGGCTTCTTTACTTTGCCTATATATACCGACCCTGTAAATTATCCAGCCATCTTCAAGCCACTCTTCTACAATGCCCGCCGGTCTCAATTTGAGAAGGTATTTGAACGCTCTCCTATGCGACAGAACTCCGTTTTCATGTCCGCGCTGTAACGTTCTCGTCTTACCCAAAGATTATGAAAGGCATTGTAGGAATGAAACCGCCATGGACCCTTTAACATGCTGCGTTTGGTGCGAGGGTCAATTTACATTCCAAAGAGGGGAAAAGAATGGTGCCGCTGATCATTTGATAGAATGCTTTAGAAATTTTAGATTTAGGATGCCTGAACCTGAACCTGAGCCTGAGCCTGAACCTGAGCCTGATGACGAAGATCCTGCTGCCGACCCATACGAATTTTTCGATTTCGACCCAATGTGCGCAAAAGAAGATTTTTTCGATCATACGCGTTACTTTATGGACGACTGGGCCTACGAACCCGTCTGGCCGATCGAGTTAGAGCCTCCACCCGTACCTTTCGAAGACGAAACGCTGAATTTAGCCGCCTCTTGCGTGCTGAGATATCTTCAAGGCGACCTGGCGTTCATCCACGTCATGGTGCGAGCCGTAGCCTATAGAGATTTTATAAGATTCATGGATAGAGACGACGGCTTGACCCAAACCCTACCCTTTTCATGTTGGTGCGACGGCGGCAGGGAAACCAATCCCAAATTCAGGCAGCATAGGCACATGGTCGTAGTAACTCATTCGGAAGATCATTTTCACAAGAACGTGTGGGGTAAGATCAGACCCGACGAGCGGCCGTATGTCGGTTACAGTTGCCTGAAAAGCAAATCTATAGAGACCGTCTGGCATTTGGTCAATACGCTGGGATATCTCAGCAACCGAAAATCTAGCTGTAATTTTTCATTCGAAAGCCAACTAGGGGTTGGTAACAGGAAACATTTTTACATTCAAGAGACGCTGCCCAAAGATTACAGGCTGGTCTTGGCTACGCTCTGGAACGGAGGCATCATGAGGCTCATAACCCAAAATTATGCCTGCAGGCATCCCGATAAATTGCTCAGAGTTCCAATAGCGTTCATCGACGGAAAATATAAAATCAAAATCAAACATTTGCCAGGCATAAAACTGAAACTGGTACTGCCCGTATCGAGAAATTTCAAGTCGTCTAGTGCGCGTACCCAATACTTCTTGCATCTGAACAACGAAAAAAAGATGTATTTTACGACAGGCACGCAGACCGAAGAAGATTACAAACTGTTTTACGAAGTCGTTAAAGAAGATTATTGGGAACCCAGCAAGCGTCAACAGATGTGCTTCCAGTGCGTGATGCCCTTAGTGGGACGCTGCAGAGGGATAGAGGCCGAAATGAAAAATATGAAAGAGATTTACGAAAATAATATCAGGGAACTGAGAGAAATGCTACAAATCCAAAAATTGGAATATTTGGAAATTATTTATAATTTACACGTGAACGAAATTGCTAGCCTGAAAGAGGGAATGGAAAGGCTGAAAGCAGAAATGACTATTTTGAAAGCTGAAAATGATAGTTTGAAAGAGGGAATGGCTAGCTTGAAAGCGGAAAATGATAGTTTAAAAGCTGAAAATGATAGTTTAAAATATAGATTGGCCAAGTATGAAGATGTCTAAAATATTCATCTTCTACTACCATACTTGTCAGTCCCAATGCTCTCGACACAGTATCGACTCATTCCCGTGTATCGACTCAGTTGGCACTATGCCAAGTCTCTCTCTAAACGGGCTAACAATAGTCATTTGATCTGAACGTCGGACGAGCTTAAACGTGGTACCGAGACGGATCTGACTTTACGTTGTACGGTATTTTCTTAAAGGATCTCGGGTATAATGGGAAGGTATAATGACTATCCATAGCTATTTCTTACTAAATTCTAGTCTGCCAGATTTAGTTTGAAAAAATTTCATTTGGGCCTTAGAAAAATCCGCTGATATTTTTTACCAACGACCAAACTCAGATCAGCTAAGATTTTAAGCTAAAAAATACCTAATCTGGGTTCAGCCAGTTGGGAAGACAATTTGGGTTCTTCTTTTTAGCACCGAAATTAATCTCGGTTATATCACTTTTTGATCCGATGATATTTACTAGTCACATGACCACACCCACTCTTAAAATAAAACCAACCAACCAACCTTGAAAAAAAAAAAAAAAAAAAAAAAAAAAAAAAAAAAAAAATTTTTTTTTTTTTTTTTTTTTTTTTTTTTTTTTTTTCTCAAGGTTGGTTGGTTGGTTTATTTCAAGAGTGGGTTTGGTCATGTGACTTTAAAACTTAACACACTTCCTACATATATCCACTTTTGAAGTTTATAATTTTAAGTTTTTACAATATGGGCTGCTACTCTCTACGTCTTTCAGATTTCACCTGTTCAGTAAGCCGATTTCTATCAAGGCCTCTTGAATGGCTCAATATTAACATTTAAAATGATGCCATAGACAGGACCGCTACTGTTAAGCTTTTCATTTGTCGCTTTGCCATTGTATCTCGTAAATATTATTTTTACAATATGGGCTACTACCGCTAAGCATGGCCCAGAGTTCAATGGTTACGTTTATGGCCCAGCCCGTTTAAATTTTTATGGACGGCTGCTAAGCGATACCCCGTTTTCAATTGCCATGTCAAAGGTCTTCGTTTGACATGTTTCAGATACAGGACTCAGTTTTATCATGACCTCTTGCATAGCTGATCCACGTTTACAAAATTGAAAGGCTACTATGGCTTAGATAAATTTTAAAGGGAAAGGGTTATGGACTCAGTTCAAACATCTAATTGCTACGAATGGCTTGGATGGCTAAGCGATTCACGATAGACATGATCAAAATTAACAGGTTTCATTTAAAATGAGGCTTTGAAACTTAGCCTTTGAATAAAAACATGATAGGATTAAATTGAAAAGTTAATCTTGATAAATGAAAAGTGATGAACGAGGAAACAAATATATATCAACCAACCAACCAACCTTGAAAAAAAAAAAAAAAAAAAAAAAAAAAAAAAAAAAAAATTTTTTTTTTTTTTTTTTTTTTTTTTTTTTTTTTTTTTTTTCAAGGTTGGTTGGTTGGTTGATTTTAATGTGACTTAGATGGACTTTTATAAAGTATTGTCATGTGTCACTTTCTAATTAATCTGATAAAATTTACAAGTTATTTTTTTACAAATCCAATATTGGTAGCATTTTGATTTAAAAAAATGGGTCAAACGAGGCTTCCATTGTACAGATAAGTCATACTGACAAATCTAAACATGAGGAAGTCTCGTTTGACCCAATTTTTTTTGAATATTTTTTTATTGTTCTGATAAAATTTACAAGTTATTTTTTTTCAATACCAATATTGGTAGCATTTTGATTTAAAAAAAATGGGTCAAACGAGGCTTCCATCGTAAAGATAAGTCATAATGACAAATCTAAACATGAGGAAGCCTCGTTTGACCCAAATTTTTTAAATTTTACATATTTTTATAGTTACATGAAATCTGGCAGTTCAAATCCTGGCACTTTGAACTGAGTCTCCAGCGGTTCCATAGTATACTGTATAGTTGATGGCGTCATAAGATCATCCATCAACGAGTCTAGCGTATCATGCGGCATGGATAAAGGCGTACATAAAATATTATCAAGCTCATCCAGTTCAGTTTGTACCTCTGAGCTTGTAATAGTAGGCCATCCATAAAAATATTCTGGATTTTCAATGGGTTCAGGATCTTCAATGGGCTTTGGACATATCTCAGGATTTTCAATGGGGCATATCTCAGGACTTTCAATGGATTCAGGATTTTCAATAGGCTCTGGACATATCTCAGGATTTTCAATGGGTTCTGGACATATCTCGGGATTTTCAATGGGTTCAGGATCTTCAACAGGCTCTGGACATATCTCAGGACTTTCAATGGGTTCAGGACTTTCAATGGGACATATCTCAGGACTTTCAATGGGTGCTGGACTTTCAACGGGTAGTGGGCATTTAAACACTGGCTCTGGTTCTGGCTCTGTATTTGTGGCCGCCTCCTTGAAAGATGGCTTATGTTTCTTGGCACTCTTGGGAATTGTTTCAGCCTTCCGTTTTACCGATTTAATTCTCATGTCAAGTCCAGGTAGATCTGGTCCGTAGGGGCGTACGAAGTTATTGTCGGGGCGATCTGTCAAGTTTTTCCAGTCTTTAAAAGTCAGAGACTTGTATTGGGCTGCAAAGTTTGTTGTTATGACTATTGTTCTTCTGTCCACAGGCAAATAGATCTCTGGCTCTGGATCTGGCTCTTGAGATGACTCTTGAGATGATTCAGGAAAATAGATTTCTGGCTCTTGGGATGGAGACGTTGGCTTATCAAAATATTTAGATGTTATTCTGGCGACTTCAGTACTCATTTCCACGGGGGAGTCTTCCTCATCATCTATATGCTGTATCATGGGCGTTGGTACGGATATGTCGTACATACCATCAATTTTTGTTATGCGTTCTACCAAAGGATTTTTGGTTTCGAAGCCCAACTCTAAATTCTCTGGCACAATGTCCAAACTGAAAAAGTTTTTTTGAGTCGTAAACAGAATGTAGGTGGTCCCAGCAGGCACCTTGTAACTGGAGTCGGCAATCAATATGAAACGGTCGTAGTAATGGAGCTTGTCGCCAGCAAAGTATCTGTTGTCCGGTTTTACTCGTGTCTCGCCAGGACGCCTCACAAAGAACAGGAATGGCACGTTCAAAGTCTGTATGATATGGGCGCATCCTCGTCCGACGGTTCGCTGACCAAACGTAAAATAGGACTTTACAAGAAACTGATTGTTGGGGCACTTGAAACCAATTCTCACGTCGGCGTTGGTTCTGTTGGCTTCGCTGGGGGGTCTTTTATATCGGTTCATCAGAGTGCTCCATTTAATCTCCTGAGGTCTCAGCGGATAGTTTGTCTTGGCCTCTCTGCCTATGGCTGGGATTGTATTCGTTATCTTGTCCGTCAGAGTACGTTTTTTGAATTCAATCTTCAAATCGGACGTCATGTATAGACAGAATACACAAATCTTGCCTTCACCGATCATGGTTTGGAAGTGCGGATACTCTTCCAATTTCTTAACGGTAGGCGAAAGGTTTTTGGGAAACAGCTCGATAACCCCAAAACGGTTTCGTAGCGAGTTTACCGCTTTAAGTTTCTTCAGAGAGCATTGAGTTTTATACATATTGGTAGTTTAAAGCTCCGAAGAGAGAATGGCTATTCGATCAAATGCCAGAGCTTATATAGTCGATCTGATGCAGGATATTGCATAAGTCAGTTTCTACGATAAGATAAGGCTTATTATAAAATTATTGTCGCTGGACGCGGAAACAGGATATTGCATAAGTCAGTTTCTACGAAAACAGGATGAGATAAGGCTATCTATAGATGTCGCTAAACGCGGAAACAGGATATTGTATAACTCATTTGCTATGAAACAGGATGCATTTTTATAGACGCAGATAAGCATTGCTGGATGTATACACTTTAACATGATATATATAGGTTAGCTAGAGTCAATCAACCAATCAACCAACCTTGAAAAAAAAAAAAAAAAAAAAAAAAAAAAAAAAAAAAATTTTTTTTTTTTTTTTTTTTTTTTTTTTTTTTTTTCAAGGTTGGTTGATTGGTTGATTGACTCTAGCTAACCTATATATATCATGTTAAAGTGTCTTTGGGCGATTTCTATAATTTTTTCAAGATACTATATTTTTTTGGACTTTGCAATTTTCAAAGTTTATCATTTCAATTTTATAGTTTTTGATTTGAAAATAATATTTTTTTGCCAAACTGTTTTAAGTTAGATAAAAATATATATCTCCAAGACTTCAGTTATAAAAATATCCATTCAAATTCTTAAGTCAAAATCTTAAACGCATCCAATATTGGCAATATAATTGTTACAAAAAAAACGGGTCGAACGAAGTGTCAAAGACAGTAATCTGCCATGAGACACTTCGTTCGACCCGATTTTTTTATAAATCGTTTGGGTTTAAACCCAACAGTAATTTTTCCTGACCTCTGTTTGTATGTGGCTATAGCATTTGCCATCTCTCAGATCGACGATTGACTTGATAACGACTATGCCCTGCCGTCTTCGAATTCTAGGATCTTCAAAGCCGGCAGTTTTTAGTTTAGGCCGTACCACAAAATCTATCTTCGGTGGAGGCTTCCAAGGGCGATAAACTGTTACTTTGGACGGGTCTTCTGAAATTGGAGATTTTGGTAGCGGGCTTAATAGCGTTGGTACTTTAAAATACATCATCTCTGACATGGGTATTGAAATTTGAACTGGATCAGGTGTGGGAACTGGATCAGGCTTAGGTGTGGGAACTGGATCAGGTGTGAGAACTGGATCTGGTTTAAGTGCTGGAGCCGGTTTTTGAATGAGAACTGGTGCTGGTTTTTGAATGAGAGCCGGTTTAGGTGTGGGAGCTGGCTTAGGTTTGGGAATAATGGCTGGAGCTGGCATTTTCATAGAACGGTCGTAATTACATATCAATTCACAAGATATGCGAGGGGTGTTCAATACGTTCCATTGCGGTATTATGACACAGTCGCAATCAACTCGTTCGTCCGTCAGAGAGTCAAATGATAGAGTGGCCATTTCAAAAAGCAGAGGGTCAGAATGAATAAGCTGAGGCGAGAGGCCGGTATTTATACTCTGGCGAGCGGATGCATGATATCTGATAAGGCTCGACCGGATGACCTTTTAGATTATCGCTTAGAGGGGGTTGCTATCGGAGCTATAAATAACTTTATCGCGTCCTGTTTATGAAGAAATGGGTTACATAATATCCTGCCCTTGAAACAACCGTTGCTGGCAAAGACTGAGATAGACTGATGAAGTGGCACGTCAGCGATACTATATATAGAGAATGTAATCAACCAACCAACCAACCTTGAAAAAAAAAAAAAAAAAAAAAAAAAAAAAAAAAAAAAAAAAAATTTTTTTTTTTTTTTTTTTTTTTTTTTTTTTTTTTTTTTTTTTTTCAAGGTTGGTTGGTTGGTTGATTACATTTTCTATATATAGTATCGCTGACGTGCCACTTCATCAGTCTATCTCAGTCTCTATCTCGCTATAGTTATATTTCTAAGTTGGCCGCTATAGATATATTTCTAAGTTGGCCGTTAAAGCTATATTTCTCAGTTGGCTGCTAACGCTATATTTCTTTAGCCAATCATTGTAGATGGCGCTACAGTCTATATATATAGTATATATATATATAGTATATCTATTAGGGTGGGTGGGAGTGGAATTTATTTCTTCTACAGTACGGTCATGCATAAACTCGCTCCTGACCCATTTCCTTTAAAATGGCGGAATTTATACAATATTGGCTTTGAAAACAAGATATTTATAGACTTTTGTCTGACAAATGACAAGATATTGCAGGTTTTCATGAAATCAGAATAAATCATGGGAGAAAAATCTAACTAACTAGTCTTGCTGAAAACCCATTACGAGACATAGTGACTAGACGACCGTTGCTGGCAAATGTCGAGACACAATGAGCGTGTAGTCATGTCAGCGATACTATATATAGAGAATGTAATCAACCAACCAACCAACCATCTGAAAAAAAAAAAAAAAAAAAAAAAAAAAAAAAAAAAAATTTTTTTTTTTTTTTTTTTTTTTTTTTTTTTTTCAGATGGTTGGTTGATTAGTTGATTTATATTTAGTATAAATAGCGGCTCCGTACTCAAGCTACATTCATTCTGTCTTCACTCTCATTGAAATAGCTTATTAGATATTTTCTAGTCTCTGTTTCTAATCTATTTACGATGGCTCTTATCAAGTACCACGAGATTACAAGCCAAATTTATTCGGGCATACCTTTAATAGCTACCGAAAAATTGGATGGCTCTAATATCGGTATTGGCTACGTGAAGAATACGTTCAGGATACAATCTAGAAACGTTGTGCTAGATGAAAAGACACGCCTTTTTAACTTGAACGCAATCTTGGAACCGCTGTCGGAAAAGGTACGGCTTATCAAAGACATTTTACATGACAATTTTATCATTTATGGAGAAGTATTCGGAAGCCACATGAAGAGAATAACCTATCGTGATTTTGAATCCGAAGCCGTATTCGGTAGTAAGACTGTCTTTTTTCGGGCCTTCGACATCTACCAACTGGATTCAGATACGTTTATGAAGTATAGCGACGCCGTGAACATTTTCCAGCGAGTGAAGCTACCCCACGTACCCATCTTAGATTTAGATTACCAAACGATAGGGGATCTGTACGAAAAAGTTGAAACGTATCCCAGCGCTTATGCAGAGTGTCCGCTAGAAGGATTTGTCATGAAGGCCGACGCCGAAGAATCTCCACGCTCTAGGAACATTTTTAAGGTTAAGCGTAAGCAGTTCAACGAACAAGCCCTGAACAAGTACAAGATCAAAAATTATGTAAATTATAACAGATACCTTTCTGCGTACTCAAAAATCGGCGAAGACTTTGAAAAAATCAAAGAAGAAATGGTGAGCGATTCGCTAAAAGATATAATTTCAGTGTATGAAAAGGACGAGAGCTGCAGCTATGACTTGGACTCGATTCATAGAGAGATTGAAAACGAGGCGGATAAGCTTATAAAGAAGTTTTCTAGATGATAACTAAATAAACAACTAACTATAAAATATCCATGAGTGGGCGTGGCAAAAAAAAAAAAAAAAAAAAAAAAAAAAAAAAAAAAATTTTTTTTTTTTTTTTTTTTTTTTTTTTTTTTTTACATGCCACGCCCACTCATGGATATTTTATATAAATAGTGGTTCCGTACTCAAGCTACCATCATTCTTCCATTGCCTCTGTTTATTGAAAGATCATAGCGCAATCATGTATCTGAAAATTTGTTTTGATACCAAACCTGCACTCATCGCTGCTACTGTTGGTAGAGATGTTTATTTCATAGCCGTCGATGTTGGCAAATATCTAGGCTACGCGTCACCTTACAACTTTGCACATCGATATTCCAACAAGGATCTGGCTAATCTATATCCCAATGCACAACGCTTGAACATGAGTTCCAGGCGCGTGTTTGATTTCAACGATATGCTTCAGGTACTTGTGAAGACGCACCGAATGCCTATCGAGGAGATCTGCCGTATCCAGAAACTGTGGACCGATGGCCGGGTAACCTCTACGTATCCCAGCATTATACCGTTCAGCAGAAGGATGGCCTTTGAAATCACAGTTCGAAACGAAGGTGAGATGAATTTACAAGATTGGCTTAAAGGGTATTACGAATACTCGAGCGCAGTCTGCGAACAACATACGAATATCTACGCACCCCCGTCGGTAGAATCCAGGTATGGGGATACTGAAGAAGAGAAACCTAGCAACTTTTCCATGCGTGTGAGAGCTGAAGGTATATGGTCTGTCAAATCGGGCGACATGCTTCAAGAATTGACTGCTACGGTTAAGAGAAAGTTTGAGGAAATAGAAAAAGACTATGTAGTTGATGAAAAAGACAGAGCGTATGAGTTGACCGTCAAGCTGGCTCGTAGAGAGAGAGTTTAATTATGTTAAACTACCAACTGTGAAAAAAATCTGTCAATCAACCAATCAACCAACCTTTAAAAAAAAAAAAAAAAAAAAAAAAAAAAAAAAAAAAAATTTTTTTTTTTTTTTTTTTTTTTTTTTTTTTTTTTTTCAAGGTTGGTTGATTGATTGATTGACTCTAGCTAGCCTATATATATCATGCTAAAGTAACAGTTTATCTAAATTTGCTGATGTGCCACCACCTCTGTCAAAATTTTCAATTTTTTTTAAATTTGAAAAAAAACAACTGAAAAGTAATTAATTGCTTATTTCACCATGTATATGTAATAAGAATCACGATTCCACGATTAGTTTTCAAAAATATTTTTATTTTAAGATTACGTTTCTAAAGTTGGTCAAATTTGCAAAATTTTCAAATTTTTTTTTAAATTTGAAAAAAAACGACTGAAAGTAATTAAATTGCTTATTTTACTATGTATATGTAATAAGAATCACGATTCCACGATTAGTTTTCAAAAATATTTTTATTTTAAGATCACGTTTCTAAAGTTGGTCGAATTTGCAATAGTCAACTCAAAGTCTAAATCTTCATTTTTGAAAATATACTTAATTCAATTAGTATAATCTGAAGACAGGATATTGCATAAGTCAGTTTCTACGAAAACAGGATGAGATAAGGCTTATTTTAGATGAGACAGGATATTGCCAATCTGAAGACAGGATATTGCATAAGTCAGTTTCTACGAGAACAGGATGAGTTAAGGCTTATTATAGATGTCGCGGAAACAGGATATTGTATAACTCATTTGCTATGAAAACAGGATGCATTTTTATAGACGCAGATAAGCATTGCTGGACAATGATAATGTATATACTTTAGCATAATATATATAGGCTAGCTAGAGTAAATCAATCAATTAACCAACCCAAAAAAAAAAAAAAAAAAAAAAAAAAAAAAAAATTTTTTTTTTTTTTTTTTTTTTTTTTTTTTTTTTCAAGGTTGGTTGATTGATTGACTCTAGCTAGCCTATATATATCATGCTAAAGTAACAGTTTATCTAAATTTGCTGATGTGCCGCCACCTCTGTCAAAATTTTCAATTTTTTTTAAATTTGAAAAAAAAACGGCTGAAAAGTAATTAAATTGCTTATTTTACTATGTATATGTAATAAGAATCATGATTCCACGATTAGTTTTCAAAAATATTTTTATTTTAAGATCACGTTTCTAAAGTTGGCCAAATTTGCAAAATTTTCAATTTTTTTTTAAATTTGAAAAAAACGACTGAAAAGTAATTAAATTGCTTATTTTACTATGTATATGTAATAAGAATCACGATTCCACGATTAGTTTTCAAAAATATTTTTATTTTAAGATCACGTTTCTAAAGTTGGTCAAATTTTCAATTTTTTTTAAATTTGAAAAAAAAACGACTGAAAAGTAATTAAATTGCTTATTTTACTATGTATATGTAATAAGAATCACGATTCCACGATTAGTTTTCAAAAATATTTTTATTTTAAGATCACGTTTCTAAAGTTGGTTGAATTTGCAAAATTTTCAATTTTTTTTTTAAATTTGAAAAAAACGACTGAAAAGTAATTAAATTGCTTATTTTACTATGTATATGTAATAAGAATCACGATTCCACGATTAGTTTTCAAAAATATTTTTATTTTAAGATCACGTTTCTAAAGTTGGTCAAATTTGCAAAATTTTCAATTTTTTTTAAATTTGAAAAAAAAACGACTGAAAAGTAATTAAATTGCTTATTTCACTATGTTCAATCCCATCCATATATTTTTCAGTCTTAATAATATTTTCATACATGTAATTGTAAAGTCTCAACTTAAACGTCTTAATTATTTTTTTTATGCTGATAACCTCTTCAATACTAGCTTAATAGATTTTTTTATAAATACTTAAATTAAGCCCCTCAAAGTCTTAAATTAAACCCGTCCAATGTTGGCACTATATCTATCGCAAAAAAATGGGTCGAACGAGGTGTCAAAGACAGAAATTCTGCCATGAGACACCTCGTTCGACCCATTTTTTTACTCTCATTTTAAAGATTAACACAAGCTCTCTATGCGTTGCTCATTAGATGACCTCCTGATGGTCATCTTCAACGGTCCGGTCATTTGGGATTTGTATAATTCATAATCCTCATATTCAAGTTTAAAAAATTTCCTCACCTGTAGTTGGTATGTGGCAAGGAAGTCTTCAAACTTTGTATGGGACCTTTCTACAAATCTAACACCTATGGCTTTCACGAAGCTGAGCTTCATGTCAGCCTGGTATTTCACCATGGCCGAACCATCGAACATCTTATCAAACTCCTGTTCGCCCATGAACCCTCCCAAATGATGTTTGGCTTCGCTAATGGAGAAGATTCTCGTCTTAGCGAGCCATTTGGGTAAATCGATTTTAGAGTCCATTACATCTCGGACTGTGAGGCCTGCATATCTTTCGGCAAAATGAAGATCTAAAGGATGCCTTGAATAGATAGCCAGGTCCTCAGCCCGGACAAACAGGGTACCATCAGAGGCCATTAGGCATTTAAAGGCAACGCCATAAGCGTAATTTTTTACATGGAAAAACATGACTGAGCTAATGAATCTAAGCAGCTAGTAGAGAGATCGACTAGCAATTGAAGAGCTCTCGCTGGACACTCGTATATATACCCGGTCTTATCAATAGGATCTGATAGTAATTTTCTATGAACCGCTTATCAAGAGGGCATAATATCCTGTCTCTTGAGCAATCTGATTATAACCGGGCATCCTGAGGAAAGGCTTACATAATATCCTGTCAATACTTCTGGAAAAATCTTTTTATAGAGATCTGATTATAACCGGGCTTCCTGAGGAAAGGCTTACATAATATCCTGTCAACACTTCTCGAAAACTCTTTTTATAGAGATCTGATTGTAATTTTAACCGGGAGCCAGCATCCTGAGGAAAGGCTTGCATAATATCCTGTCTCTCGAAAATCTTTTTATAGAGATTAGATTATAATGACTGGCTTGGCTACACTTAATCTTTAAAACTTTTAAATTTTACATATAAAATGTAAATTTTAAACGAAAATAATTAAATTTTTAAATTCAGATCCCTTAAATTTAGCTATTGAGTCTGTATATTTTACCAAGTTTCATATTTATCTTATAGCTAAGCCATATCCCTTGAAAATTTAGAATTATAATGACTGCCACACTTAGTCTTTAGAAATTTTAAATTTTACACGAAAAAAAATGTAAATTTTAAACGAAAAAATTAAATTTTTAAATTCAGATCCCTTAAATTTAGCTATCGAGTCTGTATATTTTACCAAGTTTCATATTTATCTTATAGCTAAGCCATATCCCTTGAAAAATTAGAATTATAATGACCGCCACACTTAGTCTTTAAAAAATTTAAATTTTACACAGTAAATTTTAAATGAAACAATTAAATTTTTAAATTCAGATACCTTAAATTTGTCTATAAATATTTTATCAAAATTATCTTATAGCTAAGCCATATCCCTTGAAAATTACAAGTTCAAATTGGTACGCATCCAATGTTGGCACTCTATCTATCGCAAAAAAATGGGCCGAGCGAAGCCTCAATGATCATGAGAGGCTTCGCTCGACCCATTTTTTTGCACCTCGTCCTGATCTTAAGACGAGGATTTATAGAAGTAGGGCTTGTTTCCCACCAAAACTTTTATTTTTCGGGGGAAATAGCCTAGCTCCAAATCCCCATATCGTTCGCCGAATACATAAGTGTCCATGGGCACCGTTGCCAGGTACTCCTCCATGACATTCTTTAAGTCGGCCAAGAAACTCTCCATTGTGGCATTGGATGAGGTAATGGCCGCGAGCTTAACCTGGACAGGCCGCCTCAGGTTTAAGCTGCATTCGATGGGGGTGAGAATTTCAATCGGCCCCTGAAATAGGGAGTCAAACTCTCCTGGATGCATATCCATCAATATTTTTGCATCTTCTAATCCAAAGACGCATGTCTTGGCTAGAGACGGGGGTAGTTTCAAACCCTCAGGAGCAATGTCTGTTACCGTTATATGGCACAAGTTCACCACTTTACTGGAGTTTTCATGCCCCATGTAATAGGCCACGTCTCGGCCTTTGATAAAAATTTGGTCGTCAAATGATAAAAAGCATGTTAATTTAACATTCAGTTCATCGGACAGAATTTGGAAGATCATTTTGGTAAGCAGTAGCTCAGAATGAAATGTCTCGTCCAGCAGCCTGTATTTATACTAGCAGTAATCTTTAGTTCTATCTAAATTCCAAGTAAATATCTTATCTACATCCTGTGACGCATGACGCACATCCTCATGCTATCGGATTAATTATATAAATAATTTTATCGCATCCTCAAAAAACAGCTGATACATCCTGTTTTCTTAGTAAAGCCTGATAAAACGAGGTCACGACTCGGGTATATATACGAGCTGCCTCTAAGAGCCTGCATCATTTTGACTTTTATTGCTATTGCCATAAGTCATGCTATTCACTATTGAACATCCACAGCTTGACGCTAAAATCCTATTCGTAGTCTCTGCGGATGGACTTTTGTTCGTCAGGGCCTCTGATGTGGCCAAGCTGATGGGTAAGGGTAGCGCATACGTGAAAAAAACAACCAGGCTGAAGGTGTGCGATCTCGTTTACAGGAGGGTCAGGTTACCTATCTCTCTAGCCAATACCTGGGTGTATCCAGTCGACGAGATACATTTTGGAGATGCCCTGTCGTCGTTGGGATTCGAGGCCATGCTGAAATCCTCTAAAATTCAGATTCTAGACCCCATAGTACCCACCTCATGCATCCATAAAGCCATCCGAATTCGAATCGTGAGGGACTCTGACACATGCATAGATGAATTCTTAAAAGATTTCATAGAGAGAACCATGCTGTTCTTCGATGGGGACCACGATGACGACCCTCGCCTCCACGAAGATAGATTTGAGACTATTTCTTGGACAGACACCCCTCCGTCCAAAATCAAAGTCTTTGTGGGGGATCGATCTAGATGGTACAAACTGATGCCTTAAATCTGGAGGGGGCAAAAAAATGGGCTGAACGAAGCGTCTCATGGCAGATTTCTGTCTTTGACGCTTCGTTCGGCCCATTTTTTTGCGATAGATAGAGTGCCAATATTGGATGTTTATAAATTGAGACTTTGAATTGGATAGTAATATTTTAATATTAAAACGATACCTTTGAATCTGAGATAGCTTTGAGATAGAAATATCGAATAAGGATTATTTTTTTAAATCAACCAACCTTGAAAAAAAAAAAAAAAAAAAAAAAAAAAAAATTTTTTTTTTTTTTTTTTTTTTTTTTTTCAAGGTTGGTTGATTGATTGATTGATTTGGATTCATTCTTTATAAATAGCCGTACTCATTCCTTCATTCTGTCTGAAATTTACAATATTGAATAAGGACATTTTTTAAATGAACCAATATTGAATATATTTTTTTAACGATTCGATAAACAAATAATATATTTTTAACGATTCGATAAACAAATAATAAATATTTTATTATTAAAAATAAAATATTTAAATAATAAATATTTTATTATTAAAATAAAATATTTAAATAATATATTTAAATTCTAAATATTTATTATTCAAACCGACAACTGAATCGAATCGTGAAAAATTCTGACGGGGTGGAGTTGCTCGAATAATACTTCTGGCGACTGTAGCTCTAGTGCAACGTAAAATACACTCAAATCAAATGAACCAATCAAATATCGCCTAATTCTCCATAATGTAGCTCTAGTGCAATGTAAACTACACTCAAACCAAATGAAACAAGGAAAAACGCCTAATTCCCCATTATATATCTCAAGTGTAATGTAAAATTCATTAAAATTAAAAACAAATGAACCTATGAAATATCGTTTAATTCCCCATAATGTAGCTCTAGTGCAACGTAAAATACCCAAAAATCAAATAAACCAATCAAATATCGCCACAATAATTTAGCTCTAGTGCACATGTAAAATACACACAAATCAAAAACAAATGATCCAATGAAATATCGTTTATTCCCCATAGTGTAGATCTAGTGCAACGTAAAATACAATCAAATCAAATGATCCAATAAAATATTGCCTAATTCTCCGTAATGTAGATCAAATGCAACGCAAATTTTAAATATTCTCAAATCAAATGAACCAGTGAAATATCGCCTAATTCCCCCCATAATGTAGCTCTACTGCAATGTAAAATTCACTCAAATAAAAAAAAAATGAACCTATGAAATATCGTTTAATTCCCCATAATGTAGCTCTAGTGCAACGTAAAATACACTAAAATCAATTAAAAACAAATGAACCAATGAAATATCGCCTAATTCTCCATAATGTAGCTCTAGTGGAACGTAAAATACACTCAAAACAAATGAACCAATGAAATATCGCCTAATTCTCCATAATGTAGCTCTAGTGCAATATAAAATACACTCAAATCAATTAAAACAAATTAACCAATAAAATATTTTTCACCATAATGTAGCTCTAGTGCAATATAAAATACACTCAAACCAATTAAAAACAAATACTCCAATAAAATATAATTTAATTCCCTATAATGTAGCTCTAGTGCAACTTAAAATACCCTCAAATCAATTAAAAACAAATACTCCAATAAAATATAATTTAATTGCCTATAATGTAGCTCTAGTGCAACGTAAAATACACTCAAATACATGAACCAATGATATATTGCCTAATTCAACAAAATGTAGTTTAGAGCAACATAAAATACACTCAAATAAAAAACAAATGAACCAATAAAATATTGCCTAATTCTCCGTAATGTATATCAAATGCAACGCAAATTTTAAATACACTCAAATCAAATGAACCAATGGAATATCGCCTAATTCAACATAATGTTGCTGTAGTGCTACGTAAAATACACTAAAATCTAATGAACCAATGAAATATCGCCTACTTCCCCCATAATGTAGCTCTAGTGCAATGTAAAATTCACTCAAAGCAAAAACAAATGAACCAATGAACTATCGCCTAATTTCCTCATAATGTAGCTCTAGTACAACGCAAAGTACACTCGAATCAAATGAACCAATTTAAATATCGCCCAATAATGTAGCTCTAGTGCAATGTAAAATTCACTCAAATCAATTAAAAACAAATGAACTAATGAAATGTCGCTTACTTCCCCATAACGTAGCTCTGGTGCAACGTAAAATCCAATACAAACCAAATAAACCAATCAAATATCGCTTAATACCCAATAATTTAGCTCTAGTGCAATGTAAAATACACTTAAATCAAAAACAAATGATCCAATGAAATATTGTTTATTCCCCATAATGTAGCTCTAGTTCAACGTAAAGTACACTCAAATCAATTAAAAAGAAATAGTCCAATGAAATATTTAATTCCATATAATGTAGCTCTAGTGCAACGTAAAATACACTCAACCCAAAAGAAACAAGGAAATAACGCTTAATTCCTTATAATGTATCTCTAGTGCAACGTAAAATACACTCAAACCAAATGAAACAAGGAAAAAACGCCTAATTCCCTATAATGTAGCTCTAGTGTAACGTAAAATACACTCAAATCAAATGAACCAATAAAATATTGCCTAATTCTCCGTAATGTAGATCAAATGCAACGCAAATTTTAAATACACTCAAATTAAATGAACCAGTGAAATATAGCCTAATTCCCCCATAATGTAGCTCTAGTGCAATATAAAATTCACTCAAATCAATTAAAAACAAATGAAACAATGAAATATCGTTTAATCCCCATAATGTAGCACTAGTGCAACGTAAAATACACTCAAATCAATTAAAAAAAATAGTCCAATGAAATATTTAATTCCCTTTAATGTAGCTCTAGTGCAACGTAAAATACACTCAAATCAATTAAAAACAAATGAACCAATGAAATATTGCTTAATTCCCCCATAATGTAGCTCTACTGGAACGTAACATACTTTCAAAGCAAATGAAACAATGAAATATCGCATAATTTCCGATAATGTAGCTCTAGTGCAGCGGAAAGTACACTCAAACCAAATGAACCAATGAAATATTGCCTAATTCCCCATATTGTACGTCTAGTGAAATATAAAATATACTCAAATCAATGAAAACAAATGAACCAATGAAATATTTATTTCTCCGTAATGTAGCTCTAGTGCAATGTAAAATACACTCAAATCAAATGAACCAATGAAATATCGCCAAAATCCGCATAATGTAGCTCTAGTGCAACGTAAAATACACTCAAATCAATTATAAACAAATAGTCCAATGAAATATCATTTAATTCCCTATAATGTAGCTCTAGTGCAACGTAAAATACACTCAAATCAATTAAAACAAGGAAATATCGCCCAATGCCCCATAATGTAGCTGTAGTGCAATGTAAAATACTCTCAATCCAACTAAAAACAAATGAACCAATGAAATATCGTTTAATTCCCCATAAAGTAGCTCTAGTGCAACGTAAAATACACTCAAACCAAATGAAGCAAGGAAAAAACGCCTAATTCCCCATAATGTAGCTCAAGTGTAATGTAAAATTCACTAAAATTAAAAACAAATGAACCTATAAAATATCGTTTAATTCCCCATAATGCAGCTCTAGTGCAACGTAAAATACACTCAAATCAATTAAAACAAATGAACCAATGAAATATTTAATTTCCATAATGTAGCTCCAGTGGAACGTAAAATACACTCAAATGAAATAAACCATGATGTAGGTCTACTGCAAAGAAAAATACAATCAAATCAAATGAAACAAGGAAAAAACGCCTAATTCCCCATAATGTAGCGCTAGTGCAATGTAAAATACTCTCAATTCAATTAAAAGCAAATGAACTAATGAAATACCGTTTAATTCCCCATAATGTAGATCTAGTGCAACGTAAAATACACTCAAAGCAAATGAACCAATGAAATATCGCCTAATTTCCTCATAATGTAGCTCTAGTACAACGCAAAATACACTCGAATCAAATGAACCAATCAAATATCGCCCCAATAATGTAAAATACACTCAAATCAAAAACAAATGATCCAATGAAATATTGTTTAATTCCCCATAACGTAGCTCTAGTGCAACGCAAAATACACTCAAATCAATTAAAACAAATGAACCAATGAAATATTTATTTCCCCATAATGTAGCTCTAGTGGAACGAAAAATACACTCAAAAAAAATGAACCAATGAAATATCGCATAATTCCCCATAATGTAGCCCTAGTGCAGCGTAAAATACACTCAAATCATATGAACCAATGAAATATCGCCCAATTCCCCATAATGTAGATCTAGTGCAATGTAAAATACTCTCAATCCAATTAAAAACAAATGAACCAATGAAATACTTATTTCACCATAAGGTAGCGCTAGTGCAACGTAAAATACATTCAAATCATAAACAAACGATCCAATGAAATATCGTATATTCCTCATAATGAAGCTCTAGTGCAACGCAAAATACACTCAAATCAAATAAAAACATATGAACCAATGAAATATCGTTTAGTTCAGCATAATGTAGCTCTAGTGCAACGCAAAATACACTCAAATCAAATGAACCAATGAAATATAGCCCAATTCCCCATAATGTAGCTCTAGTGCAGCGTAAAATACACTCAAATCAATTAAAACAAATGAACGAATGAAATATTTATTTCCCCATAATGTAGCTGTAGTGCAACGTAAAATACACTCAAACCAAATGAAACAAATGAACCAATGAAATATCGCCTAATTCCCCCATAATGTAGCTCTAGTGCAATGTAAAATTCCCTCAAATAAATTAAAAACAAATGAACCAATGAAATATCGCCCAATTCCCCATAATGTAGCTCTAGTGCAATGTAAAATTCCCTCAAATAAATTAAAAACAAATGAACCAATGAAATATCGTTTAATCCCCATAATGTAGCACTAGTGCAACGTAAAATACACTCAAATCAATTAAAAAGAAATAGTCCAATGAAATATTCAATTCCCCATAATGTAGGTCTAGTGCAATATAAAATATACTCAAATCATTTAAAACAAATGAACCAATTAAATATATACTTCTCCGTAATGTAGCTCTAGTGCAACGTAAAATACACTCAAATAAAATGAACCAATGAAATATCGGTTAATTCACCATAATGTAGCTCTAGTAGAACGTAAAATACACTCAAAGCAAATGAACCAATAAAATATCGCCTAATTCCCCATAATGTAGCTCTGGTGCAACGCAAAATACACTAAAATCAAATGAAACAAGGAAATATCGCCCAACTCCCCGTAATATAGCTGTAGTGCAATGTAAAATACTCTCAATCCAATTAAAAACAAATGAACCAATGAAATATCGCATAATTCTCCATAATGTAGCTCTAGTGCAACGCAAAATACACTCAAGTCAAATGAACCAATGAAATATCGCCAAATTCCCCATAGCGTAGCTCTAGTGCAGATGTAAAATACACTCAAATCAAATGAACCAATAAAATGTTGCCTAATTCTCCGTAATGTAAATCAAATGCAACGCAAATTTTAAATACACTCAAATCAAATGAACCAGTGAAATATCGCCTAATTCCCCCCATAATGTATCTCTAGTGCAAAGTAAAATTCACTCAAATAAAAAACAAATGAACCTATGAAATATCGTTTAATTCCCCATAATGTAGCTCTAGTGCAACATAAAATACACTAAAATCAATTAAAAACAAATGAACCAATGAAATATGGCCTAATTCTCCATAATGTAGCTCTAGTGCAACGCAAAATACACTCAAGTGAAATGAACCAATGAAATATCGTTTATTCCCCATAATGTAGTTCTAGTGCAACGTAAAATACACTCAAATACATGAACCAATGAAATATTGCCTAATTCAACAAAATGTAGTTCTAGAGCAACATAAAATACACTCAAATCAAAAACAAATGATCCAACGAAATATCGTTTATTCCCCATAATGTAGCTCTAGTGCAACGTAAAACACACTCAAATCAAATGAACCAATAAAATATTGCCTAATTCTCCATAATGTAGATCAAATACAACGCAAATTTTAAATACACTCAAATCAAATGAACCAATGAAATATCGCCTACTACCCCATAATTTAGCTCTAGTGCAATGTAAAATTCTCTCAAATCAATTAAAAACAAATGAACCAATGAAATATTTAATTCCCTCTAATGTAGCTGTAGTGGAACGTAAAATACATTAAAATCAAATGAACCAATGAAATATCACCTAATACCTCATAATTTAGCTCTAGTACAATGTAAAATACACTCAAATCAAAAACAAATGATCCAATGAAATATCGTTTATTCCCCATAATGTAGCTCTAGTTCAACGTAAAATACACTCAAATCAATTAAAAAGAAATAGTCCAATGAAATATTTAATTCCATATAATGTTGCTCTAGTGCAACGTAAAATACACTCAAACCAAATGAAACAAGGAAATAACGCTTAATTCCCCATAATGTAGCTGTAGTGCAACGTAAAATACACTCAAACCAAATGAAACAAGGAAAAAACGCCTAATTTCCTATAATATAGCTCAAGTGTAATGTAAAAATAGTAGCTCCGTAATGTAAATTAAATGCAACGCAAACTTTAAATACACTCAAATCAAATGAACCAATGAAATATCGCCTAATTCCCCCATAATGTAGCTCTAGTGCAATGTCAAATTCACTCAAATCAAAAACAAATGAACCAATAAACTATCATTTAATTCCCAATAATCCAGCTCTAGCGCAATGCAATATACACTCAAATCAAATCATATCAACTATCGTTTATTTCCCCATAATAGTTCATTGGGGAAAAAACAAATGAACCAATAAAATATTGCCTAATTCTCCGTAATGTATATCAAATGCAACTCAAATTTTAAATACACTCAAATCAAATGAACCAATGGAATATCGCCTAATTCAACATAATGTTGCTGTAGTGCTACGTAAAATACACTAAAATCTAATGAACCAATGAAATATCGCCTACTTCCCCCATAATGTAGCTCTAGTGCAATGTAAAATTCACTCAAAGCAAAAACAAATGAACCAATGAACTATCGCCTAATTTCCTCATAATGTAGCTCTAGTACAACGCAAAGTACACTCGAATCAAATGAACCAATTTAAATATCGCCCAATAATGTAGCTCTAGTGCAATGTAAAATTCACTCAAATCAATTAAAAACAAATGAACTAATGAAATGTCGCTTACTTCCCCATAACGTAGCTCTGGTGCAACGTAAAATCCAATACAAACCAAATAAACCAATCAAATATCGCTTAATACCCAATAATTTAGCTCTAGTGCAATGTAAAATACACTTAAATCAAAAACAAATGATCCAATGAAATATTGTTTATTCCCCATAATGTAGCTCTAGTTCAACGTAAAGTACACTCAAATCAATTAAAAAGAAATAGTCCAATGAAATATTTAATTCCATATAATGTATCTCTAGTGCAACGTAAAATACACTCAACCCAAAAGATACAAGGAAATAACGCTTAATTCCTTATAATGTATCTCTAGTGCAACGTAAAATACACTCAAACCAAATGAAACAAGGAAAAAACGCCTAATTCCCCATAATGTAGCTCTGGTGCAACGCAAAATACACTCAAATCAAATGAAACAATGAAATATCGCCTTATTCCCATATAATGTAGCTCTAGTGCAATGTAAAATTCACTCAAATAAAAAACAAATGAACCAATGAAATATCGTTTAATTCCCCATAATGTACCTCTAGTGCAACGTAAAATACACTCAAATCAATTAAAAACAAATTTTATAATGAAATATCATTTAATTCCCTATAATGTAGCTCTAGTGCAAAGTAAAATACACTCAAATCAAATGAACCAATAAAATATTGCCTAATTCTCCGTAATGTAGATCAAATGCAACGCAAATTTTAAATACACTCAAATTAAATGAACCAGTGAAATATAGCCTAATTCCCCCATAATGTAGCTCTAGTGCAATATAAAATACACTCAAATCAAATGAAAACAAATGAACAAATGAACAAATGAAATATTTAATTCCCTATAATGTAGCTCTAGTGCAACGTAAAATACACTCAAATCAAATGAACCAATAAAATATTGCCTAATTCTCCGTAATGTATATCAAATGCAACGCAAATTTTAAATACACTCAAATCAAATGCACCAATGAAATATCGCCTAATTCAACATAATGTAGCTGTAGTGCAACGTAAAATACACTAAAATCAAATGAACCAATGAAATATCGCCTAATTCCCCCATAATATAGCTCTAGTGCAATGTCAAATTCACTGAAATAAAAAACAAATGAACCAATGAACTATCCTTTAATTCTTCATAATCCATCCCTAGTGCAATGCAAACTACACTCAAATCAAAAACAAATGAACCATCGAAGTATCATTTAATTCCCCATAATGCAGCTCTAGTGCAACTTAAAATACACTCAAATCAAATGAACCAATGAAATATCGCCTACTACCCCATAATTTAGCTCTAGTGCAAACTAAAATACCCCCAAATATATTAAAAATAAATTTTATAATGTAATGTCATTTAATTCCCTATAATGTAGCTCTAGTGCAACGTAAAATACACTCAAATCAAATAAAAACAAATTATCCAATGAAATATCATTTAATTCCCTATAATGTAGCTCTAGTGCAACGTAAAATACACTCAAACCAAATGAACCAATGAAATATCGCCCAATTCCCCCATAATGTAGCTCTAGTTGCAATGTAACATTCACTCAAATCATTTAAAAACAAATAAACAAATGAAATGCCGTTAATTCCCCATAATGTAGCTCTAGTGCAACGTAAAATCCACAACAAACCAAATAAACGAATCAAATATCGCCTAATACCCAATAATTTAGCTCTAGTGCAATGCAAAATACACTTAAATAAAAACAAATGATCCAATGAAATATCGTTTATTCCCCATAATGTAGATCTAGTGCAACGTAAAATACACTCAAATCAAATGAACCAATGAAATATCGCCTTATTCCCATATAATGTAGCTCTAGTGCACTGTAAAATTCACTCAAAACAAAAACAAATAAACCAATGAACTATCGTTTGATTCTCCATAATGTAGCTCTAGTGCAATATAAAATACACTGAAATCAAATAAAAACAAATGAACCAATTAAATATTTAATTTCCCATAATTTCTCTAGTGCAACGTAAAATACACTCAAAACAATTAAAAACAAATTTGTAATGAAATATCATTTAATTCCCTATAATGTAGCTCTAGTGGAACGTAAAATACACTCAAATCAAATGAACCAATGAAATATCGCCCAATTCCCCCATAATGTAGCTCTAGTTGCAATGTAAAATTCACTCAAATCATTTAAAAGCAAATGAACCAATGAAATATCGTTTAATTCCTCATAATGTAGATCTAGTGCAACGTAAAATACACTCAAACCAAATGATACAAGGAAAAAACGCCTAATTCCCCATAATGTGCAATACAAAATACACTCAAATATATTAAACACAAACGAACCAATGAAATATCGCCTAATTTCCTCATAATGTAGCTCTAGTACAACGCAAAATACACTCGAATCAAATGAACCATTCAAATATCGCCCCAATAATGTTGCTCTAGTGCAATGTAAAATACACTCAAATCAAAAACAAATGATCCAATGAAATATAGTTTAATTCTCCATAACGTAGCTCTAGTGCAACGCAAAGTACACTCAAATCAAATGAACCAATGAAATATCGCCCAATTCCCCATAATGTAGCTCCAGTGCTATGTAAAATACTCTCAATTCAATTAAAAACAAATGAACCGATGAAATATCGTTTAATTCACCATAATGAAGCTCTAGTGCAACGCAAAAAACACTCAAATCAATTAAAAACAAATAAACCAATGAAATATCATTTAATTCACCATAATGTAGCTCTAGTGGAACGTAAAATACACTCAAATCATATGAACCAATGAAATATCGCCCAATTCCCTATAATGTAGCTCTAGTGCAATGTAAAATACTCTCAATCCAATTAAAAACAAATGAACCAATGAAATACTTATTTCCCCATAACGTAGCTCTAGTGCAACGTAAAATACACTCAAATCAAAAACAAACGATCAAATGAAATATCGTTTATTCCCCATAATATAGCTCTAGTGCAATGTAAAATACACTCAAAACAATTAAAACAAATGAACAAATGAAATATTTATTTCCCCAAAATATAGCTATAGTGCAACGTAAAATAGACTCAAATCAAATTAACCAATCAAATATCGCCTAATTCTCCATAATGTTGCTCTAGTGCAATGTAAAATACACTCAAATATATTAAACACAAACGAACCAATGAAATATCGCCTAATTTCCTCATAATGTAGCTCTAGTACAACGCAAAATACACTCGAAACAAATGAACCATTCAAATAGCGCCCCAATAATGTTGCTCTAGTGCAATGTAAAATACACTCAAATCAAAAACAAATGATCCAATGAAATATAGTTTAATTCCCCATAACGTAGCTCTAGTGCAACGTAAAGTACACTCAAATCAAATGAACCAATGAAATATCGCCCAATTCCCCATAATGTAGCCCTAGTGCAGCGTAAAATACACTCATATGAAAATAACCAATCAAATATCGCCCCAATAAATTAGCTATAGGGCAAATGTAAAATACACTCAAATTTAAAACAAATGATCCAATGAAATATCGTTTATTCCCAATAATGTAGCTCTAGTTCAACGTAAAATACACTCAAATCAATTTAAAAAAAAAAGTCCAATGAAATATCATTTAATTGCCTATAATGTAGCTCTAGTGCAACGAAAAATACACTCAAATCATATGAACCAATGAAATATCGCCCAATTCCCCATAATGTAGCTCTAGTGCAATGTAAAATACTCTCAATTCAATTAAAAACAAATGAACCAATGAAATACTTATTTCCACATAACGCAGCTCTAGTGCAACGTAAAATACACTCAAATCAAATGAAACAAGAAAAAACGCCTAATTCCCCATAATATATCTCAAGTGTAATGTAAAATTCATTAAAATTAAAAACAAATGAACCTATGAAATATCGTTTAATTCCCCATAATGTAGCTCTAGTGCAACGTAAAATACCCTAAAATCAAATGAATCAATCAAATATCGCCCCAATAATTTAGCTCTAGTGCACATGTAAAATACACACAAATCAAAAACAAATGATCCAATGAAATATCGTTTATTCCCCATAGTGTAGATCTAGTGCAACGTAAAATACACTCAAATCAAATGAACCAATAAAATATTGCCTAATTCTCCGTAATGTAGATCAAATGCAACGCAAATTTTAAATACACTCAAATTAAATGAACCAATGAAATATCGCCTAATTCCCCCATAATGTAGCTCTAGTGCAATGTAAAATTCACTCAAATAAAAAACAAATGAGCCTATGAAATATCGTTTAATTGCCCATAATGTACAGTCGGCTGAAAATTATTCGAGCACTAGCCAATAATTCCTATATTTAAAAAGTACACTTAAGACTGTTTTGTTAAGTAAATCCTTGTCGAATCATGTTATTAGACTGATTAAGAACATAACTCGACAAGGATTTATTTAACAAAGCTGTATTAAGTGTACTTTTTTTTGGCAAGGATTATTGCTAGTGCTCGAATAATTTTGCAGCCGACTGTAGCTCTAGTGCAACTTAAAATACACTCAAACCAAATGAAACAAGGAAATAACGCCTAATTCCCCCATAATGTAGCTCTAGTGCAATGTCAAATTCACTCAAATAAAAAACAAATGAACCAATCAAATATCGCCCCAATAATTTAGCTCTACTGCAAATGTAAAATACACTCAACTCAAAAACAAATGATCCAATGAAATATCGTTTATTCCCCATAATGTAGCTCTAGTGCAACGTAAAACACACTCAAATCAAATGAACCAATAAAATATTGCCTAATTCTCCGTAATGTATATCAAATACAACGCAAATTTTAAATACACTCAAATCAATGAACCAATGAAATATCGCCTAATTCCCCCATAATGTAGCTCTAGTGCAATGTCAAATTCACTCAAATAAAAAACAAATGAACCAATGAACTATTGTTTAATTCTCCATAATGCAGCTCTAGTGCAATGCAAAATACTCCCAAATCAAAAACAAATGAACCAATGAACTATCATTTAATTCCCAATAATGCAGCTCTAGTGCAATGCAAAATACACTCAAATCAAAAACATGTGAACCAATGAACTATCGTTTAATTCCCCATAATGTAGCTCTAGTGCAACTTAAAATACACTCAAACCAAATGAAACAAGGAAATAACGCCTAATTCCCCCTAATGTAGATCTAGTGCAACGTAAAATACACTCAAATCAAATGAACCAATGAAATATCGCCTACTACCCCATAATTTAGCTCTAGTGCAACGTAAAATACCCTCAAATCAATTAAAAACAAATTTTATAATGAAATATCATTTAATTCCCCCATAATGTAGCTCTAGTGCAATGTAAAATACACTTAAATCAAAAACAAATGATCCAATGAAATATTGTTTATTCCCCATAATGTAGCTCTAGTTCAACGTAAAGTACACTCAAATCAATTAAAAAGAAATAGTCCAATGAAATATTTAATTCCATATAATGTAGCTCTAGTGCAACGTAAAATACACTCAACCCAAAAGAAACAAGGAAATAACGCTTAATTCCTTATAATGTATCTCTAGTGCAACGTAAAATACACTCAAACCAAATGAAACAAGGAAAAAACGCCTAATTCCCTATAATGTAGCTCTAGTGTAACGTAAAATACACTCAAATCAAATGAACCAACAAAATATTGCCTAATTCTCTATAATGTATATCAAATGCAACGCAAATTTTAAATACACTCAAATCAAATGAACCAATGGAATATCGCCTAATTCAGCGTAATGTAGCTGTAGCGCAACGTAAAATACACTAAAATCAAATGAACCAATGAAATATCGCCTAATTTCCCCATAATGTACCTCTAGTGCCATGTCAAATTCACTCAAATAAAAAACAAATGAACCAATGAATTATCGTTTAATTCTCCATAATGCAGCTCTGGTGCAATGCAAAATACACTCAAATCAAATGAAACAATGAAATATCGCCTAATATCCAATAATTTAGCTCTAGTGCAATGCAAAATACACTCAAAAAAAAAAAAAAAAAGATCCAATGAAATATCGTTCATTCCCCATAATGCAGCTCTAGTGCAACGTAAAATACGCTCAAATCAAATGAACCAATGAAATATCGCCTTATTCCCATATAATGTAGCTCTAGTGCAATGTAAAATTCACTCAAATAAAAAACAAATGAACCAATGAAATATCGTTTAATTCCCCATAATGTACCTCTAGTGCAACGTAAAATACACTCAAATCAATTAAAAACAAATTTTATAATGAAATATCATTTAATTCCCTATAATGTAGCTCTAGTGCAAAGTAAAATACACTCAAATTAAATGAACCAATCAAATATCGCCTAATTCTCCATAATGTAGCTCTAGTGCAATATAAAATACACTCAAATCAATTAAAACAAATGAACCAATGAAATATATAATTCCCCATAATGTAGCTCTAGTGCAACGTAAAATACACTCAAATCAATTAAAAACAAATAGTCCAATGAAATATCATTTAATTCCCTATAATGTAGCTCTAGTGCAACGTAAAATACCCTCAAATCAATTAAAAATAAATGATCCAATGAAATATCGTTTAATTCACCATAATGTAGCTCTAGTGGAACATAAAATACACTCAAAGCAAATGAACCAATAAAATATCGCCTAATTCCCCATAATGTAGCTCTAGTGCAACGCAAAATACTCAAATCAAATGAACGAATCAAAAATCGCCTAATTCTCCATATTGTAGCTCTAGTGCAATGTAAAATACACTCAAATCAATTAAAACAAATGAACCAATAAAATATTTTTTCCCCATAATGTAGCTATGGTGCAACGCAAAATACTCTCAAATCAAATGAAAAAAGGAAATATCGCCCAATTCCCCATAATGTAGCTGTAGTGCAAGGTAAAATACTCTCAATCCAATTAAAAACAAATGAACCAATGAAGTATCTTTTAATTCCTCATAATGTAGCTGTAGTGCAACGTAAAATACACTCAAACCAAATGAAACAAGGAAAAAACGCCTAATTCCCCATAATGTATCTCAAGTGTAATGTAAAATTCATTAAAATTAAAAACAAATGAACCTATGAAATATCGTTTAATTCCCCATAATGTAGCTCTAGTGCAAAGTAAAATACCCTAAAATCAATTAAAAACAAATGAACCAATGAAATATCGCCAAATTCCCCATAATGTAGCTCTAGTGCAACGTAAAATACACTCAAATCAAATGAACCAATAAAATATTGCCTAATTCTACGTAATGTAGATCAAATGCAACGCAAATTTTAAATACACTCAAATCAAATGAACCTATGAAATATCGCCTAATTCCCCCATAATGTAGCTCTAGTGCAATGTAAAATTTACTCAAATAAAAAAAAATGAACCTATGAAATATCGTTTAATTCCCCATAATGTAGCTCTAGTGTAACTTAAAATACACTCAAACCAAATGAAACAAGGAAATAATGCCTAATTCCCCCTAATGTAGATCTAGTGCAACGTAAAATACACTCAAATCTAATGAACCAATGAAATATCGCCTACTAACCCATAATTGAGCTCTAGTGCAACGTAAAATACCCTCAAATCAATTAAAAACATATTGTTGCGTACTTGGGGGTTCGTGAGTTGTCTGAGAATGAAAGGCCAAACGTACAAAAATTCAGTAATTTATTCACAGAAAATTCCAGAAAAATGTAGGTCTATAAACCAAGTATCAGCTTCAATTCAAACAGTAAACACAGCTTAAACAACAGCTGTCAACAGCAAATCCACAGTACAAACTGTATAGTAATAACACATAAAGCAAGTCTCTCTCAAAGAGGCTTAAGAGCAATGCAAGCACTAGCGAAGCTGGCTGAGATCTGAACTGAACTGACTGCCTTGGCGAGGAAGCGCTCCTTATATGCTTTTCCATGGAACCCAGATTTTTCGAGAAAACTCTAGAAAGTGGTCAACCAATCAACTTACAGCTTCCATATTTGGTATATCCCATATAAGGATTTTCTCGCCAAGGTCGCCAAAAAAATCGCCAAGGTGAGAAAAAGTCGCCAAATTTGGCGCCAAATCCATTACCTGCATTACTGGGTCGTTTTAATGCGTTTTTAAGGGAAAGTAAGGCTATTTCAACGCTAAAACGACTAGAAATGCACAAAATTAGCACTTTATCAACTTACTAAGCCTCTTTGAAAGAATTTATACAAAAATAAACACAATTATTTACAATTTCGTAACACTGCCCCCCTCCCAAGGACTGCACGTTCCGGGCAGTGCAACCCTTGGTCAAGAGGCGAAACTAAATAAATTTACACAATCTAAAACACAAAAACTAAGTTGCACATAACGATAAAATAGAAATACAAATCAAGTGAGAAATATTTACAAAATTCACAAATATGTTGAAATATTTATATACAAATATTTACAAAATTCACAAATATGTACAAATATTTATATACAAATATTTACATTACGCATGCGCAAATTTTACCAGTATTTACATTTTTAACTTTTAATATTACCGTTTCTTGTGGTACTTGGCTAGCCTATTATAGTGCACCACCTTCGGTTTTGATGAAGGTGTTTTAGTGATCCGCACCACTACATCATTCAGCCTTTTTAAGACTGTGTATGGTCCGTCCCAGTTGCACTGTAACTTGGGAGAGAGTCCTTTGTGTCGAACAGGATTCCACAACCAGACCTTCTCACCTTCCTGAAACTCATGTTGCGTAGCCTTTAGATCGTACCTTGTCTTCATTTTCTCCGTTGCCATGTTAATCCGCTCCCGAGCAAAGTTGTGTACGTCCTCAAATCGTGCCTTGAGATCTTGGATGTACTCCTCGGGCGATGAAGGCGCATCGGGTGGACAACCAAACAGGAGATCACAAGGGAGACGAAGTTCACGTCCGAACAGCATCTGGGCTGGAGTGTAGCCGGTGGTTTCATGGACAGCACTTCGATAAGCCAGCAGGAACAATGGCAACTTTAAGTCCCAATCTTGCTGGTTCCTTGATACTAGAAGAGAGAGGTTATTCAGGATGGTACGATTGAACCTCTCGACCATGCCGTCCGACTGGGGATGTAAAGGTGTTGTCCGGGTTTTGTCTATGCCAAGTAGTTGACACAGTCCTTTGAAAACATCAGAGGTAAAGTTCCTACCGTGGTCGGTATGAAGTTGTAGGGGCGTGCCGTACCTTGACACCCATTGCAGCACTAGGACTTCTGCGACTGTGCATGCTTCTTGATTGGGAATGGGATATGCCTCAGGCCACTTGGTGAAATAGTCCATCACGACGAGAATGTATTTATTTCCACTGGAGGTCCGTGGCAAAGGACCCAAGATGTCGATTGCAATCCGTTCAAATGGTGCTCCTACGTTATACCGTTGCAGTCTTCCTCGACTTCGTTTCTGCGGGCCTTTACGTGCCGCACAAGTATCACAGGATTTACACCATTTCTCCACATCCTCTTTTGAATTGCACCAGTAGAAGCGTTCCCGAACTTTCTGCAGAGTCTTCATTACCCCAAAATGGCCTCCGGTAGAGCGACTATGCAGTTGTTCTAAAACAGCTGGAATTTTTGATTTTGGTAATAAAATCTGCCATCTGAAGCTTTTCCCATCATCAGATTCCCACTTTCTGTATAATACGCCGTTTCTGATATGAAGAGAGTCCCAAAGTGCCCAATAACTTTTCGTAATGGGACTAAATCTGGAAATGTCCTGCCAGGTAGGTCTGTTGCTGGTCGTCTCCTTCAGTTGTAATATAGGCTTTACGTCAGGATCTTCCATCTGGGCTTTTCTAACTTCTTCGTCACTCCATGGGTCGGGATCTTGTTCTGAAGTTGTTGAGACGGTAACTTGGCGAGCAACTGGCTGTATTCTTTGGAGTCTATCATCGGCTTTACAGCTGTATTTATGATCTTCAGATGGAGGCTTCCGCAAGAAGGTATCTGAATTTTCCCGAAGAGCTCCTCCTGGGTGGCATACTGGAGAGACATTCTTGGTTACGTCTCTAGGTGTTCTTACTGGGCAGCTTCGTTTGATATGCCCGTCTTTTCCACAGCCCCAGCATTTAGTTTTTGGAGTCTTCCCTTCTTTCCTACTCTCAAGAATGCGTAGCCTTCTATTAATTTCTGCAATCATTTCCTGAATCTCTATAAGATCATCTTGAGAGCCGTTCACTTTGTCTGCTGTGCTGTTCTGGCGATGTTTATAGGAGGCTTGTTGGGCTGTCTCGAGCTTTAGGGCATACACCAAGGCTGACTCCACATCCTTCACGCCGGAGAGTCTGAGGGCTTTTTGAATATCTGGATCTCCGACAGCATCAATGAAATATTCTAGAGCCAGATCATTACGTGTTTCAGGATGACAGTCTGAGAAAGCCAAATGTGAAAGCATCTGGATGTTTGATGCCAGTTCTTGTAAGCTTTCCCCTGGTCTCTGACGACGGGACCTGAGCTGGAGTCGACTATATTCTTTGGACCATTTCGCTCCAAAACGTAGCTCTAGTGCTCTGGTTACAGCTTCGAAGTCATATCGCTGTTCCTTCGAAAGGGTCTCCAGAATATCTGCGGCGTCGCCCCGCAACGACCCTACCAGATGAGACGTCTTTGCAACAGAGTCCCAGCCGTTAGCTTCAGCTACGATGGAAAACTGCGTCTTATATACATGCCAGGAGGAACTGCCGTCGTAGGTAGATAGCTTAATAAATTCCTGATTCTGGATTCTTCTCTCTTTCTTTTCAGTTTCCTGGGGCAGGGATTCTAACTTTTCTTCCACTTTTCTCTCCAGATCTTCTTCTATTCTCTTCAGTTTACCTTCTATCTCTGAAAACCTTCCTTTCAGCTCTTGATCAAAGTTTTCTTTAACTTTCTCCTCGAAACTCCGTTCTATTTTCGTAACACTCTCTTCAACCTTCATAACATTTTCTTCTATCTTCATAGCTTTCTCTTCAACCTTCATAACATTTTCTTCTATCTTCACAGCTTTCTCTTCAACCTTCATAAAATTTTCTTCTATCTTCATAGCTTTCTCTTCAAAACTTCCTTCTATTTTCAAAACTTTCTCTTCTATTCCATCTATTCTGCTTCCCATATCCGATAATTTACTTTCGATTGATTCTTTCACCGTTGAAAGCTCTCTCTTCATCTCATCTTGATTAGATTTAATTTCTTCCTGAACTTCACCCATAGTGTCTTTCATTTCCTTCATTTCTTCAGTCAAGCCGTCTTTCAATTCTTTCTGTCCGGCTTTCATTTCATTCATCTCGTGACTCAGGCTACCTTTCATCTCTCTTTGCGATGCTTCCATACTTTCTATCAATCCAGATTTTAACTCATTCATCTGAGCAGTGAGACCTTCTAGAATTTTTTTCATCTCTTGCTCCATAGCTCTCGTTATCACCATTCACAGACAAATCCCCGCTTCTGACACCAGAAATGTTGCGTACTTGGGGGTTCGTGAGTTGTCTGAGAATGAAAGGCCAAACGTACAAAAATTCAGTAATTTATTCACAGAAAATTCCAGAAAAATGTAGGTCTATAAACCAAGTATCAGCTTCAATTCAAACAGTAAACACAGCTTAAACAACAGCTGTCAACAGCAAATCCACAGTACAAACTGTATAGTAATAACACATAAAGCAAGTCTCTGTCAAAGAGGCTTAAGAGCAATGCAAGCACTAGCGAAGCTGGCTGAGATCTGAACTGAACTGACTGCCTTGGCGAGGAAGCGCTCCTTATATGCTTTTCCATAGAACCCAGATTTTTCGAGAAAACTCTAGAAATTGGTCAACCAATCAACTTACAGCTTCCATATTTGGTATATCCCATATAAGGATTTTCTCGCCAAGGTGAGAAAAAGTCCCCAAATTTGGCGCCAAATCCATTACCTGCATTACTGGGTCGTTTTAATGCATTTTTAAGGGAAAGTAAGGCTATTTCAACGCTAAAACGACAAGAAATGCACAAAATTAGCACTTTATCAACTTACTAAGCCTCGTTGAAAGAATTTATACAAAAATAAACACAATTATTTACAATTTCGTAACACTATTTTATAATGAAATATCATTTAATTCCCTATAATGTAGCTCTAGTGCAACGTAAAATACACTCAAATCAAATAAAAACAAATTATCCAATGAAATATCATTTAATTCCCTATAATGTAGCTCTAGTGGAACGTAAAATACACTCAAATAAATGAACCAATGAAATATCGCCTAATTCCCCATAATGTAGCTGTAGTGCAACGTAAAATACACTTAAATCAAATGAACCAATGAAATATCGCCTAATTCCCCCATAATGTAGCTCTAGTGCAATGTAAAATTCACTCAAATAGAAAACAAATGAACCAATGAACTGTCGCCTAATTTCCTCATAATGTAGCTCTAGTACAACGCAAAATACACTCGAATCAAATGAACCAACTTAAATATCGCCCAATAATATAGCTCTAGTGCAATGTAAAATACACTCAAATCAAATGAACCAATGAAATATCGAACAATTCCCTATAATGTAGCTCTAGTGCAATGTAAAATTCACTCAAATCAATTAAAAACAAATGAACCAATGAAATGTCGTTTAATTCCCCATAATGTAGCTCTAATGCAACGTAAAATCCACAACAAACCAAATAAACCAATCAAATATCGCCTAATACTCAATAATTTAGCTCTAGTGCAATGCAAAATACACTCAAATAAAAAACAAACGATCAAATGAAATATCGTTTATTCCCCATAATATAGCTCTAGTGCAATGTAAAATACACTCAAATCAAATGAACCAATCAAATATCGCCTAATTCTCCATAATGTAGCTGTAGTGCAATGTAAAATACACTCAAACCAAATGAAACAAGGAAAAACGCCTAATTCCCCATAATGTATCTCAAGTGTAATGTAAAATTCATTAAAATTAAAAACAAATGAACCTATGAAATATCGTTTAATTCCCCATACTGTAGCTCTAGTGCAACGTAAAATACCCTAAAATCAAATGAACCAATCAAATATCGCCCCAATAATTTAGCTCTAGTGCACATGTAAAATACACACAAATCAAAAACAAATGATCCATTGAAATATCGTTTATTCCCCATAGTGTAGATCTAGTGCAACGTAAAATACACTCAAATCAAATGAACCAATAAAATATTGCCTAATTCTCCGTAATGTAGATCAAATGCAACGCAAATTTTAAATACACTCAAATTAAATGAACCAATGAAATATCGCCTAATTCCCCCATAATGTAGCTCTAGTGCAATGTAAAATTCACTTAATAAAAAACAAATGAGCCTATGAAATATCGTTTAATTGCCCATAATGTACAGTCGGCTGAAAATTATTCGAGCACTAGCCAATAATTCCTATATTTAAAAAGTACACTTAAGACTGTTTTGCTAAGAAAATCCTTGTCGAATCATGTTCTTAGACTGATTAAGAACATGACTCGACAAGGATTTATTTAACAAAGCTGTATGAAGTGTACTTTTTTTTGGCAAGGATTATTGCTAGTGCTCGAATAATTTTGCAGCCGACTGTAGCTCTAGTGCAACTTAAAATACACTCAAACCAAATGAAACAAGGAAATAACGCCTAATTCCCCCATAATGTAGCTCTAGTGCAATGTCAAATTCACTCAAATAAAAAACAAATGAACCAATCAAATATCGCCCCAATAATTTAGCTCTAGTGCAAATGTAAAATACACTAAACTCAAAAACAAATGATCCAATGAAATATCGTTTATTCCCCATAATGTAGCTCTAGTGCAACGTAAAACACACTCAAATCAAATGAACCAATAAAATATTGCCTAATTCTCCGTAATGTATATCAAATACAACGCAAATTTTAAATACACTCAAATCAAATGAACCAATGAAATATCGCCTAATTCCCCCATAATGTAGCTCTAGTGCAATGTCAAATTCACTCAAATAAAAAACAAATGAACCAATGAACTATTGTTTAATTCTCCATAATGCAGCTCTAGTGCAATGCAAAATACTCCCAAATCAAAAACAAATGAACCAATGAACTATCATTTAATTCCCAATAATGCAGCTCTAGTGCAATGCAAAATACACTCAAATCAAAAACATGTGAACCAATGAACTATCGTTTAATTCCCCATAATGTAGCTCTAGTGCAAATTAAAATACACTCAAACCAAATGAAACAAGGAAATAACGCCTAATTCCCCCTAATGTAGATCTAGTGCAACGTAAAATACACTCAAATCAAATGAACCAATGAAATATCGCCTACTACCCCATAATTTAGCTCTAGTGCAACGTAAAATACCCTCAAATCAATTAAAAACAAATTTTATAATGAAATATCATTTAATTCCCCCATAATGTAGCTCTAGTGCAATGTAAAATACACTTAAATCAAAAACAAATGATCCAATGAAATATCGTTTATTCCCCATAATGTAGCTCTAGTTCAACGTAAAGTACACTCAAATCAATTAAAAAGAAATAGTCCAATGAAATATTTAATTCCATATAATGTAGCTCTAGTGCAACGTAAAATACACTCAAACCAAAAGAAACAAGGAAATAACGCTTAATTCCCCATAATGTATCTCTAGTGCAACGTAAAATCCACAACAAACCAAATAAACCAATCAAATATCGCCTAATACCCAATAATTTAGCTCTAGTGCAATGCAAAATACTCTCAAATAAAAAACAAACGATCAAATGAAATATCGTTTATTCCCCATAATATAGCTCTAGTGCAATGTAAAATACACTCAAAACAATTAAAACAAATGAACCAATGAAATATTTATTTCCCCATAATGTAGCTCTAGTGCAACGTAAAATACACTCAAATCAAATGAACCAATCAAATATCGCCTAATTCTCCATAATGTAGCTCTAGTGCAATGTAAAATACACTCAAACCAAATGAAACAAGGAAAAAACGCCTAATTCCCCATAATGTATCTCAAGTGTAATGTAAAATTCATTAAAATTAAAAACAAATGAACCTATGAAATATCGTTTAATTCCCCATAATGTAGCTCTAGTGCAACGTAAACTACCCTAAAATCAATTAAAAACAAATGAACCACTAAAATATCGCCAAATTCCCCATAATGTAGCTCTAGTGCAATATAAAATACACTCAAATCAAATGAACCAATCAAATATCGCCCCAATAATTTAGCTCTAGTGCACATGTAAAATACACACAAATCAAGAACAAATGATCCAATGAAATATCGTTTATTCCCCATAGTGTAGATCTAGGGCAACGTAAAATACACTCAAATCAAATGAACCAATAAAATATCGCCTAATTCCCCCATAATGTAGCTCTAGTGCAATGTCAAATTCACTCAAATAAAAAACAAATGAACCAATGAACTATCGTTTAATTCCCCATAATGTAGCTCTAGTGCACCTTAAAATACACTCAAGCCAAATGAAACAAGGAAAAAACGCCTAATTCCCTATAATGTAGCTCAAGTGTAACGTAAAATTCACTCAAATCAAAAACAAATGATCAATGAAATATCGTTTATTCCCCATAATGTAGCTCTAGTTCAACGTAACGTACACTCAAATCAATTAAAAAGAAATAGTCCAATGAAATATTTAATTCCATATAATGTAGCTCTAGTGCAACGTAAAATACACTCAAACCAAATGAAACAAGAAATAACGCTTAATTCACCATAATGTATCTCTAGTGCAACGTAAAATACACTCAAACCAAATGAAACAAGGAAAAAACGCCTAATTCCCTATAATGTAGCTCAAGTGTAACGTAAAATTCACTCAAATCAAAAACAAATAAACCAATGAAATATCGTTTAATTCCCCATAATGTAGCTGTAGTGCAACATAAAATACACTCAAATCAAACGAACCAATGAAATATCGCATAATTTCTCCATAATGTAGCACTAGTGCAACGTAAAATACACTCAAATCAATTAAAACAAATGAACCAATGAAATATTTAATTCCCCATAATATATCTCTAGTGCAACGTAAAATACACTCAAACCAAATGAAACAAGCAAAAAACGCCTAATTCCCTATAATGTAGCTCAAGTGTAACGTAAAATTCACTCAAATAAAAAACAAATAAACCAATGAAATATCGTTTAATTCCCCATAATGTAGCTGTAGTGCAACGTAAAATACACTCAAATCAAATGAACCAATGAAATATCGCATAATTCCTCCATAATGTAGCTCTAGTGCAATATAAATTACACTCAAATCAATTAAAAACAAATGAACCAATGAAATATTTAATTCCCTATAATGTAGCTCTAGTGCAACGTAAAATACACTCAAATCAAATGAACCTTAAAAATATTGCCTAATTCTCCATAATGTATATCAAATGCAACGCAAATTTTAAATACACTCAAATCAAATGAACCAATGGAATATCGCCTAATTCAGCATAATGTCGCTGTAGTGCAACGTAAAATACACTAAAATCAAATGAACCAATGAAATATCGCCTAATTTCCCCATAATGTAGCTCTAGTGCAATGTCAAATTCACTCAAATAAAAAACAAATGAACCAATGAATTATCGTTTAATTCTCCATAATGCAGCTCTGGTGCAATGCAAAATACACTCAAATAAAAAATAAATGAACCAATGAATTATCATTTAATTCCCCATAATGTAGCTCTGGTGCAACGCAAAATACACTCAAATCAAATGAAACAATGAAATATCGCCTAATACCCATATAATGTAGCTCTAGTGCAACGCAAAATACACTCAAATCAATTAAAAACAAATAGTCCAATGAAATATCATTTAATTCCCTATAATGTAGCTCTAGTGCAACGTAAAATACCCTCAAATCAATTAAAAATAAATGATCCAATGAAATATCGTTTAATTTACCATAATGTAGCTCTAGTGGAACATAAAATACACTCAAAGCAAATGAACCAATAAAATATCGCCTAATTCCCCATAATGTAGCTCTAGTGCAACGCAAAATACTCAAATCAAATGAACGAATCAAAAATCGCCTAATTCTCCATATTGTAGCTCTAGTGCAATGTAAAATACACTCAAATCAATTAAAACAAATGAACCAATAAAATATTTTTCCCCATAATGTAGCTTTGGTGCAACGCAAAATACACTCAAATCAAATGAAACAAGGAAATATCGCCCAATTCCCCATAATGTAGCTGTAGTGCAATGTAAAATACTCTCAATCCAATTAAAAACAAATGAACCAATGAAGTATCGTTTAATTCCTCATAATGTAGCTGTAGTGCAACGTAAAATACACTCAAACCAAATGAAACAAGGAAAAAACGCCTAATTCCCCATAATGTATCTCAAGTGTAATGTAAAATTCATTAAAATTAAAAACAAATGAACCTATGAAATATCGTTTAATTCCCCATAATGTAGCTCTAGTGCAACGTAAAATACCCTAAAATCAATTAAAAACAAATGAACCAATGAAATATCACCAAATTCCCCATAATGTAGCTCTAGTGCAACGTAAAATACACTCAAATCAAATGAACCAATAAAATATTGTTTAATTCTACGTAATGTAGATCAAATGCAACGCAAATTTTAAATGCACTCAAATCAAATGAACCAATGAAATATCGCCTAATTCCCCCATAATGTAGCTCTAGTGCAATGTAAAATTCACTCAAATAAAAAAAAATGAACCTATGAAATATCGTTTAATTCCCCATAATGTAGCTCTAGTGCAACTTAAAATACACTCAAACAAAATGAAACAAGGAAATAACGCCTAATTCCTCCTAATGTAGATCTAGTGCAACGTAAAATACACTCAAATCTAATGAACCAATGAAATATCGACTACTAACCCATAATTGAGCTCTAGTGCAACGTAAAATACCCTCAAATCAATTAAAAATATATTTTATAATGAAATATCATTTAATTCCCTATAATGTAGCTCTAGTGCAACGTAAAATACACTCAAATCAAATAAAAACAAATTATCCAATGAAATATCATTTAATTCCCTATAATGTAGCTCTAGTGGAACGTAAAATTCACTCAAATAGAAAACAAATGAACCAATGAACTGTCGCCTAATTTCCTCATAATGTAGCTCTAGTACAACGCAAAATACACTCGAATCAAATGAACCAATTTAAATATCGCCCAATAATGTAGCTCTAGTGCAATGTAAAATTCACTCAAATCAATTAAAAACAAATGAACCAATGAAATGTCGTTTAATTCCCCATAATGTAGCTCTAGTGCAACGTAAAATCCACAACAAACCAAATAAACCAATCAAATATCGCCTAATACCCAATAATTTAGCTCTAGTGCAATGCAAAATACACTGAAATAAAAAACAAACGATCAAATGAAATATCGTTTATTCCCCATAATATTGCTCTAGTGCAATCAAAACAATTAAAACAAATAGTCCAATGAAATATCATTTAATTCCCTATAATGTAGCTCTAGTGCAACGTAAAATACACTCAAAACAAATGAACCAATGAAATATCGCCTAATTCCCCATAATGTAGCTCTAGTGCAACGTAAAATACACTCAAATCAAATGAACCAATGAAATATCACCTAATTTCCCATAATGTAGTTCTAGTGCAACGAAAAATACACTCAAATCATATGAACCAATGAAATATCGCCCAATTCCCCATAATGTAGCTCTAGTGCAATGTAAAATACTCTCAATCCAATTAAAAACAAATGAACCAATGAAATACTTATTTCCTCATAAGGTAGCTCTAGTGCAACGTAAAATACGCTGAAATAAAAAAAAAAAGATCATTTGAAATATCGGTTATTCCCCATAATATTGCTCTAGTGCAATCAAAACAATTAAAACAAATAGTCCAATGAAATATCATTTAATTCCCTATAATGTAGCTCTAGTGCAACGTAAAATACACTCAAAACAAATGAACCAATGAAATATCGCCTAATTCCCCATAAAGTTGCTGTAGTGCAACGCAAAATACACTCAAAACAAATGAACCAATGAAATATCGCCTAAATCCCTATAATGAAGCTCTAGTGCAACGCAAAATACTTCAAATCAAATGAACCAATGAAATATCGCCAAATTCCTCCATAATGTAGCTCTAGTGGAGTGTAAAGTTCCTTTAAATCAAAAACAAATGAACCAAAGAACTATGGTTTAATTCCCCATGATGTAGGTCTATTGCAACGAAAAATACACTCAAATCAAATGAAGCAAGGAAAAAACGCCCAATTCCCCTTAATGTAGCGCTAGTGCAATGTAAAATACTCTCAATTCAATTAAAAGCAAATGAACCAATGAAATATCGTTTAATTCCCCATAATGTAGATCTAGTGCAACGTAAAATACACTCAAAGCAAATGAACCAATGAAATATCGCCTAATTTCCTCATAATGTAGCTCTAGTACAACGCAAAATACACTCGAATCAAATGAACCAATCAAATATCGCCCCAATAATGTAACTCTACTGCAATGTAAAATACACTCAAATCAAAAACAAATGATGCAATGAAATATTGTTTAATTCCCCATAATGTAGCTCTAGTGCAACGCAAAATACACTCAAATCAATTAAAACAAATGAACCAATGAAATATTTATTTCCCAATAATGTAGCTCTAGTGGAACGAAAAGTACACTAAAAAAAATGAACCAATGAAATATCGCATAATTCCCCATAATGTAGCCCTAGTGCAGCGTAAAATACACTCAAATCAAATGAACCAATGAAATATCGACTAATTCCCCATAATGTAGCTCTAGTGCAACGAAAAATACACTCAAATCATATGAAACAATGAAATATCGCCCAATTCCCCATAATGTAGCTCTAGTGCAATGTATAATACTCTCAATCCAATTAAAAACAAATGAACCAATGACATACTTATTTCACCATAAGGTAGCTCTAGTGCAACGTAAAATACACTCAAATCAATTAAAAACAAATGAACCAATAAAATATTTTTCTCCCATAATGTAGCTCTGGTGCAACGCAAAATACACTCAAATCAAATGAAACAAGGAAATATCGCCCAATTCCCCATAATGTAGTTGTAGTGCAATGTAAAATACTCTCAATCCAATTTAAAACAAATGAACCAATGAAATATCGTTTAATTCCCCATACTGTAGATGTAGTGCAACGTAAAATACACTCAAACCAAATAAAACAAGGATAAACGCCTAATTCCCCATAATGTAGCTCAAGTGTAATGTAAAATTCACTAAAATTAAAAACAAATGAACCTGTGAAATATCGTTTAATTCCCCATAATGCAGCTCTAGTGCAACGTAAAATACACTCAAATCAAATGAAACAATGAAATATCACCTACTTCCCCCATAATGTAGCTCTAGTGCAATGTAAAATTCACTCAAATCAATTAAAAACAAATGAACTAATGAAATATCGCTTACTTCCCCATAATGTAGCTCTGGTGCAACGTAAAATCCAATACAAACCAAATAAACCAATCAAATATCGCCCAATACCCAATAATTTAGCTCTAGTGCAATGCAAAATACAGTAAAAAAAAAAACAAATGAACCAATGAAATATCGCCTTATTCCCATATAATGTAGCTCTAGTGCAATGTAAAATACTCTCAATTCAATTAAAAGCAAATGAACCAATGAAATATCGTTTAATTCCCCATAATGTAGCTCTAGTGCAACGTAAAATACACTCAAATCAAATGAACCAATAAAATATTGCCTAATTCTACGTAATGTAGATCAAATGCAACGCTAATTTTAAATACACTCAAATCAAACGAACCAATGAAATATCGCCAAATTCCTCCATAATGTAGCTCTAGTGCAATGTCAAATTCACTCATATCAATTAAAAACAAATGAACCAATGAACTATCGTTTAATCCTCCATAATGCAGCTCTAGTGCAATGCAAAATACTCTCAAATCAAAAACAAATGAACCAATGAACTATCATTTAATTCCCAATAATGCAGCTCTAGTGCAATGCAAAATACACTCAAATCAGAACATGTGAACCAATGAACTATCGTTTAATTCCCCATAATGTAGCTCTAGTGCAACATAAAATACACTCAAATCAAATGAAACAATGAAATATCGCCTAATACCTCATAATTTAGCTCTAGTGCAACGTAAAATACACTCAAAACAAAAACAAATGATCCAATGAAATATCGTTTATTCCCCATAATGTAGCTCTAGTTCAACGTAAAATACAGTCAAACCAAATGAAACAAGGAAATAACGCTTAATTCCTCATAATGTATCTCTAGTGCAACGTAAAATACACTCAAACCAAATAAAGCAAGGAAAAAACGCCTAATTCCCTATAATGTAGCTCAAGTGTAACGTAAAATTCACTCAAAACAAAAACAAATAAACCAATGAAATATCGTTTAATTCCCCATAATGTAGCTGTAGTTCAACGTAAAATACACTCAAATCAAATGAACCAATGAAATATAGCATAATTCCCCCAAAATGTAGCACTAGTGCAACGTAAAATACACTCAAATCAATTAAAACAAAAGAACCAATGAAATATTTATACCCCATAATGTAGCTCTTGTGCAACGTAAAATACACTCAAATCAATTAAAAACAAATAGTACAACGAAATATCATTTAATTCAATAAACTGTAGCTCTAGTGCAACGTAAAATACACTCAAATAAATGAACCAATGAAATATCGCCTAATTCCCCCATAATGTAGCTCTAGTGCAATGTAAAAATCTCTCAAATCAATTAAAAACAAATGAACCAATGAAATAACTTTTAATCCCCATAATGTAGCACTAGTGCAACGTAAAATGCACTCAAATCAATTAAAAAGAAATAGTCCAATGAAATATTTAATTCCCTATAATGTAGCTCTAGTGCAACGTAAAATACACTCAAATCAATTAATAACAAATGAAGCAATGAAATATTGTTTAATTCCCCCATAATGTAGCTCTAGTGGAACGTAAAATACTTTTAAAGCAAATGAAACAATGAAATATCGCATAATTTCCGATAATGTAGCTCTAGTGCAGCGGAAAGTACACTCAAACCAAATGAACCAATGAAATATTGCCTAATTCCCCATAATGTAGGTCTAGCGCAATATAAAATATACTCAAATCAATTAAAACAAATGAACCAATGAAATATTTATTTCTCCGTAATGTAGCTCTAGTGCAACGTAAAATACACTCAATTCAAATGAACCAATGAAATATCGCCTAATTCCCCATAATGTTGCTCTAGTGCAACGCAAAATACACTCAAAACAAATGAACCAATGAAATATCGCCTAAATCCTTATAATGAAGCTCTAGTGCAACGCAAAATACACTCAAATAAAATGAACCAATGAAATATAGCCCAATTCCCCAGAATGTAGCTCCAGTGCAACGTAAAATACCCTCAAATCAATTAAAAACAAATGAACCAATGAAATATTTAATTCTCCCTAATGTAGCTGTAGTGCAACGTAAAATACATTAAAATCAAATGAAGCAATGAAATATCGCCTAATACCTCATAATTTAGCTCTAGTACAATGTAAAATACACTCAAATCAAAAACAAATGATCCAATGCAACGCAAAATACAATCAAATAAAATGAACCAATGAAATATAGCCCAATTCCCCAGAATGTAGCTCCAGTGCAATGTAAAATACACTCAAATCAATTAAAACAAATGAACGAATGAAATATTTATTTCCCCATAATGTAGCTCTAGTGCAGCGTAAAATATACTCAAAACAAATGAACCAATTAAATATAGCCTAATTACCCATAATGTAGCTCTAGTGCAATGTAATATACACTCAAATCAATTAAAAACAAATGAACCAATAAAATATTTTTCTCCCATAATGTAGCTCTGGTGCAACGCAAAATACACTCAAATCAAATGAAACAAGGAAATATCGCCCAATTCCCCATAATGTAGTTGTAGTGCAATGTAAAATACTCTCAATCCAATTTAAAACAAATGAACCAATGAAATATCGTTTAATTCCCCATACTGTAGATGTAGTGCAACGTAAAATACACTCAAACCAAATGAAACAAGGAAAAAAACGCCTAATTCCCCATAATGTAGCTCAAGTGTAATGTAAAATTCACTAAAATTAAAAACAAATGAACCTTTGAAATATCGATTAATTCCCCATAATGCAGATCTAGTGCAACGTAAAATACACTAAAATCAATTAAAAACAAATGAACCAATGAAATATCGCATTATTCTCCATAATATAGCTCCAGTGCAACGCAAAATATACTCAAATCAAATGAACCAAATATTGCCTAATTCTCCATAATGTAGCTCTAGTGGAATGTCAAATTCACTCAAATAAAAAACAAATGAACCAATGAACTATCGTTTAATTCCCAATAATGCAGCTCTAGTGCAATGCAAAATACACTCAAATCAAAAACAAATGAACCAATGAACTATCGTTTAATTCCCCATAATGTAGCTGTAGTTCAACGTAAAATACATTCAAATCAATTAAAAAGAAATAGTCCAATGAAATATTTAATTCCCCCAAAATGTAGCACTAGTGCAATGTAAAATACACTCAAATCAATTAAAACAAAAGAACCAATGAAATATCGTTTAATCCCCATAATGTAGCACTAGTGCAACGTAAAATACACTCAAATCAATTAAAAAGAAATAGTCCAATGAAATATTTAATTCCCTATAATGTAGCTCTAGTGCAACGTAAAATACTTTTAAAGCAAATGAAACAATGAAATATCGCATAATTTCCGATAATGTAGCTCTAGTGCAGCGGAAAGTACACTCAAACCAAATGAACCAATGAAATATTGCTTAATTCCCCATAATGTAGCTCTAGTGCAATGCAAAATACACTCAAATCAAAAACAAATGAACCAATGAAATATCGCCTAAATCCCTATAATGAAGCTCTAGTGCAACGCAAAATACACTCAAATAAATTAAAAACAAATGAACCAATGAAATATCGTTTAATTCACCATAATGTAGCTCTAGTGCAACGTAAAATACTTCAAATCAAATGAACCAATGAAATATCGCCAAATTCCTCCATAATGTAGCTCTAGTGGAGTGTAAAGTTCCTTTAAATCAAAAACAAATGAACAAAAGAACTATGGTTTAATTCCCCATAATGTAGCTCCAGTGCAACGTAAAATACACTCAAACGAAATGAAACAAGGAAAAAACGCCTAGTTCCCCATAATGTAGCTCCAGTGGAACGTAAAATACACTCAAATGAAATAAACCATGATGTAGGTCTATTGCAACGAAAAATACACTCAAATCATATGAACCAATGAAATATCGCCCAATTCCCCATAATGTAGCTCTAGTGCAATGTAAAATACACTCAAATCAATTAAGACAAATGAACCAATGAAATATTTAATTCCCTATAATGCAGCTCTAGTGCAACGTAAAACACACTCAAATCAAATGAACCAATAAAATATTGCCTAATTCTCCGTAATGTATATCAAATGCAACGCAAATTTTAAATACACTCATATCAAATGAACCAATGAAATATCGCCTAATTCCCCCCATAATGTAGGTCTAGTGCAATGTCAAATTCACTCAAATAAAAAACAAATGAACCAATTAACTATCGTTTAATTCTCCATAATGCAGCTCTGGTGCAATGCAAAATACACTCAAATCAAATGAATTAATGAAATATCACCTAATTCCCCATAATGTTGCTCTAGTGCAACGTAAAATACTTCAAATCAAATGAACCTATCAAATATCGGCTAATTCCTCCATAATGTAGCTCTAGTGGAGTGTAAAGTTCATTTAAATCAAAAACAAATGAACCAAAAAACTATGGTTTAATTCCCCATAATGTAGCTCTAGTGCAACGTAAAATACACTCAAACCAAATGAAACAAGGAAATAACGCTTAATTCCCCATAATGTAGCTCAAGTTTAATGCAAAATACACTGAAATCAAATAAAAACAAATGAACCAATGAAATATTTAATTTCCCATAATGTAGCTCTACTGCAATGTAAAATACACTCAAATCAAAAACAAATGATTCAATGAAATATTGTTTAATTCCCAATAACGTAGCTCTAGTGCAATGTAAAATACAATCAAAAAAATGAACCAATGAAATATCGCATAATTCCCCATAATGTAGCCCTAGTGCAGCGTAAAATACACTCAAATCAAATGAACCAGTGAAATATTGCATAATTCCCCATAATGTAGCTCTTGTGCAACGAAAAATACACTCAATCCAATTAAAAACAAATGAACAAATGAAATACTTTTTTATCCATAATGTAGCTCTAGTGCAATGTAAAATACACTCAAATCAATTAAAACAAATGAACCAATAAAATATTTTCCCCCATAATGTAGCTCTGGTGCAACGCAAAATACTCTCAAATCAAATGAAACAAGGAAATATCGCCTAATTCCCCATAATGTATCTCATGTGTAATGTAAAATTCATTAAAATTTAAAAAAAAATGAACCTATGTAATATCGTTTAATTCCCCATAATGTAGCACTAGTGCAACGTAAAATACCCTAAAATCAATTAAAAACAAATGAACCAATGAAATATCGCCTAATTCCCCCATAATGTAGCTCTAGTGCAATGTAAAATTCACTCAAATAAAAAAAAATTAACCTATGAAATATCGTTTAATTCCCCATAATGTAGCTCTAGTGCAACTTAAAATACACTCAAACCAAATGAAACAAGGAAATAACGCCTAATTCCCCCATAATGTAGCTCTAGTGCAATGTAAAATTCACTGAAATAGAAAACAAATGAACCAATGAACTGTCGCCTAATTTCCTCATAATGTAGCTCTAGTGCAATGTAAAATACACTCAAACCAATTAAAAGAAATGAACAAATGAAATATTTATTCCCCCATAATGTAGCTCTAGTGGAACGTAAAATACACTCAAAAAAATGAACCAATGAAATATCGGCTAATTCCCCATAATGTAGCTCTAGTGCAATGTAAAATACTCTCAATCCAATTAAAAACAAATGAAATATCGTTTAATTCCCCCATAATGTAGCTCTAGTGCAATGTAAAATTCACTCAAATAGAAAACAAATGAACCAATGAACTGTCGCCTAATTTCCTCATAATGTAGCTCTAGTGCAATGTAAAATACACTCAAACCAAATGAACCAATGAAATATCGCCTTATTCCCATATAATGTAGCTCCAGTGCAATATAAAATACACTGAAATCAAATAAAAACAAATGAACCAATGGAATATTTTCCCCCTCATAATGTAGCTCTAGTGCAATATAAAATAGACTCAAATCAATTAAAACAAATGAAACAATGAAATATTTAATTCCCCATAATGTAGATCTAGTGCAACGTAAAATACACTCAAACCAAATGAAACAAGGAAAAAACGCCTAATTCCCCATAATGTAGCTCTAGTACAACGCAAAATACACTCAAACCAAATGAACCAATGAAATATCGCATTTTTCTCCATAATATAGCCCCAGTGCAACGCAAAATATACTCAAATCGAATGAACCAATCAAATATTGCCTAATTCTCCATAACGTATATCAAATGCAACGCAAATTTTAAATACACTCAAATCAAACGAACCACTGAAATATCGCCTAATTCCTCCATAATGTAGCTCTAGTGCAATGTCAAATTCACTCAAATAAAAAACAAATGAACCAATGAACTATCGTTTAATTCCCCATAATGTCGCTCTAGTGCAACTTAAAATACACTCAAACCAAATGAAACAAGGAAATAACGCCTAAATCCCCCATAATGTAGCTCTAGTGGAACGTAAAATACTTTTAAAGCAAATGAAACAATGAAATATCGCATAATTTCCGATAATGTAGCTCTAGTGCAATATAAAATATACTCAAATCAATTAAAACAAATGAACCAATGAAATATTTATTTCTCCGTAATGTAGCTCTAGTGCAACGTAAAATACACTCAACTCAAATGAACCAATGAAATATCGCCTAATTCCCCATAATGTTGCTGTAGTGCAACGCAAAATACACTCAAAACAAATGAACCAATGAAATATCGCCTAAATCCCTATAATGAAGCTCTAGTGCAACGCAAAATACTTCAAATCAAATGAACCAATGAAATATCGCCAAATTCCTCCATAATGTAGCTCTAGTGGAGTGTAAAGTTCCTTTAAATCAAAAACAAATGAACCAAAGAACTATGGTTTAATTCCCCATGATGTAGGTCTATTGCAACGAAAAATACACTCAAATCAAATGAAGCAAGGAAAAAACGCCCAATTCCCCTTAATGTAGCGCTAGTGCAATGTAAAATACTCTCAATTCAATTAAAAGCAAATGAACCAATGAAATATCGCCTAATTTCCTCATAATGTAGCTCTAGTACAACGCAAAATACACTCGAATCAAATGAACCAATCAAATATCGCCCCAATAATGTAACTCTACTGCAATGTAAAATACACTCAAATCAAAAACAAATGATGCAATGAAATATTGTTTAATTCCCCATAATGTAGCTCTAGTGCAACGCAAAATACACTCAAATCAATTAAAACAAATGAACCAATGAAATATTTATTTCCCAATAATGTAGCTCTAGTGGAACGAAAAGTACACTAAAAAAAATGAACCAATGAAATATCGCATAATTCCCCATAATGTAGCCCTAGTGCAGCGTAAAATACACTCAAATCAAATGAACCAATGAAATATCGACTAATTCCCCATAATGTAGCTCTAGTGCAACGAAAAATACACTCAAATCATATGAAACAATGAAATATCGCCCAATTCCCCATAATGTAGCTCTAGTGCAATGTATAATACTCTCAATCCAATTAAAAACAAATGAACCAATGACATACTTATTTCACCATAAGGTAGCTCTAGTGCAACGTAAAATACACTCAAATCAATTAAAAACAAATGAACCAATGAAATATCGTTTATTCCTCATAATGAAACTCTAGTGCAACGCAAAATACACTTAAATCAATTAAAAACAAATGAACCAATGAAATATCGTTTAATTCACCATAATGTAGCTCTAGTGCAACGCAAAATACACTCAAATCAAATGAATTAATGAAATATAGCCCAATTTTTCATAATGTAGCTCTAGTGCAATGTAAAATACACTCAAATCAATTAAAACAAATGAACGAATGAAATATTTATTTCCCCATAATGTAGCTCTAGTGCAACGTAAAATACACTCAAACCAAATGAAACAAGGATAAACGCCTAATTCCCCATAATGTAGCTCAAGTGCAACGTAAAATAAACTAAAATCAATTAAAAACAAATGAACCAATGAAATATCGCATAATTCTCCATAATATAGCTCCAGTGCAACGCAAAATACACTCAAACCAAATGAAACAAGGAAATAACGCCTAATTCCCCCTAACGTAGATCTAGTGCAACGTAAAATACACTCGAATCAAATGAACCAATCAAATATCGCCCCAATAATGTAACTCTACTGCAATGTAAAATACACTCAAATCAAAAACAAATGATGCAATGAAATATTGTTTAATTCCCCATAATGTAGCTCTAGTGCAATGTAAAATTCACTCAAATCAATTAAAAACAAATGAACTAATGAAATATCGCTTACTTCCCCATAATGTAGCTCTGGTGCAACGTAAAATCCAATACAAACCAAATAAACCAATCAAATATCGCTTATACCCAATAATTTAGCTCTAGTGCAATGCAAAATACAGTAAAAAAAAAAAACAAATGAACCAATGAAATATCGCCTTATTCCCATATAATGTAGCTCTAGTGCAATGTAAAATACTCTCAATTCAATTAAAAGCAAATGAACCAATGAAATATCGTTTAATTCCCCATAATGTAGCTCTAGTGCAACGTAAAATACACTCAAATCAAATGAACCAATAAAATATTGCCTAATTCTACGTAATGTAGATCAAATGCAACGCTAATTTTAAATACACTCAAATCAAACGAACCAATGAAATATCGCCAAATTCCTCCATAATGTAGCTCTAGTGCAATGTCAAATTCACTCAAATCAATTAAAAACAAATGAACCAATGAACTATCGTTTAATCCTCCATAATGCAGCTCTAGTGCAATGCAAAATACTCTCAAATCAAAAACAAATGAACCAATGAACTATCATTTAATTCCCAATAATGCAGCTCTAGTGCAATGCAAAATACACTCAAATCAAATGAACCAATCAAATATCGCCCCAATAATGTAACTCTACTGCAATGTAAAATACACTCAAATCAAAAACAAATGAACCAATGAAATATAGTTTAATTCCCCATAATGTAGCTCTAGTGCAACATAAAATACACTCAAATCAAATGAAACAATGAAATATCGCCTAATACCTCATAATTTAGCTCTAGTACAATGTAAAATACACTCAAATCAAAAACAAATGATCCAATGAAATATCGTTTATTCCCCATAATGTAGCTCTAGTTCAACGTAAAATACAGTCAAACCAAATGAAACAAGGAAATAACGCTTAATTCCTCATAATGTATCTCTAGTGCAACGTAAAATACACTCAAACCAAATAAAGCAAGGAAAAAACGCCTAATTCCCTATAATGTAGCTCAAGTGTAACGAAAAATTCACTCAAAACAAAAACAAATAAACCAATGAAATATCGTTTAATTCCCCATAATGTAGCTGTAGTTCAACGTAAAATACACTCAAATCAAATGAACCAATGAAATATCGCATAATTCCCCCAAAATGTAGCACTAGTGCAACGTAAAATACACTCAAATCAATTAAAACAAAAGAACCAATGAAATATTTATACCCCATAATGTAGCTCTTGTGCAACGTAAAATACACTCAAATCAATTAAAAACAAATAGTACAACGAAATATCATTTAATTCAATAAACTGTAGCCCTAGTGCAACGTAAAATACACTCAAATAAATGAACCAATGAAATATCGCCTAATTCCCCCATAATGTAGCTCTAGTGCAATGTAAAAATCTCTCAAATCAATTAAAAACAAATGAACCAATGAAATAACTTTTAATCCCCATAATGTAGCACTAGTGCAACGTAAAATACACTCAAATCAATTAAAAAGAAATAGTCCAATGAAATATTTAATTCCCTATAATGTAGCTCTAGTGCAACGTAAAATACACTCAAATCAATTAATAACAAATGAAGCAATGAAATATTGTTTAATTCCCCCATAATGTAGCTCTAGTGGAACGTAAAATACTTTTAAAGCAAATGAAACAATGAAATATAGCATAATTTCCGATAATGTAGCTCTAGTGCAGCGGAAAGTACACTCAAACCAAATGAACCAATGAAATATTGCCTAATTCCCCATAATGTAGGTCTAGTGCAATATAAAATATACTCAAATCAATTAAAACAAATGAACCAATGAAATATTTATTTCTCCGTAATGTAGCTCTAGTGCAACGTAAAATACACTCAACTCAAATGAACCAATGAAATATCGCCTAATTCCCCATAATGTTGCTCTAGTGCAACGCAAAATACACTCAACTCAAATGAACCAATGAAATATCGCCTAAATCCTTATAATGAAGCTCTAGTGCAACGCAAAATACACTCAAATAAATTAAAAACAAATGAACCAATGAAATATCGTTTAATTCCCCAGAATGTAGCTCTAGTGCAATGTAAAATACACTCAAATCAATTAAAACAAATGAACGAATGAAATATTTATTTCCCCATAATGTAGCTCTAGTGCAGCGTAAAATATACTCAAAACAAATGAACCAATTAAATATAGCCTAATTACCCATAATGTAGCTCTAGTGCAATGTAATATACACTCAAATCAATTAAAAACAAATGAACCAATAAAATATTTTTCTCCCATAATGTAGCTCTGGTGCAACGCAAAATACACTCAAATCAAATGAAACAAGGAAATATCGCCCAATTCCCCATAATGTAGCTGTAGTGCAATGTAAAATACTCTCAATCCAATTTAAAACAAATGAACCAATGAAATATCGTTTAATTCCCCATACTGTAGATGTAGTGCAACGTAAAATACACTCAAACCAAATGAAACAAGGAAAAAAACGCCTAATTCCCCATAATGTAGCTCAAGTGTAATGTAAAATTCACTAAAATTAAAAACAAATGAACCTTTGAAATATCGTTTAATTCCCCATAATGCAGCTCTAGTGCAACGTAAAATACACTAAAATCAATTAAAAACAAATGAACCAATGAAATATCGCCTAATTCCCCCCATAATGTAGCTCTAGTGCAATGTAAAATTCACTCAAATAAAAAAAAATTAACCTATGAAATATCATTTAATTCCCCATAATGTAGCTCTAGTGCAACTTAAAATACACTCAAACCAAATGAAACAAGGAAATAACGCCTAATTCCCCCATAATGTAGCTCTAGTGCAATGTAAAATACACTCAAACCAAATGAACCAATGAAATATCGCCTTATTCCCATATAATGTAGCTCCAGTGCAATATAAATTACACTGAAATCAAATAAAAACAAATGAACCAATGGAATATTTTCCCCCTCATAATGTAGCTCTAGTGCAATATAAAATAGACTCAAATCAATTAAAACAAATGAAACAATGAAATATTTAATTCCCCATAATGTAGATCTAGTACAACGCAAAATACACTCGAATCAAATGAACCAATCAAATATCGCCCCAATAATGTTGCTCTAGTGCAACGTAAAATACACTCAAATCAATTAAAAACAAATTTTATAATGAAATATTATTTAATTCCCTATAACGTAGCTCTAGTGCAACGTAAAATACACTCAAATCAATTAAAACAAATTAACCAATAAAATATCCCCCCCCCCATAATGTAGCTCTAGTGCAATATAAAATACACTCAAATCAAATGAACCAATCAAATATCGCTCCAAAAAATTAGCTCTAGTGCAAATGTAAAATACACACAAATCAAAAACAAATGATCCAATAAAATATCGTTTATTTCAAATAATATAGCTCTAGGGCAACGCAAAATACACTCAAATCAAATGAACCAATAAAATATTGCCTAATTCTCCCATAATGTAGCTCTAGTGCAATGTAAAATTCACTCAAATAAAAAAGAAATGAACCTATGAAATATCGTTTAATTGCCCATAATGTAGCTCTAGTGCAACTTAAAATACACTCAAACCAAATGAACCAATGAAATATTTATTTCCCCATAATTGAGCTCTAGTACAACGTAAAATACCCTCAAATCAATTAAAAACAAATTTTATAATGAAATATCATTTAATTCCCTATAATGTAGCTCTAGTGCAACGTAAAATACACTCAAATCAAATAAAAAAAATTATCCAATGAAATATCATTTAATTCCCTATAATGTAGCTCTAGTGGAACGTAAAATACAATCAAATAAATGAACCAATGAAATATCGAATAATTCCACATAATGTAGCTCTAGTGTAATGTAAAATCCACAACAAACCAAATAAACCAATCAAATATCGCCTAATACCCAATAATTTAGCTCTAGTACAATGCAAAATACACTTAAATAAAAAACAAATGATCCAATGAAATATCGTTTATTCCCCATAATGAAGCTCTATTGCAACGCAAAAAACACTCAAATCAATTAAAAACAAATGAACCAATGAAATCTCGCCAAATTCCCCATTATGTAGCAGTAGTGCAACGTAAAATACACTAAAATAGCTCTAGTTCAACGACAAATACACTCTCAAGTCAAATGAACCAATGAAATATCGCCAAATTACCCATAATGTAGATCTAGTGCAATATAAAATACACCCAAATCAAAAACAAATGAACCAATGAACTATCATTTAATTCCCCATAATGTAGCTCTAGTGCAACTTAATATACACTCAAACCAAATGAAACAAGGAAATACACTCAAATGAAATGAACCAACGAAATATCGCCTACTACCCTATAATGTAGCTCTAGTGCAACGTAAAATACACTCAAATCAATTAAAAACAAATGAACCAATGAAATATCGTTTAATTCCCCATAATGTAGCTCTAGTGCAACGTAAAATACATTCAAATAAATGAACCAATGAAATATCGCCTAATTCCCCATAATGTAGCTGTAGTGCAACGTAAAATACACTCAAATCAAATGAACCAATAAAATATCGCCTAATTTCCTCATAATGTAGCTCTAGTCCAATGCAAAATACACTCAAATCAATTTAAAACAAATTTTATAATGAAATATCATTTAATTCCCTATAATGTAGCTCTAGTGCAACGTAAAATACACTCAAATCAAATAAAAACAAATTATCCAATGAAATATCATAATTCCTTATAATGTAGAACTAGTGGAACGTAAAATACACTCGAATCAAATGAACCAATTTAAATATCGCCCAATAAGGGAGCTCTAGTGCAATGCAAAATACACTCAAATAAAAAAACAAATGATCCAATGAAATATCGTTTATTCCCCATAATGTAGCTCTAGTGCAACGTAAAATACACTCAAATCAAATGAACCAATGAAATATCGCCTTATTCCCATATAATGTAGCTCCAGTGCAATATAAAATACACTGAAATGAAATAAAAACAAACGAACCAATGAAATATCGCCTAATTTCCTCATAATGTAGCTCTAGTACAACGCAAAGTACACTCGAATCAAATGAACCAATCATATATCTCCCCAATAATGTAGCTCTAGTGGAAAGTAAAATATACTCAAAGCAAATGAACCAATGAAATATCGCCCAATTCCTCCATAATGTAGCTCTAGTGGAGTGTAAAGTTCACTCAAATCATAAACAAATGAACCAAAGAACTATGGTTTAATTTCCCATAATGTAGCTCTAGTGCAACATAAAATACACTCAAATCAATTAAAAACAAATTTTATAATGAAATATCATTTAATTCCCTATAATGCAGCTCTAGTGGAACGTAAAATACACTGAAACAAATGAATCAATGAAATATCGCCCCAATAATGTAGCTCTAGTGCAACGTAAAATACACTCAAATCAATTAAAAACAAATGAACCAATGAAATATCGTTTAATTCCCCCATAATTTAGTTCTAGTGCAACGTAAAATACACTCAAATCAAATTAAATAATGCCTAAATCCCCATGAAACAAGGAAATAACGCCTAATTCCCCATAATAACGATCACCAATTCTTCATTCTGTGCCACTGAGGATACGCATGACTTACTCCTACAAATAATTGTAATTAAGATTTTTCAACAAAAACTAGCCATCGTGTCTTTTGGTGAGTCCTATACCATCGCCAATTGCCTACAGTATAACACTGGTTCAAATTAACACGCAATGCAGCGATAATAATTTTTTGTCTAAAAACTGTCAAAAAATATCTGTTAATGTATCAGAAGGACGAATCAAAATATCCTCAACAAATAAGTTACCTTATCAAGGTACTCTAACAATTCTAAAGAAATTTCAGCTACAGTTAGGCTGACCAGATCAGAGTACCTTCATAACTGAGAAGCATTAAAAATTGCTTCAGTTATCCAATTACGGATATATTTTTTTATTGCTAATCATTAAGGACTAAAAATAAAATATTATTGATTTATAATTTACTTTCTAGAATTTTTTAAAACCTAGAAAAATGCCTTCAAAATAAAGGCTGTCCCCAGATAATGGAGACATGGTCAGCTTAACTACAATGCATTAGGTTGTAGTTTCCAGACAGTTATTAACTGCCAAAAATGTAATACTAGTGTAACGTTTAATTCACATAACCGATAAACAAAGGTATTCTAAAAATTTTCTACATATATCAGTCACCGTATGTAAGTCGAGTGTCTCAAGCGTCACCTCATTATAAAGTCCCATAGTGTAGCCCTAAAGTGACGCAAAACCTACTCATACCATAAATAAAGTTTCTCTAAAAAATTTTAACAAATGACATTTAGTGTGCTTAAGGGGCGAGTCCCAAATAGACGCAAATTGCCCATAGTGTAGGACTAATGAGATGTAAAACTAGTATGTTGTGGCCACCACATGACTTTCTTCTATCTTTTCCTATACAAATTCACTCAGCAACAATAATTAAAAAAAAAAAGTGGAACTTTGAGAAAATTTTGGGTAAAATATGAAAATTATTCTAAGTTTGTCAAAACACGGAAACCGTGGGACTTTGACAAAATTAGGGGAAAAAAGCAAAAATTAGTTTAAGTTTGTCAGAACACGGAAACCGTGGGAGTTTGATAGAATTAAGGGGAGAGGGAAAAAAAAAAAAAGTGGGACTTTAACAAATTTTCACATTTTACCCAAAATTTTGTCAAAGTCCCACTTCTTTTTTTTTTTTTTCCTCTCCCCTTAATTCTATCAAACTCCCACGGTTTCCGTGTTCTGACAAACTTAAACAAATTTTTGCATTTTCCCCCCAATTTTGTCAAAGTCCCACGGTTTCCGTGTTTTGACAAATTTAGAATAATTTTCACATTTTACCCAAAATTTTGTCAAAGTTTGTCAAAACACGGAAACATTGGAACTTTGACAAAATTAGGGGAAAAATGCAAAAATATGTTAAAGTTTGTCAAGACAAGGAAACCGTAGGACTTTGACAAAATTAGGGGAAAAAAGCAAAAATTAGTTTAAGTTTGTCAGAACACGGAAACCGTGGGAGTTTGATAAAATTAAAGGGAGAGAAAAAAAAAAAAAAAAAAAAAAAAAGATTTTTTTTCTAAGTTTTTTTTTCGTAAAAAGTAAAAAAAATCGATAACTTTGTTTTAAATTATCACAGATTTATAGTTCAACCATTCGTTTTAAAGGTACTGACGAGACCTTTCGAAAGATACCCATCTTGAAAATTTTTGCCTTTATCACCCTGTTGAAAATTTAGAAAAAGCGGGATGGCAACGCAACCTGTAAGACGATTTTTACCAAAAGTTGATAGGCACTAATTTATGTCAAGGTGCAACTACATACCAATTTGTATGAAATTCTGTGCAGTAGTTCCAGAGATACAGTTGCCACAAAATTTTGTCACACACACACACACACAGACAGACAGACAGACAGAAAGACAGACAGACAGACATTTTCTAAAAATGGTAAAATCGTGTTCTACATCTCTCAAAACGTGTAAATCCATCAAAAACCCGAAATCGAAAATTTTTACGAATCCAATACTTTCTTCTATTGAAGATAGAAGAAAGTAATAAACTCAGCCAAAAAATTAATATACTCTAAATTTATTTAACAAATGTTATTTACCGTATTTTCGCTGCGAGTTGATAGGCACTAATTTATATCAAGGTGCAACTACATACCAATTTGTATGAAATTCTGTGCAGTAATTCCTGAGATACAGTTGCCACAAATTTTGTCACACACACGCAGACAGACAGACATTTTCAAAAAATGGTCAAATCGTGTTCTACAGCTCAAAATGTTTCCATCAAAAACCCGAGGTCGAAAATTTTTACGAATCCAATACTTTCTTCTATTGAATGTAGAAGAAAGTAAAAAAAGGATCCTAAAAATTTCCGCTCTCTGCAGCGAGAGCCTCAGACACCGCCGAGTTCACATAAAGTAGCACGAAAAACAAGTAAAATGTACTCGACCAATAATAAAAGTACTCAAAGATGTTTTAAGAAATACCAGTTAACGTATCATTTTGTTTTTAAATACTTTCAATAAGAAATAATTTAAAAAAATCCATTAAATCATATAATTAAAATCAATCTAAAAGTAATTAGGTAAGCTCAGTGTAAAAAATAATTTCATCTAAATTATTTAATTTTGAATGTTTAGTTGGGTTTAACATCACACTAGTACTGCGTGATGGATAATTGGCAACGGTCTGGGACGCGCCCTTAAGGATGGTCTGGAGACATATTATCAATATTTTGGTCCTTCACAGTGGGGATGAATCCTCCAATTCGATGACTACTACGGGTATAATGTTGATGGGAACATGTTTTTGAAATGAGTCAAATATGATTGTGTTTTTATGGCACACTAGTGCTGCAATATAGATAACTGGCAAACTCGTTGATCACACTATAAAAGATGTTTCGGAGTCGTGACTTCAAGATTTTATCCTCATTTCAAAAACTGGTTCCACTGCTGCGGAAACACCCAGAGGTGTCATTTTAGATGGAAATACGGAGGACATTGTGAACACGACGGATTTTATTTGCATAAGCTATCATTAATGCACAGGATGGTCTTTCGACTGGCAGGAGTTTCCAACCTGCAATTTTCCAATTTCGAGCTCAATTGCCCAAAGGGACCGAGAAGTAACTGCGCTACTGCAAAGTAACACACACTCGACCAATAAATAAAGGTATTGCAAAAGTTTTCAAAAAATGTCAGTTACAGTCGGTAATAAAAGTGTCTGAACACTAGCAAAAATTCCTATATAAAAAAAGTACACTTAATACAGTTTCGTTAAATAAATCCTTGTGGAATCCTGTTTTTAGACAGACTAACAACAGGATTCGACAAGGATTTATTTAACAAAACAGTATTAACTCTACTTTTTTATATAGGAATTTTTGCTAGTGTTCGGACATTTTTGTTACCGACTGTACAGTGTTGAGATCTAGGCCAACGCTAACTTCTCAAAGTGTCGCACTGATGAAACGAATACCTTATTCAACCGACAAATAAAGATAATTAAATTTTTTTAGCAAAAGTCAGCCAATGTGTTGATTTTTACGTCGCTCTACTGTTGCACTGTGGGCAATTGGCGATGGTCTGGGGCTCATCCTCAGGAGTATTCCGAAGATATACTATCACGGAAAATATCCTGCACGGAAGGAATGGATCCCTCGCTTCGGTAATCCTCAAAAGTATAATTTGGATGGAAACAGGGAGGACATTGTGGCGACGACAGATTTTACGTGCACCAGACACCATTAGTGTACATAACGTATTAGGCTGGCTCGCGTATTAACCAACGTATCTTTTATTGAGTCCTACACTTTCGTTAATCGCATGTACAGTAACAATAGTTCGACGTACAGTCGGTAACAAAATAGTCCGAACACTAGCAAAAATTCCTATGTAAAAAAAGTACACTTTATACGGTTTTGTTAAATAAATCCTTGTCGAATCCTGTTCTTAGTCAGTGTAAGAACATGATTCGATAAGGATTTATTTAAAGAAACCGTATGAAGTGTACGTTTTTTACATAGGAATTTTTGCTAGTGTTCGGACACTTTTGTTACCTACTGTATAATCCAATCAACTATTAAACAAAAGTATAAAAATTTTAATAAACAGCATAAAATGCAATGCATAAATTAAAATGCACCAAAAATACATGTTGGGTGCGTCGCCGCTTTGATTGCAGCAAACGTGCCTATTTCGTTCGCCTGGCGAAAGGTAATGTGTTCTTTAGTCCCGAAACAATTGTTGCGAGGTTATTGCATTTTATGGTGTTTACTCAAAGTTTTGTACTTATTACGTTAAAACTCCCATTCTGTTGTGCTTTCTTACTACCACTGGTTTGTATACAGTCGGTAAGAAAAGTCTTCGAACACTAGAAAAATTCCTATATAAAAAAAGTACACTTAATACAGTTTTGTTAAATAAATCCTTGTCGAATCTTGTTCTTAGTGAGTCTAAAAACAGGATTCGACAAGGATTTATTTAACAAAACTGTATTAAGTGTACTTTTTTTTTACATAGGAAATTTTGCTAGTGTTCGGAGACTTTTGTTACCGACTGTACAGAGATACCCGATATTATTTCAAAGCGTTGCGTTCTGTGAGAGGTATTTCTAAAAAACCACATTTTAATAACTTTATACTTTTCAGAGATCTTAATAAAATTGAAAGATGTTATTCAAATGCTCAAAAAAAAAATATATATATTTTAATAGAATATAGTATGATCAGTATTAATATTTACATGGCCACACAAAAATATTCAGTTACATTAAGATATATTTTTGGAAATTTGCAGGTATTGCATTTTCGCTTTCATTAAGCGCTTTTAACATGTTCGAACATTAAATCTGTACTGATAAGTATAAAGGATTTAAGTCCAAAAATGTCGATTTTGAGTTAAGTACATTGTCAGACTCAAAAAAAAAAAAAAAATCTCTATCGATTGGTATAAAGGATTTAAGTCTATATCATTTAGTGTCTGAGAAAATCCATTAGTAAAAAAAGATTCAAGTCAGAAATTTAGCATTCATGTGTGGTATAAAATATTTAATTTAATTTTTTCCCTTTATTAAATGAAGGTTGACAATCATTGAATGGTATAAAGGGTATCAACGAAATCCCTTTTTCCTAAACGATTCTTCTGATTAGATTTTAATTAATAGAACTTTATTTTTCGTCTCCTGACAAATCAAGAATATGGACTTAAATCCTTTGTACTTATCAGTACAGAAATGTGAATATGATTTGAATTTTTGTATCTGTTTGTTCAAGTGTCTAGCTACCTATCTGTCCGGCTGACCGTCTGAAGCTTCCGTAAGTAATTTTAGAATATCTTAAAATGATATAGGCTATAAAGTTCACTATGGAATGTACCCTATTTAAAGTGGTATTAATAGGTTCTGTACAACTGGTTTGTGTACAGGGACACCCCGAAAATGCTTAATGCACTGCGTTTTAGGAGAGACATTTTTATAAATTCCATTTAAATAACTTTCTAGAGCGAAAAACATTTAAAAAAATCTGGAATGACTCCACCCGACTTTCCGAACATTGAGTAATTAAGAGTTTTGTAAATAAAGTAAAGAAAGAGGAGTTGTTAAAAAAACAAAAGAGAGAAAATCATAATAGAGTGAGTATTTTTCTCCATATATTACACGATGTTTTATTCAACGCTACTGAACTTTGAGCCCATAGATCATAATGATAAAGAGTTTTTCGTTGTGTCCCTGTAAAAACCTATAAATGCTAGATTCACCAAAATGCTTATACTTAGTGCAACAGTAATTTATAATATTCATATAAATTTTCAGCTCAATTGAATAAGGTTTTTTAGAGACTATCACACTTTTAAAAATTTGGCCCCATAGGCCATAATAGATAAAGAATTTTTCTTTGTGCCCCTGTAAAATAAGTGTAAGTGCTAAATTCACCAAAATCTATACAGTTTGTGGAACTGTGACCTGTAACATGTGTACAAATTTTTCGCTCAGATTAATAAAACGTTTAGACGCTATCGCACTTTTAAAAATTTGACCCCATAGGCCATAATGATAAAGTATTTTTCTTTGTGCCCCTGTAAAAAAAACTTTAAGTGCTAGATTCACCAAAATCTATAGGGTTCGTACTATGGTGACTTACAATATAACGTACAAACTTTCAGCTTATTCGTACAAAGCGTTTAGGCGCTAGCGTGTTCACTCACAGACATACACACATACATACACACACTACTCATACACGCACACATATATACATCATCGTAAAAAAAGTGAAAACGGACTCAATGGACCTCGAAACGTATAGAAACATGAAAATCTCAAATTCGGATTTCTGACATGATTACAATACTTTCCTCACTATAGTCTTCGGAAAGTAAAAAAAAAAAAGATATTTATTGCTAATACGCTGAAATAATAATTTTTAAACATATGATATGCTTAACCTTCGGATTTACTGGGCTGAGCTAAAATATTCAGATACATTAAATGTTACAGTTAGGAATTTAGTGCGGCATTCCCGTTTGTGTTAAGCATTTTTAACGCTTTCTAGCAATGTTTAAGAGTGATTATGATTTCACTTAGTCTATCTGCCTTTCGGTTCTTCTGCCTGTCCATTGTGTGATAACGCTGGAAAAGAACATTGAATATAATACAATACAACGAGTTTATACAGTTGGAAAGTGTTAATAATCAATGCGTACCACATGATTTTTCGTTTATATTTCATATATCAGTAAGTTGGCATATATTATGCATGAGTGCTTATTTTAAATATTGATGACAGTAAAAATACATTCTTTAGTAATGAGGAAAAAATAAAGTTACGCATATTTCATTTCATTGAAAAAAATAACTTATCTAACAAAAAAATAAATAAATAAAATAAAATAAAAGTTTTGTAGCACATACATACTACAGTAAAAAATGCACCGATAAACTGGTGTCAGATAATCTCTATATCTAAAAAAGAAGATGTGTGTGTGTGTGTGTCGGTTGCGTTGTAGGTAAATGGCTGACTGCAGAGCTATAAAAATTTGCATGGATATCGGAAGTCAATATAGTAGGATTGTCAGATATTAAAACAGATTACGTCAATCAAGATGTCCGTAAATATTTTTTTTTATTTTTTTATTTTTCGGCCTAAAGTTAATGTAGCTGTAAATAGTGAAATAATGTTCTTTCGAACATTTGGAAATATAACTAATTATTTCATATTAAAATAAATAAAGCTAAACAAAATATTTAAAAATTTGAAGTGATACTCAACCATTACAAAAACAGTCGCCTTACAGATTGAAACACCGCCAATAGCATATCTTAATACTATAATCGGCGCGAAATTAATAACAGAAATTTTGAGAGCAGAATACATGCATAGAGATTTATAATTCTATATTGATATTATTATACATTTTAATTATATTAATCATATTGTAATTTCATAAAGTAATAATAATAATGAATTTATCTCAATTACATATTTAATATAACAGAGCGGAGGTAAGAAAAACTGGGTTCTGTGATTAAATTTTTATAATAGGTAGTACTAAAATTAAAAGATTTAACAGATGCTGAGATATAGTAAAATCGTAGTTCTTGAATAATAGCAGCACCACATGTCTACCGAAAAATAGGCAGATTGAAATAGTCGGATAAGGCAGTGGGGACGCGATACGGGATATCAACGGACTTAGTTTTAACTACTTATTAAATTTTAATGTTATATATATATATATATACTATATATATTGCATTTTTAAAAATTTACTTAACAATAGTAACAGCGAAAACCTGCTTGTAAGAAATAAAACAATTTGTAAATGAACGTAATAACTGAAAAAAAAAACAAGTATCTATTCTTTCAGATTGAAATAATACCTTACTAGCTGAAACCCGTCGAATTCGACGATCACTTTATTGACTGTAATGTTTCAAAAATCATCGCATCATTATAAATGTATTTCAAGTTAAAATATGTAATATAATTTACGACATTTCACATTAAAAAAAAAATTAAATTCGGAAAATTACTTATAAATAGAAATACTATATATGACACCACTTTCTACAAAGTACGGTCAATGTGACGTCAAACTGACTCTAAATAAACAGTTGCTATCTTTTATTTTCTATTGCGTTAAATACTACATGTTAGATGACCCGACCGGCGTTGTTCGGGCCTATGGTAATAAACTTAAATGAACCTTAAATTTGTATGGTTTTACATCTTTAACTCGCTTTTGTTTGAATTTCTACTTTTAAAAAAAAGCATCGCAAAAAAATAACCAGCTGTAACAAAAAAATTACCTCGAACCGAACGAAAATCTGCCTTGTGAACCCGGTGCCTTCGGCAGCGCATACGCCGGTCGCTAAACACATAAAAATATTCCCAAAGAATAATCTGGAACCAAACGAATACGCTCGCTGTTGCCCGGGCCCATGATACCTTAAATGAACCTTAAATATGTATGATTTTATACCTTTAACTTGATTTTGTTTGAATTTCTGTTTTTAAATAATAGCATCACGAAAAAAATGATTAGCTGTAACAAAAAAAAAAAAAAAAAAATTACCTCGAACCGAACGAAACTCTCCCTTGTGACCGCGGTGCCCGCGGCAGCGCATACGCGAGCCGCTAATAACATAAAAAAAATTCCAAAAATTTAACCTGGAACAGAACGAACCCGCCCAGCAATGCCCGGGCCCATGACAATAACCTTAAATGAATCTTAAATGTGTATGGTTTTATATCTTTAACTCGATTTTGCTTGAATTTCTATTTTTAAATGAAAGCATCATAAAAAGAAATAATCATCTGTAACAAATAAAAAAAAAAAAAAAAAAAATACCTCAAACAGAACGGAACACGGGCTCGTGACCCGGTGCCTGCGGCAGCTTATATACAGCCCGCTAATAACATGAAAAAATTCTCAAAAATTAATCTTGAACCGAACGAACCTCTGACTCGTATTACCGCTAAATGTGGCTGCGGCACCGTATAGCAGGCATGCTACGCACGCTTTGCAAAATCCACTTTCCTCCACCAGAGGGCGCAGTATGTTGTATACGAACATCACCAATTGCCTTGAATTTCCAAGACCTTTCATATAAGGTGTCACATGGTGGTGTCAACTGCAAAATCCTTTAGTTGCACTTTCCACCCCCAGGTGACACAGCGTGTTCTATACGAACAACACCAACGGTCAGGAAATACCAAGACCTTTAAAATAAGGTGTAACATGATAGGGTCTACTGTAAAATCACCTAGTTCCATTTTTAACCCCCAGGGGGCGCACTATAGTGTATACAAACATTCCCAATCAACATGAAATGTCAAGACCTTTATCACCAATCGTCTTGAATTTCCAAGACCTTTCAAATAAGGTGTCACATGTTGGTGTCAACTGCAAAATCATTTAGTTGCACTTTCCACCACCAGGGGGCACAGTGTGTTCTGTACGAACATCACCAACGGTCAGGAAATACCAAGACCTTTAAAACAAGGTGTAACATGATAGGGCCTACTGCAAAATCACCTAGTCCCTTTTTCACCACCAGGGGGTGCCCTATATTGTATACAAACATCTCCAATCAACATGAATTTTCAAGACCTTTAAAATGAGGTGCTACAAGTGTGGGTCTAGAAAAGATTTCCCTCTCAAACTAATTTCCCCCTCCCCCTCCCCTCCAAATCTACTTTCCCCCTTTTTTCCCCTTTAAAATCGAAAATTCTAAGTTCGCAGAAAGTAATCTTTTAGTATTCGACTCTAGTCCCCATATGTACAATTTCTTCACCGTGAAGTAATTTGGAGCTTAGTTAAGCTCGTAAACGCGTTTTTAACCCGTTTCCCCCCGGGGGTAAACCGTTCCACTTTTTTTTTTTACTTTTCTCTTTCCATAGCACATCTACAGACTAAGACCTTTTTTTCAACACCTCAACCAAATTTTTACATCAAGTAGTTCTCTCAATATAGTGGAGACAGACAAAAACATGTTTCAAATTAATATATAGATCCCTTCATTAGTCGTACAACGGTTCACACGAGTGCAGTAATTCGCTTTTGCCGCAGTCGTGCCTACTTTGTTCACCTGACGAAGGTTCATCGCATTTTTTTTTATCGGAAACAACTGTTGTGAGTTTTTTGCTGTGTATGGTGTTTTCATATGAAAATTTTATTTTTGCAAATCATTATTAGTTCCCCATCATACTATAGGTATGGGGAACTTAGGAAATCGTGAAAATTTTCGACCTCGGTTTTTTGACTTTTTTACACGTTTTAAGGTGTGAGGAATCCGAAAATGACAAAATTTCTATGATGTCTGTCTGTAGGGTGTCTGTTAGTATGTTAGTCTGTTAGTGTGTAAGTCCGTTAGTTTGTTAGTCTGTGTACACGATATCTCAAGAACAAATTGTCGCATAGAGGTCAGATCAGTTTTAAAATATTACTTTCGACACTGGCAAGAACCCTATTTATTTGTAACATTCGAATTTAAAAATTTCGTAAGTTATTGGAAGTTTACTATTTTCTTAACATAGGAGAATAGGACAAAAATTCACTTAAACGTGCATTAAATGGAAACTTTTTACTGTAAAAATGTCAGACCAGTTTTAAAATATCAGTTTGGATGCCGGAAGGAAAATCAGTAACTATAAATATGCTACTTTGAAAATTTCGCAAGTTATTGGAAATTTACGAATTTCTTAACATGGCAGTATAGGGCAAAATTTCACATAAACGTCAATTTTGAGAGATATTTTCATCGTAAAGATGCCAGACTACTTTTGAAATATTATTTAGGACACTGGTATGAATATTAATGACTATGAATTTTCCAATATAAAAATTTCGTAAGTTATTGGAAATTAACGAATTTTTAACATGGCAGCATAGAGCAAAATTTCACATAAACGTCAATCTTGAGGGATATTTTCATCGTAAAGATGTCAAACCACTTTCGAAATATTATTTAGGATACTGGCATGAATATCATAGACTATGATTTTCTCAATTTAAAAAAATTCGTAAGTTATTTGGAATTAACGATTTACTTAACATGCCAGAATAAAGTAAAATTCAGCATAAACTTTCATTTTGAGGCTCATAAATACATTAGACAACTTCAAAATTACATTTATGATATTTGTTTGAACATGATTAAATACAATTATTGTAATAGGAAAAATTAATATAGGATTTTATTAAAAAGGTTAGCATTTTATTAAAAAATCAATGTTATTTCATTACAATTTCAGTTAAAAGCATCACTATACAAAATAATGTGAAAATTAATATGCATGATTACAATGAATGTCATATAACGCCGTATAAGAGAGAAAAAAATTATTCTCTTTGCATTAAGAAATGTGTTGCATAAGCAACTAATCAAAATTTTGAAAATCTGCGTTATATAACATTCCTAAACTATGCCCATATTTCAGGAAATATGTGTAAAAATACTAATAATATAGATGCTTTTTACCATTTTCTATCTAATATGAAAAAATTGTAATTAAATTATTAAAAAATCAATGTTATTTCATTACAATTTCAGTTATAAGAATCACTATAAAATATATTGTGAAAATTAATATGCATGTTTACAAAGAATGTCATATAACGCCGTATAAAAGAGAAAAAAAACATTCTCTTTGCATTAAGAAATGTGCTGCATAAGCAACTAATCAAAATTTTGATTATCTGCATTATATAACATTCCTAAATTATACTCCCATTTAAGGAAATATGTGTAAAAATAGTAATAATTAGATGATTTTTACCATTTTCTATCTAATATGTAAAAAATATAAAATCTAATATAAAAAAATGTAATATCTAATATAAAAAAATGTAATTAAATTATTGGGTTGTTCGATAAATAATGTCGTTTTTTAAAACCTTCGCTTTAAAAACCAAGTCTTCTTCGAACGTGGAATTTTTCAACTTACCGAAAGGTGGCAAAAGGTCATCCAAGAAAATGGTTAATATATCATTGATTAATGTTTGTTGTTAATATAAATAAATTCCCTTTGAAAAACATGAAAAAAAAAACGACATTATTTATCGAACAACCCAATATTAAAAAATCAATGTTATTTCATTACAATTTCAGTTATAAGAATCACTATAAAATACATTGTGAATATAATATGCATGATTACGAAGAATGTCATATAACGCCGTATAAGAGAGAAAAAAAACCATTCTCTTTGCACTAAGAAATGTGCTGCATAAGAAACTAATCAAAATTTTGAAAATCTGCGTTATATAATATTCTTTACTATGCTCCCATTTCTGGAAATATGTGTAAAAATAGTAATAATTTAGACCATTTTTACCATTTTCTATCTAATAGGAAAAAAATGTAATTAAATTATAAAAAATCAATGTTATTTCAGTACAATTTCAGTTATAAGAATCACTATAAAATATATTGTGAAAATTAATATGCATGATTACAAAGAATGTCATATTACGCCGTATAAGAGAGAGAAAAACCATTCTCTTTGCATTAAGAAATGTGCTGCATAAACAACTAATCAAAACTTTGAAAATCTCCGTTATATACCATTCCTAAACTATGCTCTCAATTCCACAAAATAGGTGTAACAATAGTAATAATTTAGATGATTTTTACTATTTTCTATCTAATATGAAATAAGATGTAATTAAATTATTAAAAAATCAATGTTATTCTTTTACAATTTCAGTTATAAGAAGCACTGTAAAATATATTGCGAAAATTAATATGCATGATTACAATGAATGTCATATAACGCCGTATAAGAGAGAAAAAAAACATTCTCGTTGCATTAAGAAATGTGCTGCAAAAGCAACTAATCAAAGCTTTGAAAATGTGCGTTATATATTACTCCTAAACTATGCTCCCATTTCAGGAAATATGTGTAAAAATAGTAATAATTTAGATGATTTTTACCATTTTCTATCTAATGAAAAAAAATGTAATTAAATTATTAAAAATATAATTTTATTTCATTACAATTTCAGTTATAAGAATCACTATAAAATATATTGTGAAAATTAATATGCATGATTATAAAGAATGTCATATAACGCCGTATAAGAGAGAAATAAAAAATT
>CAWVNO010002672.1:0-27972 GCA_963930645.1 Salticus scenicus | reverse complement strand
CTTTTATGAAGGCATGTGCTCGATTTCGTCGCCAAATTTTTTTGTCGAATTTTACGACCTCTCATTTTTAAAAGTCGATTCCACAGCAACTATTAGAGCTTTGCGATCGCAATCACTTCCAGAATCTGCAAAAGATATTCTAGTTTCATAACAGACCAGCAGGTACCTGCCAAAGTTAAACCATTTGGCCAGGTGAGCCCTTTTATGCAGACTTTTGCCAGATTTCGATACCCAAAATTTTTGCGATTTTCACAGATTTTTTTCAAAAGCCGATTCCAAAGCAGCTAATAGAGCTTTGCGATCGCAATCACTTCCAGAATCTGCCCCACGAAGTCTACTTTCATGATAAAGCACGAGGGACCTGCCAAAGTTAAACCATTTGGCCAGGAGAGCCCTTTTATGAAGGCATGTGCTCGATTTCGTCGCCAAATTTTTTTGTCGAATTTTACGACCTCTCATTTTTAAAAGTCGATTCCACAGCAACTATTAGAGCTTTGCGATCGCAATCACTTCCAGAATCTGCAAAAGATATTCTAGTTTCATAACAGACCAGCAGGTACCTGCCAAAGTTAAACCATTTGGCCAGGTGAGCCCTTTTATGCAGACTTTTGCCAGATTTCGATACCCAAAATTTTTGCGATTTTCACAGATTTTTTTTCAAAAGCCGATTCCAAAGCAGCTAATAGAGCTTTGCGATCGCAATCACTTCCAGAATCTGCCCCACGAAGTCTACTTTCATGATAAAGCACGAGGGACCTGCCAAAGTTAAACCATTTGGCCAGGAGAGCCCTTTTATGAAGGCATGTGCTCGATTTCGTCGCCAAATTTTTTTGTCGAATTTTACGACCTCTCATTTTTAAAAGTCGATTCCACAGCAACTATTAGAGCTTTGCGATCGCAATCACTTCCAGAATCTGCAAAAGATATTCTAGTTTCATAACAGACCAGCAGGTACCTGCCAAAGTTAAACCATTTGGCCAGGTGAGCCCTTTTATGCAGACTTTTGCCAGATTTCGATACCCAAAATTTTTGCGATTTTCACAGATTTTTTTTCAAAAGCCGATTCCAAAGCAGCTAATAGAGCTTTGCGATCGCAATCACTTCCAGAATCTGCCCCACGAAGTCTACTTTCATGATAAAGCACGAGGGACCTGCCAAAGTTAAACCATTTGGCCAGGAGAGCCCTTTTATGAAGGCATGTGCTCGATTTCGTCGCCAAATTTTTTTGTCGAATTTTACGACCTCTCATTTTTAAAAGTCGATTCCACAGCAACTATTAGAGCTTTGCGATCGCAATCACTTCCAGAATCTGCAAAAGATATTCTAGTTTCATAACAGACCAGCAGGTACCTGCCAAAGTTAAACCATTTGGCCAGGTGAGCCCTTTTATGCAGACTTTTGCCAGATTTCGATACCCAAAATTTTTGCGATTTTCACAGATTTTTTTTCAAAAGCCGATTCCAAAGCAGCTAATAGAGCTTTGCGATCGCAATCACTTCCAGAATCTGCCCCACGAAGTCTACTTTCATGATAAAGCACGAGGGACCTGCCAAAGTTAAACCATTTGGCCAGGAGAGCCCTTTTATGAAGGCATGTGCTCGATTTCGTCGCCAAATTTTTTTGTCGAATTTTACGACCTCTCATTTTTAAAAGTCGATTCCACAGCAACTATTAGAGCTTTGCGATCGCAATCACTTCCAGAATCTGCAAAAGATATTCTAGTTTCATAACAGACCAGCAGGTACCTGCCAAAGTTAAACCATTTGGCCAGGTGAGCCCTTTTATGCAGACTTTTGCCAGATTTCGATACCCAAAATTTTTGCGATTTTCACAGATTTTTTTTCAAAAGCCGATTCCAAAGCAGCTAATAGAGCTTTGCGATCGCAATCACTTCCAGAATCTGCCCCACGAAGTCTACTTTCATGATAAAGCACGAGGGACCTGCCAAAGTTAAACCATTTGGCCAGGAGAGCCCTTTTATGAAGGCATGTGCTCGATTTCGTCGCCAAATTTTTTTGTCGAATTTTACGACCTCTCATTTTTAAAAGTCGATTCCACAGCAACTATTAGAGCTTTGCGATCGCAATCACTTCCAGAATCTGCAAAAGATATTCTAGTTTCATAACAGACCAGCAGGTACCTGCCAAAGTTAAACCATTTGGCCAGGTGAGCCCTTTTATGCAGACTTTTGCCAGATTTCGATACCCAAAATTTTTGCGATTTTCACAGATTTTTTTTCAAAAGCCGATTCCAAAGCAGCTAATAGAGCTTTGCGATCGCAATCACTTCCAGAATCTGCCCCACGAAGTCTACTTTCATGATAAAGCACGAGGGACCTGCCAAAGTTAAACCATTTGGCCAGGAGAGCCCTTTTATGAAGGCATGTGCTCGATTTCGTCGCCAAATTTTTTTGTCGAATTTTACGACCTCTCATTTTTAAAAGTCGATTCCACAGCAACTATTAGAGCTTTGCGATCGCAATCACTTCCAGAATCTGCAAAAGATATTCTAGTTTCATAACAGACCAGCAGGTACCTGCCAAAGTTAAACCATTTGGCCAGGTGAGCCCTTTTATGCAGACTTTTGCCAGATTTCGATACCCAAAATTTTTGCGATTTTCACAGATTTTTTTTCAAAAGCCGATTCCAAAGCAGCTAATAGAGCTTTGCGATCGCAATCACTTCCAGAATCTGCCCCACGAAGTCTACTTTCATGATAAAGCACGAGGGACCTGCCAAAGTTAAACCATTTGGCCAGGAGAGCCCTTTTATGAAGGCATGTGCTCGATTTCGTCGCCAAATTTTTTTGTCGAATTTTACGACCTCTCATTTTTAAAAGTCGATTCCACAGCAACTATTAGAGCTTTGCGATCGCAATCACTTCCAGAATCTGCAAAAGATATTCTAGTTTCATAACAGACCAGCAGGTACCTGCCAAAGTTAAACCATTTGGCCAGGTGAGCCCTTTTATGCAGACTTTTGCCAGATTTCGATACCCAAAATTTTTGCGATTTTCACAGATTTTTTTTCAAAAGCCGATTCCAAAGCAGCTAATAGAGCTTTGCGATCGCAATCACTTCCAGAATCTGCCCCACGAAGTCTACTTTCATGATAAAGCACGAGGGACCTGCCAAAGTTAAACCATTTGGCCAGGAGAGCCCTTTTATGAAGGCATGTGCTCGATTTCGTCGCCAAATTTTTTTGTCGAATTTTACGACCTCTCATTTTTAAAAGTCGATTCCACAGCAACTATTAGAGCTTTGCGATCGCAATCACTTCCAGAATCTGCAAAAGATATTCTAGTTTCATAACAGACCAGCAGGTACCTGCCAAAGTTAAACCATTTGGCCAGGTGAGCCCTTTTATGCAGACTTTTGCCAGATTTCGATACCCAAAATTTTTGCGATTTTCACAGATTTTTTTTCAAAAGCCGATTCCAAAGCAGCTAATAGAGCTTTGCGATCGCAATCACTTCCAGAATCTGCCCCACGAAGTCTACTTTCATGATAAAGCACGAGGGACCTGCCAAAGTTAAACCATTTGGCCAGGAGAGCCCTTTTATGAAGGCATGTGCTCGATTTCGTCGCCAAATTTTTTTGTCGAATTTTACGACCTCTCATTTTTAAAAGTCGATTCCACAGCAACTATTAGAGCTTTGCGATCGCAATCACTTCCAGAATCTGCAAAAGATATTCTAGTTTCATAACAGACCAGCAGGTACCTGCCAAAGTTAAACCATTTGGCCAGGTGAGCCCTTTTATGCAGACTTTTGCCAGATTTCGATACCCAAAATTTTTGCGATTTTCACAGATTTTTTTTCAAAAGCCGATTCCAAAGCAGCTAATAGAGCTTTGCGATCGCAATCACTTCCAGAATCTGCCCCACGAAGTCTACTTTCATGATAAAGCACGAGGGACCTGCCAAAGTTAAACCATTTGGCCAGGAGAGCCCTTTTATGAAGGCATGTGCTCGATTTCGTCGCCAAATTTTTTTGTCGAATTTTACGACCTCTCATTTTTAAAAGTCGATTCCACAGCAACTATTAGAGCTTTGCGATCGCAATCACTTCCAGAATCTGCAAAAGATATTCTAGTTTCATAACAGACCAGCAGGTACCTGCCAAAGTTAAACCATTTGGCCAGGTGAGCCCTTTTATGCAGACTTTTGCCAGATTTCGATACCCAAAATTTTTGCGATTTTCACAGATTTTTTTTCAAAAGCCGATTCCAAAGCAGCTAATAGAGCTTTGCGATCGCAATCACTTCCAGAATCTGCCCCACGAAGTCTACTTTCATGATAAAGCACGAGGGACCTGCCAAAGTTAAACCATTTGGCCAGGAGAGCCCTTTTATGAAGGCATGTGCTCGATTTCGTCGCCAAATTTTTTTGTCGAATTTTACGACCTCTCATTTTTAAAAGTCGATTCCACAGCAACTATTAGAGCTTTGCGATCGCAATCACTTCCAGAATCTGCAAAAGATATTCTAGTTTCATAACAGACCAGCAGGTACCTGCCAAAGTTAAACCATTTGGCCAGGTGAGCCCTTTTATGCAGACTTTTGCCAGATTTCGATACCCAAAATTTTTGCGATTTTCACAGATTTTTTTTCAAAAGCCGATTCCAAAGCAGCTAATAGAGCTTTGCGATCGCAATCACTTCCAGAATCTGCCCCACGAAGTCTACTTTCATGATAAAGCACGAGGGACCTGCCAAAGTTAAACCATTTGGCCAGGAGAGCCCTTTTATGAAGGCATGTGCTCGATTTCGTCGCCAAATTTTTTTGTCGAATTTTACGACCTCTCATTTTTAAAAGTCGATTCCACAGCAACTATTAGAGCTTTGCGATCGCAATCACTTCCAGAATCTGCAAAAGATATTCTAGTTTCATAACAGACCAGCAGGTACCTGCCAAAGTTAAACCATTTGGCCAGGTGAGCCCTTTTATGCAGACTTTTGCCAGATTTCGATACCCAAAATTTTTGCGATTTTCACAGATTTTTTTTCAAAAGCCGATTCCAAAGCAGCTAATAGAGCTTTGCGATCGCAATCACTTCCAGAATCTGCCCCACGAAGTCTACTTTCATGATAAAGCACGAGGGACCTGCCAAAGTTAAACCATTTGGCCAGGAGAGCCCTTTTATGAAGGCATGTGCTCGATTTCGTCGCCAAATTTTTTTGTCGAATTTTACGACCTCTCATTTTTAAAAGTCGATTCCACAGCAACTATTAGAGCTTTGCGATCGCAATCACTTCCAGAATCTGCAAAAGATATTCTAGTTTCATAACAGACCAGCAGGTACCTGCCAAAGTTAAACCATTTGGCCAGGTGAGCCCTTTTATGCAGACTTTTGCCAGATTTCGATACCCAAAATTTTTGCGATTTTCACAGATTTTTTTTCAAAAGCCGATTCCAAAGCAGCTAATAGAGCTTTGCGATCGCAATCACTTCCAGAATCTGCCCCACGAAGTCTACTTTCATGATAAAGCACGAGGGACCTGCCAAAGTTAAACCATTTGGCCAGGAGAGCCCTTTTATGAAGGCATGTGCTCGATTTCGTCGCCAAATTTTTTTGTCGAATTTTACGACCTCTCATTTTTAAAAGTCGATTCCACAGCAACTATTAGAGCTTTGCGATCGCAATCACTTCCAGAATCTGCAAAAGATATTCTAGTTTCATAACAGACCAGCAGGTACCTGCCAAAGTTAAACCATTTGGCCAGGTGAGCCCTTTTATGCAGACTTTTGCCAGATTTCGATACCCAAAATTTTTGCGATTTTCACAGATTTTTTTTCAAAAGCCGATTCCAAAGCAGCTAATAGAGCTTTGCGATCGCAATCACTTCCAGAATCTGCCCCACGAAGTCTACTTTCATGATAAAGCACGAGGGACCTGCCAAAGTTAAACCATTTGGCCAGGAGAGCCCTTTTATGAAGGCATGTGCTCGATTTCGTCGCCAAATTTTTTTGTCGAATTTTACGACCTCTCATTTTTAAAAGTCGATTCCACAGCAACTATTAGAGCTTTGCGATCGCAATCACTTCCAGAATCTGCAAAAGATATTCTAGTTTCATAACAGACCAGCAGGTACCTGCCAAAGTTAAACCATTTGGCCAGGTGAGCCCTTTTATGCAGACTTTTGCCAGATTTCGATACCCAAAATTTTTGCGATTTTCACAGATTTTTTTTCAAAAGCCGATTCCAAAGCAGCTAATAGAGCTTTGCGATCGCAATCACTTCCAGAATCTGCCCCACGAAGTCTACTTTCATGATAAAGCACGAGGGACCTGCCAAAGTTAAACCATTTGGCCAGGAGAGCCCTTTTATGAAGGCATGTGCTCGATTTCGTCGCCAAATTTTTTTGTCGAATTTTACGACCTCTCATTTTTAAAAGTCGATTCCACAGCAACTATTAGAGCTTTGCGATCGCAATCACTTCCAGAATCTGCAAAAGATATTCTAGTTTCATAACAGACCAGCAGGTACCTGCCAAAGTTAAACCATTTGGCCAGGTGAGCCCTTTTATGCAGACTTTTGCCAGATTTCGATACCCAAAATTTTTGCGATTTTCACAGATTTTTTTTCAAAAGCCGATTCCAAAGCAGCTAATAGAGCTTTGCGATCGCAATCACTTCCAGAATCTGCCCCACGAAGTCTACTTTCATGATAAAGCACGAGGGACCTGCCAAAGTTAAACCATTTGGCCAGGAGAGCCCTTTTATGAAGGCATGTGCTCGATTTCGTCGCCAAATTTTTTTGTCGAATTTTACGACCTCTCATTTTTAAAAGTCGATTCCACAGCAACTATTAGAGCTTTGCGATCGCAATCACTTCCAGAATCTGCAAAAGATATTCTAGTTTCATAACAGACCAGCAGGTACCTGCCAAAGTTAAACCATTTGGCCAGGTGAGCCCTTTTATGCAGACTTTTGCCAGATTTCGATACCCAAAATTTTTGCGATTTTCACAGATTTTTTTTCAAAAGCCGATTCCAAAGCAGCTAATAGAGCTTTGCGATCGCAATCACTTCCAGAATCTGCCCCACGAAGTCTACTTTCATGATAAAGCACGAGGGACCTGCCAAAGTTAAACCATTTGGCCAGGAGAGCCCTTTTATGAAGGCATGTGCTCGATTTCGTCGCCAAATTTTTTTGTCGAATTTTACGACCTCTCATTTTTAAAAGTCGATTCCACAGCAACTATTAGAGCTTTGCGATCGCAATCACTTCCAGAATCTGCAAAAGATATTCTAGTTTCATAACAGACCAGCAGGTACCTGCCAAAGTTAAACCATTTGGCCAGGTGAGCCCTTTTATGCAGACTTTTGCCAGATTTCGATACCCAAAATTTTTGCGATTTTCACAGATTTTTTTTCAAAAGCCGATTCCAAAGCAGCTAATAGAGCTTTGCGATCGCAATCACTTCCAGAATCTGCCCCACGAAGTCTACTTTCATGATAAAGCACGAGGGACCTGCCAAAGTTAAACCATTTGGCCAGGAGAGCCCTTTTATGAAGGCATGTGCTCGATTTCGTCGCCAAATTTTTTTGTCGAATTTTACGACCTCTCATTTTTAAAAGTCGATTCCACAGCAACTATTAGAGCTTTGCGATCGCAATCACTTCCAGAATCTGCAAAAGATATTCTAGTTTCATAACAGACCAGCAGGTACCTGCCAAAGTTAAACCATTTGGCCAGGTGAGCCCTTTTATGCAGACTTTTGCCAGATTTCGATACCCAAAATTTTTGCGATTTTCACAGATTTTTTTTCAAAAGCCGATTCCAAAGCAGCTAATAGAGCTTTGCGATCGCAATCACTTCCAGAATCTGCCCCACGAAGTCTACTTTCATGATAAAGCACGAGGGACCTGCCAAAGTTAAACCATTTGGCCAGGAGAGCCCTTTTATGAAGGCATGTGCTCGATTTCGTCGCCAAATTTTTTTGTCGAATTTTACGACCTCTCATTTTTAAAAGTCGATTCCACAGCAACTATTAGAGCTTTGCGATCGCAATCACTTCCAGAATCTGCAAAAGATATTCTAGTTTCATAACAGACCAGCAGGTACCTGCCAAAGTTAAACCATTTGGCCAGGTGAGCCCTTTTATGCAGACTTTTGCCAGATTTCGATACCCAAAATTTTTGCGATTTTCACAGATTTTTTTTCAAAAGCCGATTCCAAAGCAGCTAATAGAGCTTTGCGATCGCAATCACTTCCAGAATCTGCCCCACGAAGTCTACTTTCATGATAAAGCACGAGGGACCTGCCAAAGTTAAACCATTTGGCCAGGAGAGCCCTTTTATGAAGGCATGTGCTCGATTTCGTCGCCAAATTTTTTTGTCGAATTTTACGACCTCTCATTTTTAAAAGTCGATTCCACAGCAACTATTAGAGCTTTGCGATCGCAATCACTTCCAGAATCTGCAAAAGATATTCTAGTTTCATAACAGACCAGCAGGTACCTGCCAAAGTTAAACCATTTGGCCAGGTGAGCCCTTTTATGCAGACTTTTGCCAGATTTCGATACCCAAAATTTTTGCGATTTTCACAGATTTTTTTTCAAAAGCCGATTCCAAAGCAGCTAATAGAGCTTTGCGATCGCAATCACTTCCAGAATCTGCCCCACGAAGTCTACTTTCATGATAAAGCACGAGGGACCTGCCAAAGTTAAACCATTTGGCCAGGAGAGCCCTTTTATGAAGGCATGTGCTCGATTTCGTCGCCAAATTTTTTTGTCGAATTTTACGACCTCTCATTTTTAAAAGTCGATTCCACAGCAACTATTAGAGCTTTGCGATCGCAATCACTTCCAGAATCTGCAAAAGATATTCTAGTTTCATAACAGACCAGCAGGTACCTGCCAAAGTTAAACCATTTGGCCAGGTGAGCCCTTTTATGCAGACTTTTGCCAGATTTCGATACCCAAAATTTTTGCGATTTTCACAGATTTTTTTTCAAAAGCCGATTCCAAAGCAGCTAATAGAGCTTTGCGATCGCAATCACTTCCAGAATCTGCCCCACGAAGTCTACTTTCATGATAAAGCACGAGGGACCTGCCAAAGTTAAACCATTTGGCCAGGAGAGCCCTTTTATGAAGGCATGTGCTCGATTTCGTCGCCAAATTTTTTTGTCGAATTTTACGACCTCTCATTTTTAAAAGTCGATTCCACAGCAACTATTAGAGCTTTGCGATCGCAATCACTTCCAGAATCTGCAAAAGATATTCTAGTTTCATAACAGACCAGCAGGTACCTGCCAAAGTTAAACCATTTGGCCAGGTGAGCCCTTTTATGCAGACTTTTGCCAGATTTCGATACCCAAAATTTTTGCGATTTTCACAGATTTTTTTTCAAAAGCCGATTCCAAAGCAGCTAATAGAGCTTTGCGATCGCAATCACTTCCAGAATCTGCCCCACGAAGTCTACTTTCATGATAAAGCACGAGGGACCTGCCAAAGTTAAACCATTTGGCCAGGAGAGCCCTTTTATGAAGGCATGTGCTCGATTTCGTCGCCAAATTTTTTTGTCGAATTTTACGACCTCTCATTTTTAAAAGTCGATTCCACAGCAACTATTAGAGCTTTGCGATCGCAATCACTTCCAGAATCTGCAAAAGATATTCTAGTTTCATAACAGACCAGCAGGTACCTGCCAAAGTTAAACCATTTGGCCAGGTGAGCCCTTTTATGCAGACTTTTGCCAGATTTCGATACCCAAAATTTTTGCGATTTTCACAGATTTTTTTTCAAAAGCCGATTCCAAAGCAGCTAATAGAGCTTTGCGATCGCAATCACTTCCAGAATCTGCCCCACGAAGTCTACTTTCATGATAAAGCACGAGGGACCTGCCAAAGTTAAACCATTTGGCCAGGAGAGCCCTTTTATGAAGGCATGTGCTCGATTTCGTCGCCAAATTTTTTTGTCGAATTTTACGACCTCTCATTTTTAAAAGTCGATTCCACAGCAACTATTAGAGCTTTGCGATCGCAATCACTTCCAGAATCTGCAAAAGATATTCTAGTTTCATAACAGACCAGCAGGTACCTGCCAAAGTTAAACCATTTGGCCAGGTGAGCCCTTTTATGCAGACTTTTGCCAGATTTCGATACCCAAAATTTTTGCGATTTTCACAGATTTTTTTTCAAAAGCCGATTCCAAAGCAGCTAATAGAGCTTTGCGATCGCAATCACTTCCAGAATCTGCCCCACGAAGTCTACTTTCATGATAAAGCACGAGGGACCTGCCAAAGTTAAACCATTTGGCCAGGAGAGCCCTTTTATGAAGGCATGTGCTCGATTTCGTCGCCAAATTTTTTTGTCGAATTTTACGACCTCTCATTTTTAAAAGTCGATTCCACAGCAACTATTAGAGCTTTGCGATCGCAATCACTTCCAGAATCTGCAAAAGATATTCTAGTTTCATAACAGACCAGCAGGTACCTGCCAAAGTTAAACCATTTGGCCAGGTGAGCCCTTTTATGCAGACTTTTGCCAGATTTCGATACCCAAAATTTTTGCGATTTTCACAGATTTTTTTTCAAAAGCCGATTCCAAAGCAGCTAATAGAGCTTTGCGATCGCAATCACTTCCAGAATCTGCCCCACGAAGTCTACTTTCATGATAAAGCACGAGGGACCTGCCAAAGTTAAACCATTTGGCCAGGAGAGCCCTTTTATGAAGGCATGTGCTCGATTTCGTCGCCAAATTTTTTTGTCGAATTTTACGACCTCTCATTTTTAAAAGTCGATTCCACAGCAACTATTAGACGCTTTGCGATCGCAATCACTTCCAGAATCTGCAAAAGATATTCTAGTTTCATAACAGACCAGCAGGTACCTGCCAAAGTTAAACCATTTGGCCAGGTGAGCCCTTTTATGCAGACTTTTGCCAGATTTCGATACCCAAAATTTTTGCGATTTTCACAGATTTTTTTTCAAAAGCCGATTCCAAAGCAGCTAATAGAGCTTTGCGATCGCAATCACTTCCAGAATCTGCCCCACGAAGTCTACTTTCATGATAAAGCACGAGGGACCTGCCAAAGTTAAACCATTTGGCCAGGAGAGCCCTTTTATGAAGGCATGTGCTCGATTTCGTCGCCAAATTTTTTTGTCGAATTTTACGACCTCTCATTTTTAAAAGTCGATTCCACAGCAACTATTAGAGCTTTGCGATCGCAATCACTTCCAGAATCTGCAAAAGATATTCTAGTTTCATAACAGACCAGCAGGTACCTGCCAAAGTTAAACCATTTGGCCAGGTGAGCCCTTTTATGCAGACTTTTGCCAGATTTCGATACCCAAAATTTTTGCGATTTTCACAGATTTTTTTTCAAAAGCCGATTCCAAAGCAGCTAATAGAGCTTTGCGATCGCAATCACTTCCAGAATCTGCCCCACGAAGTCTACTTTCATGATAAAGCACGAGGGACCTGCCAAAGTTAAACCATTTGGCCAGGAGAGCCCTTTTATGAAGGCATGTGCTCGATTTCGTCGCCAAATTTTTTTGTCGAATTTTACGACCTCTCATTTTTAAAAGTCGATTCCACAGCAACTATTAGAGCTTTGCGATCGCAATCACTTCCAGAATCTGCAAAAGATATTCTAGTTTCATAACAGACCAGCAGGTACCTGCCAAAGTTAAACCATTTGGCCAGGTGAGCCCTTTTATGCAGACTTTTGCCAGATTTCGATACCCAAAATTTTTGCGATTTTCACAGATTTTTTTTCAAAAGCCGATTCCAAAGCAGCTAATAGAGCTTTGCGATCGCAATCACTTCCAGAATCTGCCCCACGAAGTCTACTTTCATGATAAAGCACGAGGGACCTGCCAAAGTTAAACCATTTGGCCAGGAGAGCCCTTTTATGAAGGCATGTGCTCGATTTCGTCGCCAAATTTTTTTGTCGAATTTTACGACCTCTCATTTTTAAAAGTCGATTCCACAGCAACTATTAGAGCTTTGCGATCGCAATCACTTCCAGAATCTGCAAAAGATATTCTAGTTTCATAACAGACCAGCAGGTACCTGCCAAAGTTAAACCATTTGGCCAGGTGAGCCCTTTTATGCAGACTTTTGCCAGATTTCGATACCCAAAATTTTTGCGATTTTCACAGATTTTTTTTCAAAAGCCGATTCCAAAGCAGCTAATAGAGCTTTGCGATCGCAATCACTTCCAGAATCTGCCCCACGAAGTCTACTTTCATGATAAAGCACGAGGGACCTGCCAAAGTTAAACCATTTGGCCAGGAGAGCCCTTTTATGAAGGCATGTGCTCGATTTCGTCGCCAAATTTTTTTGTCGAATTTTACGACCTCTCATTTTTAAAAGTCGATTCCACAGCAACTATTAGAGCTTTGCGATCGCAATCACTTCCAGAATCTGCAAAAGATATTCTAGTTTCATAACAGACCAGCAGGTACCTGCCAAAGTTAAACCATTTGGCCAGGTGAGCCCTTTTATGCAGACTTTTGCCAGATTTCGATACCCAAAATTTTTGCGATTTTCACAGATTTTTTTTCAAAAGCCGATTCCAAAGCAGCTAATAGAGCTTTGCGATCGCAATCACTTCCAGAATCTGCCCCACGAAGTCTACTTTCATGATAAAGCACGAGGGACCTGCCAAAGTTAAACCATTTGGCCAGGAGAGCCCTTTTATGAAGGCATGTGCTCGATTTCGTCGCCAAATTTTTTTGTCGAATTTTACGACCTCTCATTTTTAAAAGTCGATTCCACAGCAACTATTAGAGCTTTGCGATCGCAATCACTTCCAGAATCTGCAAAAGATATTCTAGTTTCATAACAGACCAGCAGGTACCTGCCAAAGTTAAACCATTTGGCCAGGTGAGCCCTTTTATGCAGACTTTTGCCAGATTTCGATACCCAAAATTTTTGCGATTTTCACAGATTTTTTTTCAAAAGCCGATTCCAAAGCAGCTAATAGAGCTTTGCGATCGCAATCACTTCCAGAATCTGCCCCACGAAGTCTACTTTCATGATAAAGCACGAGGGACCTGCCAAAGTTAAACCATTTGGCCAGGAGAGCCCTTTTATGAAGGCATGTGCTCGATTTCGTCGCCAAATTTTTTTGTCGAATTTTACGACCTCTCATTTTTAAAAGTCGATTCCACAGCAACTATTAGAGCTTTGCGATCGCAATCACTTCCAGAATCTGCAAAAGATATTCTAGTTTCATAACAGACCAGCAGGTACCTGCCAAAGTTAAACCATTTGGCCAGGTGAGCCCTTTTATGCAGACTTTTGCCAGATTTCGATACCCAAAATTTTTGCGATTTTCACAGATTTTTTTTCAAAAGCCGATTCCAAAGCAGCTAATAGAGCTTTGCGATCGCAATCACTTCCAGAATCTGCCCCACGAAGTCTACTTTCATGATAAAGCACGAGGGACCTGCCAAAGTTAAACCATTTGGCCAGGAGAGCCCTTTTATGAAGGCATGTGCTCGATTTCGTCGCCAAATTTTTTTGTCGAATTTTACGACCTCTCATTTTTAAAAGTCGATTCCACAGCAACTATTAGAGCTTTGCGATCGCAATCACTTCCAGAATCTGCAAAAGATATTCTAGTTTCATAACAGACCAGCAGGTACCTGCCAAAGTTAAACCATTTGGCCAGGTGAGCCCTTTTATGCAGACTTTTGCCAGATTTCGATACCCAAAATTTTTGCGATTTTCACAGATTTTTTTTCAAAAGCCGATTCCAAAGCAGCTAATAGAGCTTTGCGATCGCAATCACTTCCAGAATCTGCCCCACGAAGTCTACTTTCATGATAAAGCACGAGGGACCTGCCAAAGTTAAACCATTTGGCCAGGAGAGCCCTTTTATGAAGGCATGTGCTCGATTTCGTCGCCAAATTTTTTTGTCGAATTTTACGACCTCTCATTTTTAAAAGTCGATTCCACAGCAACTATTAGAGCTTTGCGATCGCAATCACTTCCAGAATCTGCAAAAGATATTCTAGTTTCATAACAGACCAGCAGGTACCTGCCAAAGTTAAACCATTTGGCCAGGTGAGCCCTTTTATGCAGACTTTTGCCAGATTTCGATACCCAAAATTTTTGCGATTTTCACAGATTTTTTTTCAAAAGCCGATTCCAAAGCAGCTAATAGAGCTTTGCGATCGCAATCACTTCCAGAATCTGCCCCACGAAGTCTACTTTCATGATAAAGCACGAGGGACCTGCCAAAGTTAAACCATTTGGCCAGGAGAGCCCTTTTATGAAGGCATGTGCTCGATTTCGTCGCCAAATTTTTTTGTCGAATTTTACGACCTCTCATTTTTAAAAGTCGATTCCACAGCAACTATTAGAGCTTTGCGATCGCAATCACTTCCAGAATCTGCAAAAGATATTCTAGTTTCATAACAGACCAGCAGGTACCTGCCAAAGTTAAACCATTTGGCCAGGTGAGCCCTTTTATGCAGACTTTTGCCAGATTTCGATACCCAAAATTTTTGCGATTTTCACAGATTTTTTTTCAAAAGCCGATTCCAAAGCAGCTAATAGAGCTTTGCGATCGCAATCACTTCCAGAATCTGCCCCACGAAGTCTACTTTCATGATAAAGCACGAGGGACCTGCCAAAGTTAAACCATTTGGCCAGGAGAGCCCTTTTATGAAGGCATGTGCTCGATTTCGTCGCCAAATTTTTTTGTCGAATTTTACGACCTCTCATTTTTAAAAGTCGATTCCACAGCAACTATTAGAGCTTTGCGATCGCAATCACTTCCAGAATCTGCAAAAGATATTCTAGTTTCATAACAGACCAGCAGGTACCTGCCAAAGTTAAACCATTTGGCCAGGTGAGCCCTTTTATGCAGACTTTTGCCAGATTTCGATACCCAAAATTTTTGCGATTTTCACAGATTTTTTTTCAAAAGCCGATTCCAAAGCAGCTAATAGAGCTTTGCGATCGCAATCACTTCCAGAATCTGCCCCACGAAGTCTACTTTCATGATAAAGCACGAGGGACCTGCCAAAGTTAAACCATTTGGCCAGGAGAGCCCTTTTATGAAGGCATGTGCTCGATTTCGTCGCCAAATTTTTTTGTCGAATTTTACGACCTCTCATTTTTAAAAGTCGATTCCACAGCAACTATTAGAGCTTTGCGATCGCAATCACTTCCAGAATCTGCAAAAGATATTCTAGTTTCATAACAGACCAGCAGGTACCTGCCAAAGTTAAACCATTTGGCCAGGTGAGCCCTTTTATGCAGACTTTTGCCAGATTTCGATACCCAAAATTTTTGCGATTTTCACAGATTTTTTTTCAAAAGCCGATTCCAAAGCAGCTAATAGAGCTTTGCGATCGCAATCACTTCCAGAATCTGCCCCACGAAGTCTACTTTCATGATAAAGCACGAGGGACCTGCCAAAGTTAAACCATTTGGCCAGGAGAGCCCTTTTATGAAGGCATGTGCTCGATTTCGTCGCCAAATTTTTTTGTCGAATTTTACGACCTCTCATTTTTAAAAGTCGATTCCACAGCAACTATTAGAGCTTTGCGATCGCAATCACTTCCAGAATCTGCAAAAGATATTCTAGTTTCATAACAGACCAGCAGGTACCTGCCAAAGTTAAACCATTTGGCCAGGTGAGCCCTTTTATGCAGACTTTTGCCAGATTTCGATACCCAAAATTTTTGCGATTTTCACAGATTTTTTTTCAAAAGCCGATTCCAAAGCAGCTAATAGAGCTTTGCGATCGCAATCACTTCCAGAATCTGCCCCACGAAGTCTACTTTCATGATAAAGCACGAGGGACCTGCCAAAGTTAAACCATTTGGCCAGGAGAGCCCTTTTATGAAGGCATGTGCTCGATTTCGTCGCCAAATTTTTTTGTCGAATTTTACGACCTCTCATTTTTAAAAGTCGATTCCACAGCAACTATTAGAGCTTTGCGATCGCAATCACTTCCAGAATCTGCAAAAGATATTCTAGTTTCATAACAGACCAGCAGGTACCTGCCAAAGTTAAACCATTTGGCCAGGTGAGCCCTTTTATGCAGACTTTTGCCAGATTTCGATACCCAAAATTTTTGCGATTTTCACAGATTTTTTTTCAAAAGCCGATTCCAAAGCAGCTAATAGAGCTTTGCGATCGCAATCACTTCCAGAATCTGCCCCACGAAGTCTACTTTCATGATAAAGCACGAGGGACCTGCCAAAGTTAAACCATTTGGCCAGGAGAGCCCTTTTATGAAGGCATGTGCTCGATTTCGTCGCCAAATTTTTTTGTCGAATTTTACGACCTCTCATTTTTAAAAGTCGATTCCCAGCAACTATTAGAGCTTTGCGATCGCAATCACTTCCAGAATCTGCAAAAGATATTCTAGTTTCATAACAGACCAGCAGGTACCTGCCAAAGTTAAACCATTTGGCCAGGTGAGCCCTTTTATGCAGACTTTTGCCAGATTTCGATACCCAAAATTTTTGCGATTTTCACAGATTTTTTTTCAAAAGCCGATTCCAAAGCAGCTAATAGAGCTTTGCGATCGCAATCACTTCCAGAATCTGCCCCACGAAGTCTACTTTCATGATAAAGCACGAGGGACCTGCCAAAGTTAAACCATTTGGCCAGGAGAGCCCTTTTATGAAGGCATGTGCTCGATTTCGTCGCCAAATTTTTTTGTCGAATTTTACGACCTCTCATTTTTAAAAGTCGATTCCACAGCAACTATTAGAGCTTTGCGATCGCAATCACTTCCAGAATCTGCAAAAGATATTCTAGTTTCATAACAGACCAGCAGGTACCTGCCAAAGTTAAACCATTTGGCCAGGTGAGCCCTTTTATGCAGACTTTTGCCAGATTTCGATACCCAAAATTTTTGCGATTTTCACAGATTTTTTTTCAAAAGCCGATTCCAAAGCAGCTAATAGAGCTTTGCGATCGCAATCACTTCCAGAATCTGCCCCACGAAGTCTACTTTCATGATAAAGCACGAGGGACCTGCCAAAGTTAAACCATTTGGCCAGGAGAGCCCTTTTATGAAGGCATGTGCTCGATTTCGTCGCCAAATTTTTTTGTCGAATTTTACGACCTCTCATTTTTAAAAGTCGATTCCACAGCAACTATTAGAGCTTTGCGATCGCAATCACTTCCAGAATCTGCAAAAGATATTCTAGTTTCATAACAGACCAGCAGGTACCTGCCAAAGTTAAACCATTTGGCCAGGTGAGCCCTTTTATGCAGACTTTTGCCAGATTTCGATACCCAAAATTTTTGCGATTTTCACAGATTTTTTTTCAAAAGCCGATTCCAAAGCAGCTAATAGAGCTTTGCGATCGCAATCACTTCCAGAATCTGCCCCACGAAGTCTACTTTCATGATAAAGCACGAGGGACCTGCCAAAGTTAAACCATTTGGCCAGGAGAGCCCTTTTATGAAGGCATGTGCTCGATTTCGTCGCCAAATTTTTTTGTCGAATTTTACGACCTCTCATTTTTAAAAGTCGATTCCACAGCAACTATTAGAGCTTTGCGATCGCAATCACTTCCAGAATCTGCAAAAGATATTCTAGTTTCATAACAGACCAGCAGGTACCTGCCAAAGTTAAACCATTTGGCCAGGTGAGCCCTTTTATGCAGACTTTTGCCAGATTTCGATACCCAAAATTTTTGCGATTTTCACAGATTTTTTTTCAAAAGCCGATTCCAAAGCAGCTAATAGAGCTTTGCGATCGCAATCACTTCCAGAATCTGCCCCACGAAGTCTACTTTCATGATAAAGCACGAGGGACCTGCCAAAGTTAAACCATTTGGCCAGGAGAGCCCTTTTATGAAGGCATGTGCTCGATTTCGTCGCCAAATTTTTTTGTCGAATTTTACGACCTCTCATTTTTAAAAGTCGATTCCACAGCAACTATTAGAGCTTTGCGATCGCAATCACTTCCAGAATCTGCAAAAGATATTCTAGTTTCATAACAGACCAGCAGGTACCTGCCAAAGTTAAACCATTTGGCCAGGTGAGCCCTTTTATGCAGACTTTTGCCAGATTTCGATACCCAAAATTTTTGCGATTTTCACAGATTTTTTTTCAAAAGCCGATTCCAAAGCAGCTAATAGAGCTTTGCGATCGCAATCACTTCCAGAATCTGCCCCACGAAGTCTACTTTCATGATAAAGCACGAGGGACCTGCCAAAGTTAAACCATTTGGCCAGGAGAGCCCTTTTATGAAGGCATGTGCTCGATTTCGTCGCCAAATTTTTTTGTCGAATTTTACGACCTCTCATTTTTAAAAGTCGATTCCACAGCAACTATTAGAGCTTTGCGATCGCAATCACTTCCAGAATCTGCAAAAGATATTCTAGTTTCATAACAGACCAGCAGGTACCTGCCAAAGTTAAACCATTTGGCCAGGTGAGCCCTTTTATGCAGACTTTTGCCAGATTTCGATACCCAAAATTTTTGCGATTTTCACAGATTTTTTTTCAAAAGCCGATTCCAAAGCAGCTAATAGAGCTTTGCGATCGCAATCACTTCCAGAATCTGCCCCACGAAGTCTACTTTCATGATAAAGCACGAGGGACCTGCCAAAGTTAAACCATTTGGCCAGGAGAGCCCTTTTATGAAGGCATGTGCTCGATTTCGTCGCCAAATTTTTTTGTCGAATTTTACGACCTCTCATTTTTAAAAGTCGATTCCACAGCAACTATTAGAGCTTTGCGATCGCAATCACTTCCAGAATCTGCAAAAGATATTCTAGTTTCATAACAGACCAGCAGGTACCTGCCAAAGTTAAACCATTTGGCCAGGTGAGCCCTTTTATGCAGACTTTTGCCAGATTTCGATACCCAAAATTTTTGCGATTTTCACAGATTTTTTTTCAAAAGCCGATTCCAAAGCAGCTAATAGAGCTTTGCGATCGCAATCACTTCCAGAATCTGCCCCACGAAGTCTACTTTCATGATAAAGCACGAGGGACCTGCCAAAGTTAAACCATTTGGCCAGGAGAGCCCTTTTATGAAGGCATGTGCTCGATTTCGTCGCCAAATTTTTTTGTCGAATTTTACGACCTCTCATTTTTAAAAGTCGATTCCACAGCAACTATTAGAGCTTTGCGATCGCAATCACTTCCAGAATCTGCAAAAGATATTCTAGTTTCATAACAGACCAGCAGGTACCTGCCAAAGTTAAACCATTTGGCCAGGTGAGCCCTTTTATGCAGACTTTTGCCAGATTTCGATACCCAAAATTTTTGCGATTTTCACAGATTTTTTTTCAAAAGCCGATTCCAAAGCAGCTAATAGAGCTTTGCGATCGCAATCACTTCCAGAATCTGCCCCACGAAGTCTACTTTCATGATAAAGCACGAGGGACCTGCCAAAGTTAAACCATTTGGCCAGGAGAGCCCTTTTATGAAGGCATGTGCTCGATTTCGTCGCCAAATTTTTTTGTCGAATTTTACGACCTCTCATTTTTAAAAGTCGATTCCACAGCAACTATTAGAGCTTTGCGATCGCAATCACTTCCAGAATCTGCAAAAGATATTCTAGTTTCATAACAGACCAGCAGGTACCTGCCAAAGTTAAACCATTTGGCCAGGTGAGCCCTTTTATGCAGACTTTTGCCAGATTTCGATACCCAAAATTTTTGCGATTTTCACAGATTTTTTTTCAAAAGCCGATTCCAAAGCAGCTAATAGAGCTTTGCGATCGCAATCACTTCCAGAATCTGCCCCACGAAGTCTACTTTCATGATAAAGCACGAGGGACCTGCCAAAGTTAAACCATTTGGCCAGGAGAGCCCTTTTATGAAGGCATGTGCTCGATTTCGTCGCCAAATTTTTTTGTCGAATTTTACGACCTCTCATTTTTAAAAGTCGATTCCACAGCAACTATTAGAGCTTTGCGATCGCAATCACTTCCAGAATCTGCAAAAGATATTCTAGTTTCATAACAGACCAGCAGGTACCTGCCAAAGTTAAACCATTTGGCCAGGTGAGCCCTTTTATGCAGACTTTTGCCAGATTTCGATACCCAAAATTTTTGCGATTTTCACAGATTTTTTTTCAAAAGCCGATTCCAAAGCAGCTAATAGAGCTTTGCGATCGCAATCACTTCCAGAATCTGCCCCACGAAGTCTACTTTCATGATAAAGCACGAGGGACCTGCCAAAGTTAAACCATTTGGCCAGGAGAGCCCTTTTATGAAGGCATGTGCTCGATTTCGTCGCCAAATTTTTTTGTCGAATTTTACGACCTCTCATTTTTAAAAGTCGATTCCACAGCAACTATTAGAGCTTTGCGATCGCAATCACTTCCAGAATCTGCAAAAGATATTCTAGTTTCATAACAGACCAGCAGGTACCTGCCAAAGTTAAACCATTTGGCCAGGTGAGCCCTTTTATGCAGACTTTTGCCAGATTTCGATACCCAAAATTTTTGCGATTTTCACAGATTTTTTTTCAAAAGCCGATTCCAAAGCAGCTAATAGAGCTTTGCGATCGCAATCACTTCCAGAATCTGCCCCACGAAGTCTACTTTCATGATAAAGCACGAGGGACCTGCCAAAGTTAAACCATTTGGCCAGGAGAGCCCTTTTATGAAGGCATGTGCTCGATTTCGTCGCCAAATTTTTTTGTCGAATTTTACGACCTCTCATTTTTAAAAGTCGATTCCACAGCAACTATTAGAGCTTTGCGATCGCAATCACTTCCAGAATCTGCAAAAGATATTCTAGTTTCATAACAGACCAGCAGGTACCTGCCAAAGTTAAACCATTTGGCCAGGTGAGCCCTTTTATGCAGACTTTTGCCAGATTTCGATACCCAAAATTTTTGCGATTTTCACAGATTTTTTTTCAAAAGCCGATTCCAAAGCAGCTAATAGAGCTTTGCGATCGCAATCACTTCCAGAATCTGCCCCACGAAGTCTACTTTCATGATAAAGCACGAGGGACCTGCCAAAGTTAAACCATTTGGCCAGGAGAGCCCTTTTATGAAGGCATGTGCTCGATTTCGTCGCCAAATTTTTTTGTCGAATTTTACGACCTCTCATTTTTAAAAGTCGATTCCACAGCAACTATTAGAGCTTTGCGATCGCAATCACTTCCAGAATCTGCAAAAGATATTCTAGTTTCATAACAGACCAGCAGGTACCTGCCAAAGTTAAACCATTTGGCCAGGTGAGCCCTTTTATGCAGACTTTTGCCAGATTTCGATACCCAAAATTTTTGCGATTTTCACAGATTTTTTTTCAAAAGCCGATTCCAAAGCAGCTAATAGAGCTTTGCGATCGCAATCACTTCCAGAATCTGCCCCACGAAGTCTACTTTCATGATAAAGCACGAGGGACCTGCCAAAGTTAAACCATTTGGCCAGGAGAGCCCTTTTATGAAGGCATGTGCTCGATTTCGTCGCCAAATTTTTTTGTCGAATTTTACGACCTCTCATTTTTAAAAGTCGATTCCACAGCAACTATTAGAGCTTTGCGATCGCAATCACTTCCAGAATCTGCAAAAGATATTCTAGTTTCATAACAGACCAGCAGGTACCTGCCAAAGTTAAACCATTTGGCCAGGTGAGCCCTTTTATGCAGACTTTTGCCAGATTTCGATACCCAAAATTTTTGCGATTTTCACAGATTTTTTTTCAAAAGCCGATTCCAAAGCAGCTAATAGAGCTTTGCGATCGCAATCACTTCCAGAATCTGCCCCACGAAGTCTACTTTCATGATAAAGCACGAGGGACCTGCCAAAGTTAAACCATTTGGCCAGGAGAGCCCTTTTATGAAGGCATGTGCTCGATTTCGTCGCCAAATTTTTTTGTCGAATTTTACGACCTCTCATTTTTAAAAGTCGATTCCACAGCAACTATTAGAGCTTTGCGATCGCAATCACTTCCAGAATCTGCAAAAGATATTCTAGTTTCATAACAGACCAGCAGGTACCTGCCAAAGTTAAACCATTTGGCCAGGTGAGCCCTTTTATGCAGACTTTTGCCAGATTTCGATACCCAAAATTTTTGCGATTTTCACAGATTTTTTTTCAAAAGCCGATTCCAAAGCAGCTAATAGAGCTTTGCGATCGCAATCACTTCCAGAATCTGCCCCACGAAGTCTACTTTCATGATAAAGCACGAGGGACCTGCCAAAGTTAAACCATTTGGCCAGGAGAGCCCTTTTATGAAGGCATGTGCTCGATTTCGTCGCCAAATTTTTTTGTCGAATTTTACGACCTCTCATTTTTAAAAGTCGATTCCACAGCAACTATTAGAGCTTTGCGATCGCAATCACTTCCAGAATCTGCAAAAGATATTCTAGTTTCATAACAGACCAGCAGGTACCTGCCAAAGTTAAACCATTTGGCCAGGTGAGCCCTTTTATGCAGACTTTTGCCAGATTTCGATACCCAAAATTTTTGCGATTTTCACAGATTTTTTTTCAAAAGCCGATTCCAAAGCAGCTAATAGAGCTTTGCGATCGCAATCACTTCCAGAATCTGCCCCACGAAGTCTACTTTCATGATAAAGCACGAGGGACCTGCCAAAGTTAAACCATTTGGCCAGGAGAGCCCTTTTATGAAGGCATGTGCTCGATTTCGTCGCCAAATTTTTTTGTCGAATTTTACGACCTCTCATTTTTAAAAGTCGATTCCACAGCAACTATTAGAGCTTTGCGATCGCAATCACTTCCAGAATCTGCAAAAGATATTCTAGTTTCATAACAGACCAGCAGGTACCTGCCAAAGTTAAACCATTTGGCCAGGTGAGCCCTTTTATGCAGACTTTTGCCAGATTTCGATACCCAAAATTTTTGCGATTTTCACAGATTTTTTTTCAAAAGCCGATTCCAAAGCAGCTAATAGAGCTTTGCGATCGCAATCACTTCCAGAATCTGCCCCACGAAGTCTACTTTCATGATAAAGCACGAGGGACCTGCCAAAGTTAAACCATTTGGCCAGGAGAGCCCTTTTATGAAGGCATGTGCTCGATTTCGTCGCCAAATTTTTTTGTCGAATTTTACGACCTCTCATTTTTAAAAGTCGATTCCACAGCAACTATTAGAGCTTTGCGATCGCAATCACTTCCAGAATCTGCAAAAGATATTCTAGTTTCATAACAGACCAGCAGGTACCTGCCAAAGTTAAACCATTTGGCCAGGTGAGCCCTTTTATGCAGACTTTTGCCAGATTTCGATACCCAAAATTTTTGCGATTTTCACAGATTTTTTTTCAAAAGCCGATTCCAAAGCAGCTAATAGAGCTTTGCGATCGCAATCACTTCCAGAATCTGCCCCACGAAGTCTACTTTCATGATAAAGCACGAGGGACCTGCCAAAGTTAAACCATTTGGCCAGGAGAGCCCTTTTATGAAGGCATGTGCTCGATTTCGTCGCCAAATTTTTTTGTCGAATTTTACGACCTCTCATTTTTAAAAGTCGATTCCACAGCAACTATTAGAGCTTTGCGATCGCAATCACTTCCAGAATCTGCAAAAGATATTCTAGTTTCATAACAGACCAGCAGGTACCTGCCAAAGTTAAACCATTTGGCCAGGTGAGCCCTTTTATGCAGACTTTTGCCAGATTTCGATACCCAAAATTTTTGCGATTTTCACAGATTTTTTTTCAAAAGCCGATTCCAAAGCAGCTAATAGAGCTTTGCGATCGCAATCACTTCCAGAATCTGCCCCACGAAGTCTACTTTCATGATAAAGCACGAGGGACCTGCCAAAGTTAAACCATTTGGCCAGGAGAGCCCTTTTATGAAGGCATGTGCTCGATTTCGTCGCCAAATTTTTTTGTCGAATTTTACGACCTCTCATTTTTAAAAGTCGATTCCACAGCAACTATTAGAGCTTTGCGATCGCAATCACTTCCAGAATCTGCAAAAGATATTCTAGTTTCATAACAGACCAGCAGGTACCTGCCAAAGTTAAACCATTTGGCCAGGTGAGCCCTTTTATGCAGACTTTTGCCAGATTTCGATACCCAAAATTTTTGCGATTTTCACAGATTTTTTTTCAAAAGCCGATTCCAAAGCAGCTAATAGAGCTTTGCGATCGCAATCACTTCCAGAATCTGCCCCACGAAGTCTACTTTCATGATAAAGCACGAGGGACCTGCCAAAGTTAAACCATTTGGCCAGGAGAGCCCTTTTATGAAGGCATGTGCTCGATTTCGTCGCCAAATTTTTTTGTCGAATTTTACGACCTCTCATTTTTAAAAGTCGATTCCACAGCAACTATTAGAGCTTTGCGATCGCAATCACTTCCAGAATCTGCAAAAGATATTCTAGTTTCATAACAGACCAGCAGGTACCTGCCAAAGTTAAACCATTTGGCCAGGTGAGCCCTTTTATGCAGACTTTTGCCAGATTTCGATACCCAAAATTTTTGCGATTTTCACAGATTTTTTTTCAAAAGCCGATTCCAAAGCAGCTAATAGAGCTTTGCGATCGCAATCACTTCCAGAATCTGCCCCACGAAGTCTACTTTCATGATAAAGCACGAGGGACCTGCCAAAGTTAAACCATTTGGCCAGGAGAGCCCTTTTATGAAGGCATGTGCTCGATTTCGTCGCCAAATTTTTTTGTCGAATTTTACGACCTCTCATTTTTAAAAGTCGATTCCACAGCAACTATTAGAGCTTTGCGATCGCAATCACTTCCAGAATCTGCAAAAGATATTCTAGTTTCATAACAGACCAGCAGGTACCTGCCAAAGTTAAACCATTTGGCCAGGTGAGCCCTTTTATGCAGACTTTTGCCAGATTTCGATACCCAAAATTTTTGCGATTTTCACAGATTTTTTTTCAAAAGCCGATTCCAAAGCAGCTAATAGAGCTTTGCGATCGCAATCACTTCCAGAATCTGCCCCACGAAGTCTACTTTCATGATAAAGCACGAGGGACCTGCCAAAGTTAAACCATTTGGCCAGGAGAGCCCTTTTATGAAGGCATGTGCTCGATTTCGTCGCCAAATTTTTTTGTCGAATTTTACGACCTCTCATTTTTAAAAGTCGATTCCACAGCAACTATTAGAGCTTTGCGATCGCAATCACTTCCAGAATCTGCAAAAGATATTCTAGTTTCATAACAGACCAGCAGGTACCTGCCAAAGTTAAACCATTTGGCCAGGTGAGCCCTTTTATGCAGACTTTTGCCAGATTTCGATACCCAAAATTTTTGCGATTTTCACAGATTTTTTTTCAAAAGCCGATTCCAAAGCAGCTAATAGAGCTTTGCGATCGCAATCACTTCCAGAATCTGCCCCACGAAGTCTACTTTCATGATAAAGCACGAGGGACCTGCCAAAGTTAAACCATTTGGCCAGGAGAGCCCTTTTATGAAGGCATGTGCTCGATTTCGTCGCCAAATTTTTTTGTCGAATTTTACGACCTCTCATTTTTAAAAGTCGATTCCACAGCAACTATTAGAGCTTTGCGATCGCAATCACTTCCAGAATCTGCAAAAGATATTCTAGTTTCATAACAGACCAGCAGGTACCTGCCAAAGTTAAACCATTTGGCCAGGTGAGCCCTTTTATGCAGACTTTTGCCAGATTTCGATACCCAAAATTTTTGCGATTTTCACAGATTTTTTTTCAAAAGCCGATTCCAAAGCAGCTAATAGAGCTTTGCGATCGCAATCACTTCCAGAATCTGCCCCACGAAGTCTACTTTCATGATAAAGCACGAGGGACCTGCCAAAGTTAAACCATTTGGCCAGGAGAGCCCTTTTATGAAGGCATGTGCTCGATTTCGTCGCCAAATTTTTTTGTCGAATTTTACGACCTCTCATTTTTAAAAGTCGATTCCACAGCAACTATTAGAGCTTTGCGATCGCAATCACTTCCAGAATCTGCAAAAGATATTCTAGTTTCATAACAGACCAGCAGGTACCTGCCAAAGTTAAACCATTTGGCCAGGTGAGCCCTTTTATGCAGACTTTTGCCAGATTTCGATACCCAAAATTTTTGCGATTTTCACAGATTTTTTTTCAAAAGCCGATTCCAAAGCAGCTAATAGAGCTTTGCGATCGCAATCACTTCCAGAATCTGCCCCACGAAGTCTACTTTCATGATAAAGCACGAGGGACCTGCCAAAGTTAAACCATTTGGCCAGGAGAGCCCTTTTATGAAGGCATGTGCTCGATTTCGTCGCCAAATTTTTTTGTCGAATTTTACGACCTCTCATTTTTAAAAGTCGATTCCACAGCAACTATTAGAGCTTTGCGATCGCAATCACTTCCAGAATCTGCAAAAGATATTCTAGTTTCATAACAGACCAGCAGGTACCTGCCAAAGTTAAACCATTTGGCCAGGTGAGCCCTTTTATGCAGACTTTTGCCAGATTTCGATACCCAAAATTTTTGCGATTTTCACAGATTTTTTTTCAAAAGCCGATTCCAAAGCAGCTAATAGAGCTTTGCGATCGCAATCACTTCCAGAATCTGCCCCACGAAGTCTACTTTCATGATAAAGCACGAGGGACCTGCCAAAGTTAAACCATTTGGCCAGGAGAGCCCTTTTATGAAGGCATGTGCTCGATTTCGTCGCCAAATTTTTTTGTCGAATTTTACGACCTCTCATTTTTAAAAGTCGATTCCACAGCAACTATTAGAGCTTTGCGATCGCAATCACTTCCAGAATCTGCAAAAGATATTCTAGTTTCATAACAGACCAGCAGGTACCTGCCAAAGTTAAACCATTTGGCCAGGTGAGCCCTTTTATGCAGACTTTTGCCAGATTTCGATACCCAAAATTTTTGCGATTTTCACAGATTTTTTTTCAAAAGCCGATTCCAAAGCAGCTAATAGAGCTTTGCGATCGCAATCACTTCCAGAATCTGCCCCACGAAGTCTACTTTCATGATAAAGCACGAGGGACCTGCCAAAGTTAAACCATTTGGCCAGGAGAGCCCTTTTATGAAGGCATGTGCTCGATTTCGTCGCCAAATTTTTTTGTCGAATTTTACGACCTCTCATTTTTAAAAGTCGATTCCACAGCAACTATTAGAGCTTTGCGATCGCAATCACTTCCAGAATCTGCAAAAGATATTCTAGTTTCATAACAGACCAGCAGGTACCTGCCAAAGTTAAACCATTTGGCCAGGTGAGCCCTTTTATGCAGACTTTTGCCAGATTTCGATACCCAAAATTTTTGCGATTTTCACAGATTTTTTTTCAAAAGCCGATTCCAAAGCAGCTAATAGAGCTTTGCGATCGCAATCACTTCCAGAATCTGCCCCACGAAGTCTACTTTCATGATAAAGCACGAGGGACCTGCCAAAGTTAAACCATTTGGCCAGGAGAGCCCTTTTATGAAGGCATGTGCTCGATTTCGTCGCCAAATTTTTTTGTCGAATTTTACGACCTCTCATTTTTAAAAGTCGATTCCACAGCAACTATTAGAGCTTTGCGATCGCAATCACTTCCAGAATCTGCAAAAGATATTCTAGTTTCATAACAGACCAGCAGGTACCTGCCAAAGTTAAACCATTTGGCCAGGTGAGCCCTTTTATGCAGACTTTTGCCAGATTTCGATACCCAAAATTTTTGCGATTTTCACAGATTTTTTTTCAAAAGCCGATTCCAAAGCAGCTAATAGAGCTTTGCGATCGCAATCACTTCCAGAATCTGCCCCACGAAGTCTACTTTCATGATAAAGCACGAGGGACCTGCCAAAGTTAAACCATTTGGCCAGGAGAGCCCTTTTATGAAGGCATGTGCTCGATTTCGTCGCCAAATTTTTTTGTCGAATTTTACGACCTCTCATTTTTAAAAGTCGATTCCACAGCAACTATTAGAGCTTTGCGATCGCAATCACTTCCAGAATCTGCAAAAGATATTCTAGTTTCATAACAGACCAGCAGGTACCTGCCAAAGTTAAACCATTTGGCCAGGTGAGCCCTTTTATGCAGACTTTTGCCAGATTTCGATACCCAAAATTTTTGCGATTTTCACAGATTTTTTTTCAAAAGCCGATTCCAAAGCAGCTAATAGAGCTTTGCGATCGCAATCACTTCCAGAATCT
>CAWVNO010002670.1:0-15000 GCA_963930645.1 Salticus scenicus | reverse complement strand
AACGAATGATAGCTGAATGTTGCCAATTTACACGTGTGACTGTCATGATGTGTAGTTGTACACCTGCAAGTGTTGTCTTAACACGAGCTCTCGTTTTAGAGATATAAGCGACTTTACACGATTTTTCGTGACGTCTGTATGTATGTGTGTCTGTGTGTGTGTGTGTGTGAGTATGTCGCATAACTCAAAAACGGTTGGACGTAGAAAGTTGCGAATTGGTTCATAGGTTAGTTATAACATCTAGTTGTGCACCTCCCTTTTTGGACTTCGTATGATTTTCCGTTTTGGAGATATTTAAGAAAATTAGGTTCATAATGGCCAAAATGTATCAAAAAACGGTAATAACTCAAAAACGGTTTGGACAAATCTTGCAATTTAACTGACTTCCCGACTAGCTAGACATTTGAAACTTTCAGAAAAGTTCAGAACACGTTGACAATGCATTTTTAAAAATATTTTTAGCCAACTGTTTCTAATACCTGCTGCCTTCAGCAGCGTTTATGTGATTCAACAGAAAATTTATTTAACTAACTTCTCGACTAGCTAGACATTTGAAACTTTCAGACTATATCAGAACACGATGAAAATGCATTTTTTAAATACTTTTAGCCAACTGTTTAGGATCCCTGCTGTCTTCGGCAGCGTTACCAGTACAAATCTTGCAATCTATTTTTAACTAACTTCCCGACTAGTTAGACATTTAAAACTTCTGGAAAAACTCAGAACACGGTCACAATGCATTTTTTAAATATTTTTAGCCAATTGTTTCAGGTGACTGTTGCCTTCGACAGCGTTTATATGGTTCAACAGAAAATTTATTTAACTAACTTCCCGACTAGCTAGACATTTGAAACTTTCAGAATAGTTCAGAGCACGGTGAAAATGCATTTTTTTAATACTTTTAGCCAATTTTTTCGAGTTCCTTCTGCCTTCGTCAGCGTTACCAGTACAAATCTTGCATCGGTTTTTAACTAACTTTCAGAAAAGCTGAACGGCACACGGTGATAATTTATTTTTATAAGTATTTTTAGCCAACTGCTTCGGGTCCAATGACAATGTTTTTTAACATTATGTATATTTCTAAAAGTGTATAAGGAAGTTATGTGGTGCCCACATCAGATTTTTTTTAAACGTTTTAATTAAGTTTTAATTTACACTTACTTTCAATCAGTATGTATATCTATATTTATATCTATATCTATATCAGGACAACTGTCTTCCTTTGCAGCCCCTTCCATCTCGGCACACAACCATTAAAATGAGACTGTATAACTTCTCTATGCACACTTTAACACTACAGCAGTATTTGTATCCGCTCGATCGAATTTATCTTAATGAATAGATTGTAGTTGTGCTTCCTTTTTAGCTCACTTCAACAGAAAGAAAATGTTTGTGATTCGATTTGTTTGTTATTCAAATGCAGGCATTAAATCGTGTAAGCTTGATTAATTATTAAATAGTGCGATAAATATTTTTACAATGGCTGTATGTATTGACAAAAATCTGCGTTCAAACTAGTGTTGCAAATACCCCACAGTTTTTGAAAGATGGGAATAAACCCGGAACTTTGGGAATTTTAAAAGTGAAGAAATTCAGTCACTTTCAAAATGGAAATTATCCTACGCATTATACATATACATAATACTTAAAATGTCAATGAGTAAATGAGTATTGTATAAACTAGTTTTAAATGCAGGAGCAATTTTATTTTTAGGCAATACTGCTAATGTTCATTGCATTCATTACATAACAATTTTTAATATATTTCGAAAAGAGAGACAAACTGACAATTTTTTAAAATTTGGTCTTTTTATAAAATTATTTCTAGCAAAGAATATAAATTTTAATTATGTATATGCTCTGTTTTAAACTTGAAAATATAGTTTAAGTAATATTACTTGATCAGAATGGTCTTTAAAAGATTACTTAACTAAAATTATCATTTTAACTGCAATGATTTTGAGTGATTTTTTTTTAAGGTTTTTTTTTAATAAATATTCATTTTAAATGTTTCACAAACAAGTACAGTCAACTCTGTTTAATCTGCAATTAAATTTTTAATATAAACTAAAAAAATTAAGACAAGCTACTATTACAAAGATAAACAATAATGAATATTCATTTCTACACTAAATAAGTATTTTCCTTTGTATTTTTTAAATAAATATGTATATTTATACAGTGAAACTTGAATAATTCGAACTTGTTTAATTCGAAATTCTGAATAATTCGAATTTTTTACTCGGTCCCTTGAATTTTGTATTAAAATAATGTTAAAAAATCATGGATAATTCGAATCCTATTTTGGATAATTCGAGTTTTTCATACGATTACCTTTAAAATATTACAGAAAAATTTGTTCCCGAGATTTTTCTCAGCTAAAGTGCATTATTTTTTTTAACCGTCTTCTTTTTTATCCTGCTTTCAAAAGAAGGATAAGGAAATACAAGAGTATTTCCTACCTACACTGTAAAAAATATGTTCTATTTGCTGCCAAAAATTCTCTGTAATTTGAGAAAAATACGCGTAATTTACGAAAAAATTACGTTGTCAGAATGTATTTTCTCAAATTACAGAGAATTTCTGGCAGCAAATAGGACATATTTTTTACAGTGTAGTGCAGCAGAAGAAGATACCAGATACGGTCCATATTCATAAACTTCAAGGTCTTTTTAATTGAAAATCATGTCTAATGTAGAAGATTCTGTTTTTGTATCAATTGATATGTTGAAGTCATATGCTATGACACGAAGATTGTACTTAAAGAAGAAATGAAAAATGTCCGACTATTTTTTAAAAAGTGTTGAATAATTAAGCTCGTATAAATATTTTGATTTAATGGGGGGGGGGGGGGGGTAATGTAGCAGTATTCTTAGATATTTAGATATAAAGTTTATGCGTTAAATTTTTGATTGTAGAGTTTTATTTTTTTAATTTATCTCTTCTTTTTGACAAAATAGTATATGTAATTCGAATTTTTGTATATTTCGAATTTTTCTCTGGTTCCTTCAACTTCGAATTATCCAAGTTCTACTGTATTTTATTGCTGTGTATTATTCGAGTATGCTTAAATTATTTACTTTATGAATATACAATTTTATTAACATTGAAAAAATATTTTATTCTGGAATTTGTTAAAAATAGTCTTTCTATTTTAATATCTATTTATGAAATAATAACAATGACTGACTTTGTATCATAGAATAATAACCAATCTGCAAAAGAAAGAAGAGTTGAGTAGCTTTTCACAGCTACAGTTAAAAATGCTAAATAGGAAATCATTAAAAATAATAAAAATGAAAAAAAAAAAAAGTGTCCACGCATCAAATTATTTTAAAACTCCCAGAAAATTTAAAAATTCCTAGGAATTTTTAAAATTTCCTTCCCAAAAACCCCGGTTTATTTCCGGGGAAGAGACGGGTTTTTTCCAGCCTTTGCAACACTAGTTCAAACTAGAGTCCTGCATCGGGTCAGGTGCAGGTCGAGTTTCCATTAATTTTCGCAAAATATTTGTCTTTGAAAAACTTTTTATGTTGCTTTTTTTATGGTTGGTTGGTTGGGTTTTACGTCGCACTAGTGCTGCGCAGATGGGCGATTGGCGACGGTCTGGGACACACCCCTAGAGGTGGTCCGGAGACATGCCATCACAATTTTGATCCTTCACGGAAGGGATGGCTCTCCCGCTTTGGTGACTCCCAGAGGTATAATTTTTGATGGGAACATGGTGCTTTTTTTTATGAATATAATCTTTTGAATGCAGGACTGAATGACGTTCTCTTCCTTCATAGTTAGTTCAAAGCAACACGATTCATAGCATAAGTTTAATTTGTAAAGAAGAAATGCATAAATATTAATATTTACCGTTTAAAACGTTATATGAGAAAATTATTTGCCTTCTAATGTATATTTACTTCCTTATTTTACTTTTTACTTTCTCTTAGAGAATGTATTGTTTTGGGATAAAACTTTCGAAATTGAGTTTTTGTCATATTTACACGTTTTGAAGTCCCCTGAATCAAAAAATCATGTTTTTAGCGGTTGGTCTATGTGTGTGTCTGTTATCAGCATATCTGAAAAACAAACTGTAGCAGAAAGTCCAAACTTGGTATTCTAAATGTGTATCATATAATGATGCTACACTAAACTTTTCGTTGAGATCAAGCAAATGGTTCGTGTACAGGGACACCCAAGAGAATTCATATACATTACATTTATGGGGAAAACTGCAGGTAAGTAGAGTTTAACATCTCTAGACTGCACTAAACCAAATGAAACGAATATATATATATTATATACGTAAAAACATGTTTCATGTAGAATATGGTATAGAAATCATTCACTGTTCGTTTACAGGGCTACACAAAAGAACTAGATTATAGTGCGGCAGTACTTGAAAATCGATGGAAGTGTACTTCCGGTTGTGCCGTGTGTTATTAATATTGGATTATATTTACGTCTACCATTTGGTGTGTACATAACTTTCAGAAGATATACAGGACTGTCAACATTTAAGCCATAATGTTCTTTTTTATTGTTAGTGGAAGTGCTTCACTGTAATATTTTACCATATCCAGGAAAGTTGCTCAGGAATTGAAATTAATTCCTCATAGCCATATGGTAGATAATCAATTTTTTTAAACTAAATATTCATCGCTTGCTTTTTTGTATACTTACACGTTTTGAGTCTTCCTGAATACCGAAGTCAAGTTTTTAATGTTTGATCTTTGTCTGCGTCTGTCAGAGTAAATTAAAAACAAATAATTTCAGGAGATCCAAATATTGCATTTTGAAGTTAATATGTTTGCTACTAAAAAAGTTTGATAAAGATTGATTAGTTTCAAGGAATATTGGTATGAAAGTTGTCTGAATAATTTTAAATGAAATTTTGAATTTAATAACAGATTTGGTAATGAAACGGAGGGTTGAGGAGGACTACAATAAACTATTTGTCAAATATAGCTGTTCCGAAGACTAATTTGAATTGTTTTAACATAGGTTTGCATACCAATACTCGATATCTTACCCCTTAATGTCTATAATCTGTATTTATAGTGTAAAATTTTATGGTAAGAGAAAGTCGTGTGAGTGACACATCAGATTATTTTGTACGTTGTAAATATTTAAAGCATTGTATTTTTTCAAAATAAATGTAAAACACAAGAAATTTGTTATATTACACTGAAGGTTTGTTTATATTTATACTAGTTCTTTTTATTATAATTTTAAGTGTACACTAGTTTTAATATAATTATACACTTTTAATATTTGTAACAATATTCTGGAATATTTTTTCAATAATATAACTGTATTTCGTGAAATAGAATTTTAATTCGTTTTCTTATACAGAGGCTGTTCGCACATTTTTTAGACGATTTTATTTCGCAGTAAGAAAAAACCGTTTGCATGGAGAATTTTATTTTCAAAACAGTTATATTTTTGTAAGTTTTATTTATCTTCTGATAGATAGAATTTTTGTTTAGATGCAAAAATGCGCTTTTAAAAAGGCAGTGAATGGAAGGATACGTTTCCGCTTTTTCCGAAGAGAGTTTTTAGTGAAATCGTTATGAAAAGCATTTATCAGGAGAAAAATGGAAAAATGTCGCAACAATAGATGAATCTTGGGTCTATTTAAGTGGTTGTAATAAAAAAAGATCAATTTATTATCACAAAAGTGGAGAAAAGTTTTTTTTTGCTACATGGCTCAGAGAATCAAAAGAAAGTTTTTCTAAAGGATTTATGATTGTCACTGGTTTTTCATACAAGCGCAAGATAAAAGCAAAAAAAAGGTGACAAAAATGTCAAAATCAGCTCTGAATACTCTCAAGAACATATTTTAATTCCAATTTTTAAAAATGAAAACCCAGATCTTTATCCACAATGCTATCAATCCGTTGAACTGTATCAAGACAAAACAAGCAGCCGCACATCACAATCCGCAATTGCTTTTCTAGAAAAAAAAATGGAACAAACACGGGAATTAAAACCATACCCTTCACTGATATTCCTGCTAAATCTCCTGATGTATCAGTGTTGGATTTTTGTGTTTTTCGACTCTTAAAATCAGCATTATCCAAACACCGACCTACAACGCTTTGTGGACTCTGGAAAGCCGTTCAAGAGGAGTAGAAAAATATACCTCTTCCGATATTATAAAAAGCATTATTATCATAGAAATTATGATGTAGAATGTTAGTTAAGAACAAGGGCTATCAAACTAAACATTTAAAACACGAAATATGAGTGAAATTGTTTCAGTACACTCCATCAAAATCATCTAAAAAATGTGCGAACAGCCTCTGTATAATGTAAATTGAATAATACTTTTTTGTGGGTCGCGAGTCAGAAGCTACGGGTTCAGGTCGGATTGTAGATCGAAAATCTTCCAGCAGATCAGATGCGGGTCACTTTTACTCGACCCGTGCATAGGACTCTAATTCAAACTGAAAAGTAATGCATTAGGCATGCAGGTAAAAAAAGCATTAATTATGGAGACAAAAAAATATATATATAATAATAATTAAAAGATATTTATTTAACGCTTGATTGCTAAAGCGGTCAAAATGATTGCTTTTCAATAACAGAATTTTCAGAAACACACAAAGAAAGGATGGTAGAAACTACAACTATTAATAAATGCTGTTAATATCATGTATACAAAACAAAGTAAAATATAACAAACAAAGAAACATAAAATGTAAGAAACCTTTTGTTACATAGTTAAATCAAATTAAGAAGCAGTTAATATGACCTCCTTGGAGCAATCTAGTGTTAATTTACTCAAACAGATGTATGATTGTTAAAGATAAAATAATTCATAAAAAATCTGGTGTGAAACAACCACACGACTTCCATTACCTACTATTACACGTATTATATGCACTTTTTGGAGATAATGTGATCAGAAGACATAGAATTGAGTTAATGAAATAGACAACTAAAAATTTTCCACTAAGAGAAGGTTAATAAAATGAAAACGTAAAGACATAAAAAAGAGTTTACCTAGCAAGGGAAAAAAAAATAGAAGTTTTTTTTTTTTTTTTTTTTTTTTTTTTGATACACCAATTTTTGAGATCTAAAACTGATCTATCTGATCAGGATGACTATTAATTTCCCTGTAATAACCACGTAAAGCATAAGAAAGGATATCTAAAATGGGTTTATGTAACAGTTTTCAAGAAAATCGCTAGAGCGTTTTTGAGGCACCAATTTTTACCCAAACTTGACATATTCAGTTGTTGACAGAAAAAAAAAAACAATTACATACAAAAGGATATTTAAAAGAGGGTTAATATTGCAAGTTTGAAAAAAATCCAGCCGTTTTGAAAGGAATCCTCTGGCAATACCCGATATTCAGCTATTTATACAGGACGCCTATCAATTTTTCTGAACTAACCAACTATATCATTCGAAAGGACATCTAATAGAGTGTTTATATAGCAAATTTGAAGAAAATCGTTCGAGCCATTTTTGAGATACACTTCTGGTTTCGGATGTCCCACTTCCGGTTTTCCAATTTTCACCGAAATTTGGAAATTCATCTGTACACCAGTTCTGTCTTAATTCTGAAGATTCGTAGCTGTATATTTATTAGTTTCGAAGATATGATAGTGAAGATTCCACACACACACACACACATACACTGACCAATTCTCAAAAAACACTTTTTTGGACTCAGGAGACCTTAAAACATGTAAATCAGGTGAAATCTCGATATCGAATTTTTGGACCGAATACAATACTTCCATTACCTACGGTACTCAGGTAATAGAAGTAATTAAAAACAGTTCATTGACTAAGATAAATTCAATTTATTTATTTGTTTTTTATTCTATTTTATTACTTTTCGAACACTACAGTGAGGAAAGTATTGTAATCATGTTAAAAATCCGAATTTGAGATTTTGATGTTTCTATACGTTTCGAGATTTCCTGAGTCCGTTTTCACTATTTTTACGATGATATATGTATGTGTGTGTGTATGTGTGTGAGTGAACACGCTAGCGTCTAAACGCTTTGTTTGAATAAGCTGAAAGTTGGTACGTATATTGTAAGTCACCATAGTACGAATCCTGAAATTGATTTTGGTGAATCTAGCATTTATAGTTTTTTATCAGGGACACCAGGAAATATTCTTTATCACTATGGACTATGATATAGGGCCAAATTTCTAGAAGTGCGATAGCGTCTAAACGCCTTATTAATCTGAGCAAAAATTTTTTGCACATGTTATAGGTCACAGTTGCACGAACTGCATAGATTTTGGTGAATTTAGCACTTACAGTTTTTTTTACAGGGACACAAAGAAAAATTCTTTATCATGGCCTATGGGACCAAATTTTTAAAAGTGCGATATATTCAATTGAGCTGAAAATTTACATGAATATTATAAATCACTGTTGCACTAACTATAAGCATTTTGGTGAATCTAGCATTTATAGGTTTTTACAGGGACACAACGAAAAATTCTTTATCATTATGATCTCTGAGCTCAAAGTTCAGTAGCGTTAAATAAAACATCGTTTAATACATGGAGAAAAATACTCAAATACTCTATTATGGTTTTCTCTTTTTTGTTTGTTTAATAACTCCTCTTTCTTTATTTTATCTACAAAACTGTTAATTACTCAATGTTCGGAAAGTCGAGTGGAGTCACTCCAGATTTTTTTTATTTTTTATTTTATAAATACTATTATTAGTTTTTTAGTTTTTAACCCACAAAGGATATCTCATTCCATTTACTTTAAAAGCGTCGTCACCATTTCATTGGCCACCTAGAGTAAAGTCGGATAAAATATTTTCCCATATTACGGATACAGTTTAGAAAGCTACTAACTAGTCTAAATTTTAAGTGGTATTCCCATATGATCTTCAAAATGCTAAATTTGAACTTCCTGCATTCATATCTATTTAAATTACAACAGACCGTTCCCGCTCTTCGATGCCTTTTTCTAGTCAATTTTGTCCTTTTATTACTTCCGGTGTGAGCCTGTTTTTTTTTTTTTTTTAACACAATTGACATTGTGAGTTTTTTTGGTTTTCGTCCCATGCTATTTCTATGGAGTTTTTAGCTTTCCCCCCCCCCTCTTTTTCTACAATCTAAAGTGCGGTGGTTCCCGTGCACCCACCCCCGAGACACATACTAGGCGAGACGTATTAATCCTGGTCGTTATATTTAACGCCCCAGCCCGCCCGTTCCCGCTCTTCGATGTCTTTTTCTAGTCAATTTTGTCCTTTTATTACTTCCGGTGTGAGCCTGTTTTTTTTAACACAATTGACATTGTGAGTTTTTTTTGTTTTTCGTCCCATGCTATTTCTATGGAGTTTTTAGCTTTTTTCCCCCTCTTTTTCTACAATCTAAGGTGCGGTGGTTCCCGTGCACCCAGCCCGCCCGTTACCGCTCTTCAATGTCTTTTTCTAGTCAATTTTGTCCTTTTGTTATTTCCGGTGTAAGCCTTTTTTTTTTTTTTTAACACACTTGACATTGTGAGTTTTTTTTGGTTTTCGTCCCATGCTATTCCTATGGGTTTTTTAGCTTCCCCCCCCCCCCCCCTCTTTTTCTACATTCTAAAGTGCGGTGGCATATTTTTGTGCTTATATAGAATATCGAGTTTCAACTTTCTGCAAATATTTATTCTTGAGTTATGCTGATAACAATCTCTCGGACAGATAGACACAGACAAAAAGCTAAAAACCTGATTTTCGAATTCAGGGTAACTCAAAATATGTAGAAGTATATGATATATGAAAAACTCCATTTCAAAAATTTGACTCAAAGGAATACTTTTTCGACCAATTATAAATAACAGAAAACAAATAATAATAATAATAATAATAAACTAATAATATAACAAGAAATTGAAAATATGCACATATATAGATCATGAAAGTCTTTCCAACATTTTGAAGGAAAATAAACAGCCTACGTACGCGAAACTAGTAAAATAGGTAGCGGACAGATTTCGATTTATATACATATAAATGCTTTATTCATTTGTGATCGACTGAGTTTGAGTACTAGTAATCTTAACTCCAAATTATAATATCAGAGGGCTTTTGCATATTTACAGATAAAAATTTTATTCGTCTGCATAGCAAAAACAAGCTCTTTTCATAGAAAAACACTTTTTCTTTTTTAAAAGTGTTGCCATTCAAGGGTTTTGTTTTACAAATGAATTATTTAAAAAATAATTCATTTGTAACAAACGATAATTGTTCATTTTACCGAAGCTTATTAAATTTGGGTATTAAAAAACTGAGACTTATTATAAAAATGATTAATTTAAACATAATGATCAGCGAAACGGGCAAAGCCAGCTATATTATAAAAAAATAATTATAATTCGTACTATCTTTCTCTTATAGTGATTACTTTATATTTTTTTATTGTCATGTTTTGCAGGGATTTTGCATTTAGCAAGGTATCCGCGATTGTAATGAAATGCTCGCCCTCTGGTGGGCTAAGGTGAAATTATCACACAACTGCATATCCTCATATTATGCAATCGACTTTCCATGATGAAATGGCGGAGAAAGAATAATAATTACACGTGGCTGTTATATTTACTAACAACTGCAGTGTTCAGAGAGCGCCATCTATCGATCATTACAAACGCGGATTGTGTGGTGTTATATTTAAGACCAATTGACTTAAACCTGGAAAAAAAAAAAAAAAAAAAAAAAAATTAAAATTGAAATAGCGTGTTTTTTTTTTTTTTTTTTTTTTTTTTTCTGATTGATCCGAGCTCGTATTCACGCAAGTTTTAAAGAAAATCAAGGGAAATCTCCAAACCGACGAGCAGGACCTGGTTCCAAATCTGGCAACTCCCGTCCAGTTGCGTCGCCAGAAATCTTTTCAGGAGGGGGAAAGCTGAAATTTTTAAAAACTTCTGTATATTTTGAAAGTTCAGTTCTATTAAACGGTTGATTCAGATCATTAAGCAGGTCTCTGTATAAGTATTAACATTTCTTTTTTGCACGTAATTTAAGCTAGGACACTTTATTTAAAAAAAAATATATCAGCTTGTTCCAAACCGAATCCGTTTTAACTCGCTATCTTGTCGACTAGAACTCTACTCTCAGGACATGGCTTCCAATGATCTGCAGACTGCCATGCTCAGAAAAAAGTTGAAGCCAATCTCATCCGCGAATTGGCTCTGTGATATAAGTTTTATTTGACAATTTATAGATAATCATCAAAACTTTAACGACATAATTTTTAAACTTTAAATATAACTTAAAAATATTATTTTTCACAGATTAGAATTTTTCAGGAAGGGCAAGTATCCCCCCCCCCCCGCCTTTCTTTGCCGACGACTATGATCCCGTCTATCAGCTTTCAGAGAAAAACCTCTCAGCCACTTGTGGGACATTTTGCATGAATTATTCCCAATTGCGCGACCAGAAATTGCAGGACCGGGCGGCGTATCTCCGAACTGTTGGCGCACGCAGAACAAATTCACAATTTTTCGCCAGAGAATGCGATTTTTGCCAAATCTGGAAGTGCAAAGAGAAACTTCACGCCGCTTAACCTGTAAAAATAAACATCCGGCGTTTTTCGTTCTTTCTTTTTTTGTTATTATTTTTTTTTCTTCTGATTATTAATGTAGGATTTAAATCGCAAAACGAAACATATCTTGAAATTAAGAAATAGTTATCCGAATAGAGAAGTAGATAATACATAGGCGTAGCCAGCTTTTCATGCGGGGGGGTGCCCAATATTTAATTTTAAATTTTTAGCATAGATATACATACATACTACCTATATGTATATACGTAAGTGTGTGTATGAGTGTTTTAATATACGTGTATTCATATATATGTCGGTAAATGTACATAATAAATGAATTATCTCATTGCGTGCATAAACATATACATATATATATATAATAATGATATAATTCAACTAGCAGAACTTCCCGACAGTGTTTGGGTAGAAGTAGTGTTTAAAAAATCTAACAAAGACAAATTTACAAAGATTCTGATTGTTCAGAAGTTTGAAGTAAAGGAAATTTTTCATTGTAACGAAACATTGCAGATGAGGCTCTGAAGCAATTTTTAGCACTACAATTTCCACAAACATTTACCAATTTTTCTGCGCTGACGCTGACAATACTTTGAGACGCACAATCAAAAGTAGAATCATAGTTATATGTACACTAAAAGCTAATTAGCAGCATTCAATGCTTGATAAATTGTATCATTTATCACGTTTTGGCATCAGCTTGAATTCAAATATGTCGTTGCTCTTCAGTTTCTTCTTGTTTTCTCACCTCTGTCTGTTGAGCACCTGCACGATACCTGCCTAGTCGAAATACAGTAGTACTTTCTAGTTTCTTACAGCTTTCCTTTTACCTAGTTATTCCTGAAATATTTCTTGAATTAATATATGATGTGGCTGTTAAATAATTTCTTGCTGCTTCTCCCTCTGTCATATTCGCTCTCTTCACAGCAGACGTCTTTCCATAGAATTTTTTTTTTTTTTTTTTTTGAGGTATAACAGATTCATTTTTTTTATAGGTACTAAACGTAAGTTTTAACTATTTATATGACTGGAGTTTTAGAATAAGATGTTGATATATAGAAAAAAAGAAAAAAAAAAAACTAATTAAACCATCTTAATAAAATTCATATTAGAGTCATTTGAATTGAATGTGAATCCCAAACAATCAATAAAAATTAAAATTTTTGATTTTAATGTAAGTACTGAATTCAAAACCTAAAATTATAAAATAAAAATACAAAGTCGATGTTAAAAATAAATAAATAAATAAAAACAAATGTTTAATATTGTGAAGCTATAATGACATCAATTTTATTTTATTTTCATTTTATTTTTCGCACGTAAAAAAATACTCATTTTTTTTTTTGTACAATATTGATAATTATTATTATGATTATAATAAATAAAGGAGATGTATTTTAACCAGCTCCGTATTTGTTTATAATGTTAAAGATAACATAAGGTTTTTATAAATTAATATTGTTTAAACTAATCCGGTTGAAGTAATAAGTATAGCTTTAGCTACATTTTGTCTTGATTAATTAGTGTAAAATTTTCAATAGCGATAGGTTGACCGAACAGTGTAGTTCTGCATAGAAAACTAAGAAATCCAAACTGATTCATAAACAGATATAGATTTATATATATATATATAATGTCAAAAGTAAGTTGAAAAATAAAGAGTTTTGCACACACTTTTGATGGAAAAGCAGAATTTAATTTAACAAAATGGAAGGGACGAGGTCAGAAATGGAACTTGAAACTTTTGATATAACCCGTCAGTGCTCGACAAACTGAGCCATACGCTTGATATATGACCAACACTAACCAATCATCAGACGGAAATTTTCATCTAATTTGCAAATAAAAATCTACGCTTTTTTACATAATTAGGGATTAGTGTGAGCCAGATCTTACCCGTGTTTCAGTTGGTTACATGTGAATCTTACTAGAATATAATTATATTGTGGTAAACTGTGGTGACTAGACTATAATATGAAAACTTTAAGAAAGTCGTAATAAATAAGCTCATAAGGTGATATTATCGAAGGCAGGGAAGGGTATGAATGCAGATGAAGCATTTCTGTCTCCGATTGGTCTCTGATCATCAGTTGAACGGATTGCCAAATGATGATCGCACATATTTTATAAAAATTGCATAGAATTGGAGGGAAACAACGAAAGGAACTCACACCAACAGAATCCCACAGAAAATAAACACAAAGTAAAGTTAATGTATCGAAGCAGAAAAAAGGTGTGGAATGACAGTTGAGCAGAATGCCAAAGGACCATCATACATCAGAAGTGCATGAAAAATGGCATAAAATAGCAAGGAAATAACAAAAGAAACTCATTAAAATAAAATTGCGCAGAAAATCAACATAACACATTTGCCAGGCACTATAAGTGAATGAGGGGCTCTGCTTTCGAAGCTGGTAGACGGGTGGTGCCGGGTTCGAATTTAGATCAAGTCCATCAGTGTAGCCGTTGTGAGTAGTTTTCGCCCTAATTTGAGTGATAGTTTTCGATAAGCTTAAAAGAAACACAATTTACATTCACTTAAAAGTAAGGAAGATGCGCTGCATTACAACGTTTTTTAGGTAGATTTTTTTTTTTTTTTTTTTTTTTTTTTTGGGGGGGGGGGGCATGTATTTTTCGGAAGGGTGGTGTTTTACTTCACCCAGCAAAACTCTCCATTTACCGAATATAACTATATTCTTTGAACGTTTTAGGCTGTAATTAAACTAAAAACATCTTTTAAATAATTCAGAGAACTTTTATCCACACCACTTTTTGAAGCTTACCGACTTCAATTATCATTTCAAGTTCCCTCCGCTTATAATATACATTCAGAAAACTTCAAAAATTAAATTAACCAATGAGAAGTTCCATCAACAAACAATAAAATATTTGAATTTTCTTTTGCACATCCTTATAAACAGGTGCCATTTGTCCAATCTCAGTGAGAAATATCATGCAATATGAAAGTTCCATGATACTGGAATTAAATACGATTGTGAGTTCTTTGCGACTGCATTAGTGTCTAGGCTTGGGAGAAGTGTTCCTCACGGAGAGGGGGCTATCAAGGTTCCTAGCTTACATTCACGCAAGTTTTTTTTTTTTTTTTTTTTTTGGGGGGGGGGGGGGAAGAAGGCTTTAAACAGCTAGGCGGCCGAAACGCTCTGTTCAAACGTGGCACCACTGATGTACCAGCTCTGAGAGCATTGCCACATTTAGTATTTAGGAGCAGCAAGAAATACAGTGAATATATATACTAGCAGACTTTGTCGCTTTGCTGGTCGCTACATTTAACTGAATTCTCAAGTTTCCATATGATTATTAATAGAATCTCAAAAAATCAAAAATGAAAAGAAAAAAAAATCAATGAAATTAGACGGAAATTCAGCTAAAATTCCCACTGCGTTAGATAGGTATTTTTCCGCTCGCAACATGAGGATTCGGGTTTCCATTGCCATCGGCAGCGATTTACCCGCGATTCAC
>CAWVNO010002669.1:0-86000 GCA_963930645.1 Salticus scenicus | reverse complement strand
CTCTTTGTTTACATTTAGAGTTTGTTCCTGTTTAGAGCATTTTTTTTACATTTGTAGTCTTAGAATCTGTTTATATTTTAAGTCTTTGTTTACATTTTGTCATTGTTTACATTTGTAGTCATTGTTTACTTTTGTAGACTTTGTTTACATTTGTAGTTTTTTACATTTTCACTCTGTTTATACTATTTAGAATTTTTGTTTACATTAGTAGTCTTTGTTTATATTTGTAGTCATTGCTTACATTGAGTCTTTGCTTACATTTAAAATCTTTGTCTACATTTAGAGTCTGTTTACATTTGTAGTCTTTGTTACATTTGTAGTCTTTGTTTACATTTACAGTCTCCGTTCACAGTTAGTCCTTGTTACATTTAGAGTCTCCGTTTACATTTGTAGTCTTTTTCAAATTTAGAGTCTGTTTATATTTCTAGTCTTTGTTTACATTTAGAGTGTTTACAATTCTAGTGTTTGTTTACAAATAGAGTGTTTACACTTGTAGTGTTTGTTTACATTTAGAGTGTTTGTTTATATTTGTAGACTTTCTTTACATCTGTAGTCTTTGTTTATATTTAGTCTTTGTTTACATTTAGTCTTTGTTTATATTTGTAGTTTTTTACATTTAGAGTCTTTGTTTATATTTGCAGTCTTTGTTTACATTAAGAGTCTGTTTATATTTATAGTCTTTGTTTACATTCGTAGTCCTTTTTACATTTAGAGTCTTTGTTACATTTGAAGTCTTTGTTTACACTTAGTCTTTGTTTACATTTGTAGCCTTTGTTTACATTTAGAGTCTTTGTTTATATTTGCAGTCTTTGTTTACATTTCGAGTCTTTGTTTATATTTCGAGTATTTGTTTACGTTTGAAGTCTTTGTTTATATTTAGAGTTTGGTTACATTTAGAGTGTTACATTTCTAGTGTTTGTTTACAATTAGAGTGTTTACATTTGTAGTCTTTGTTTACATTTAGTGTGTTTGTTTATATTTGTAGACTTTCTTTACATCTGTAGTCTTTGTTTACATTTAGTCTTTGTTTACATTTGCAGTCTTTGTTTACATTTAGTCTTTGTTTATATTTGTAGTTTTTTACATTTAGAGTCTCTGTTTACGTTTGATGTCTTTGTTTACATTTGGAGTTTGCTTACTTTTAGAGTGTTTGTTTACATTTATAGTCTTTGTTTACGTTCGTAGTCCTTTTTACATTTAGAGTCTTTGCTTACGTTTATAGTCTTTGTTTACACTTAGTCTTTGTTTACATTTGTAGCCTTTGTTTACATTTAGAGTCTTTGTTTATATTTGCAGTCTTTGTTTACATTTCGAGTCTTTGTTTATATTTCGAGTATTTGTTTAAAGTCTTTGTTTACATTTAGAGTTTGGTTACATTTAGAGTGTTTACATTTGTAGTCTTTGTTTACATTGGTAGTCTTTGCTACATTTGCAGACTTTGTTTACATTTAAATTCTTTGTTTACATTTGTAGTCTCTTTTGACAATTGTACTCTTTGTTTACATTTAGAGTTTGTTCCTGTTTAGAGCATTTTTTTTGCATTTGTACTCTTAGAATCTGTTTACATTTTAAGTCTTTGTTTACATTTTGTCATTGTTTACATTTGTAGTCATTGTTTACTTTTGTAGACTTTGTTTACATTTGTATTTTTTTACATTTTCAGTCTTTGTATACTATTTAGAATTTTTGTTTACATTTGTAGTGTTTGTTTTTATTTGTAGTCATTGTTTACATTGAGTGTTTGCTTACATTTAAAATCTTTGTTTACATTTAGAGTCTGTTTACATTTGTAGTCTTTGTTACATTTGTAGTCTTTGTTTACATTTAGAGTCTCCGTTTACAGTTAGTCCTTGTTTACATTTAGAGTCTCCGTTTACATTTGTAGTCTTTTTCAAATTTAGAGTCTCTGTTTATATTTCTAGTCTTTGTTTACATTTAGAGTGTTTACATTTCTAGTGTTTGTTTACAATTAGAGTGTTTACATTTGTAGTCTTTGTTTACATTTAGAGTGTTTGTTTATATTTGTAGACTTTCTTTACATCTGTAGTCTTTGTTTATATTTAGTCTTTGTTTACATTTGCAGTCTTTGTTTACATTTAGTCTTTGTTTATATTTGTAGTTTTTTACATTTAGAGTCTTTGTTTATATTTGCAGTCTTTGTTTACATTAAGAGTCTGTTTATATTTATAGTCTTTGTTTACATTCGTAGTCCTTTTTACATTTAGAGTCTTTGTTACATTTGAAGTCTTTGTTTACACTTAGTCTTTGTTTACATTTGTAGCCTTTGTTTACATTTAGAGTCTTTGTTTATATTTGCAGTCTTTGTTTACATTTCGAGTCTTTGTTTATATTTCGAGTATTTGTTTACGTTTGAAGTCTTTGTTTATATTTAGAGTTTGGTTACATTTAGAGTGTTTGTTTACATTTGTAGTCTGTTACATTTGTAGACTTTGTTTACATTTAGATTCTTTGTTTACATTTGTAGTCTCTTTTGACAATTGTACTCTTTGTTTACATTAAGAGTTTGTTCCTGTTTAGAGCATTTTTTTACATTTGTAGTCTTAGAATCTGTTTACATTTTAAGTCTTTGTTTACATTTTGTCATTGTTTACATTTGTAGTCATTGTTTATTTTTGTAGACTTTTTTTACATTTGTAGTTTTTTACATTTTCAGTCTGTTTATACTATTTAGAATTTTTGTTTACATTTGTAGTCTTTGTTTATATTTGTAGTCATTGCTTACATTGAGTCTTTGCTTACATTTAAAATCTTTGTTTACATTTTGAGTCTGTTTACATTTGTAGTCTGTTACATTTGTAGTCTTTGTTTACATTTAGAGTCTCCGTTTACAGTTAGTCCTTGTTTACATTTAGTGTCTCCGTTTACATTTGTAGGCTTTTTCAAATTTAGAGTCTCTGTTTATATTTCTAGTCTTTGTTTACATTTAGAGTGTTTACATTTCTAGTGTTTGTTTACAATTAGAGTGTTTACATTTGTAGTCTTTGTTTACATTTAGTGTGTTTGTTTATATTTGTAGACTTTCTTTACATCTGTAGTCTTTGTTTACATTTAGTCTTTGTTTACATTTGCAGTCTTTGTTTACATTTAGTCTTTGTTTATATTTGTAGTTTTTTACATTTAGAGTCTCTGTTTACGTTTGATGTCTTTGTTTACAGTTGGAGTTTGCTTACTTTTAGAGTGTTTGTTTACATTTATAGTCTTTGTTTACGTTCGTAGTCCTTTTTACATTTAGAGTCTTTGCATACGTTTATAGTCTTTGTTTACACTTAGTCTTTGTTTACATTTGTAGCCTTTGTTTACATTTAGAGTCTTTGTTTATATTTGCAGTCTTTGTTTACATTTCGAGTCTTTGTTTATATTTCGAGTATTTGTTTAAAGTCTTTGTTTACATTTAGAGTTTGGTTACATTTAAAGTGTTTACATTTGTAGTCGTTGTTTACATTGGTAGTCTTTGTTACATTTGCAGACTTTGTTTACATTTAAATTCTTTGTTTACATTTGTAGTCTCTTTTGACAATTGTACTCTTTGTTTACATTTAGAGTTTGTTCCTGTTTAGAGCATTTTTTTTGCATTTGTACTCTTAGAATCTGTTTACATTTTAAGTCTTTGTTTACATTTTGTCATTGTTTACATTTGTAGTCATTGTTTACTCTTGTAGACTTTGTTTACATTTGTATTTTTTTACATTTTCAGTCTTTGTATACTATTTAGAATTTTTGTTTACATTTGTAGTGTTTGTTTATATTTGTAGTCATTGTTTACATTGAGTGTTTGCTTACATTTAAAATCTTTGTTTACATTTAGAGTCTGTTTACATTTGTAGTCTTTGTTACATTTGTAGTCTTTGTTTACATTTAGAGTCTCCGTTTACAGTTAGTCCTTGTTTACATTTAGAGTCTCCGTTTACATTTGTAGTCTTTTTCAAATTTAGAGTCTCTGTTTATATTTCTAGTCTTTGTTTACATTTAGAGTGTTTACATTTCTAGTGTTTGTTTACAATTAGAGTGTTTACATTTGTAGTCTTTGTTTACATTTAGAGTGTTTGTTTATATTTGTAGACTTTCTTTACATCTGTAGTCTTTGTTTATATTTAGTCTTTGTTTACATTTGCAGTCTTTGTTTACATTTAGTCTTTGTTTATATTTGTAGTTTTTTACATTTAGAGTCTTTGTTTATATTTGCAGTCTTTGTTTACATTAAGAGTCTGTTTATATTTATAGTCTTTGTTTACATTCGTAGTCCTTTTTACATTTAGAGTCATTGCTTACATTTATAATCTTTGTTTACACTTAGTCTTTGTTTACATTTGTAGCCTTTGTTTACATTTAGAGTCTTTGTTTATATTTGCAGTCTTTGTTTACATTTCGAGTTTTTGTTTATATTTCGAGTATTTGTTTACGTTTGAAGTCTTTGTTTACATTTAGAGTTTGGTTACATTTAGAGTGTTTGTTTACATTGGTAGTCTTTGTTTACATTGGTAGTCTTTGTTTACATTGGTAGTCTTTGTTAAATTTGCAGACTTTGTTTACATTTAGATTCTTTGTTTACATTTGTAGTCTCTTTTGACAATTGTACTCTTTGTTTACATTTAGAGTTTGTTCCTGTTTAGAGCATTTTTTTTACATTTGTAGTATTAGAATCTGTTTATATTTTATGTCTTTGTTTACATTTTGTCATTGTTTACATTTGTAGTCATTGTTTACTTTTGTAGACTTTGTTTACATTTGTAGTTTTTTACATTTTCAGTCTGTTTATACTATTTAGAATTTTTGTTTACATTAGTAGTCTTTGTTTATATTTGTAGTCATTGCTTACATTGAGTCTTTGCTTACATTTAAAATCTTTGTCTACATTTAGGGTCTGTTTACATTTGTAGTCTTTGTTACATTTGTAGTCTTTGTTTACATTTACACTCTCCGTTTACAGTTAGTCCTTGTTTACATTTAGAGTCTCCGTTTACATTTGTAGTCTTTTTCAAATTTAGAGTCTGTTTATATTTCTAGTCTTTGTTTACATTTAGAGTGTTTACATTTCTAGTGTTTGTTTACAATTAGAGTGTTTACACTTGTAGTGTTTGTTTACATTTAGAGTGTTTGTTTATATTTGTAGACTTTCTTTACATCTGTAGTCTTTGTTTATATTTAGTCTTTGTTTACATTTGCAGTCTTTGTTTACATTTAGTCTTTGTTTATATTTGTAGTTTTTTACACTTAGAGTCTTTGTTTATATTTGCAGTCTTTGTTTACATTAAGAGTCTGTTTATATTTATAGTCTTTCTTTACATTCGTAGTCCTTTTTACATTTAGAGTCTTTGTTACATTTGTAGTCTTTGTTTACATTTGTAGCCTTTGTTTACATTTAGAGTCTTTGTTTATATTTGCAGTCTTTGTTTACATTTCGAGTCTTTGTTTATATTTCGAGTATTTGTTTACGCTTGAAGTCTTTGTTTATATTTAGAGTTTGGTTACATTTAGAGTGTTTGTTTACATTTGTAGTCTTTGTTTACATTTAGTCTTTGTTTATATTTGTAGTTTTTTACATTTAGAGTCTCTGTTTACGTTTGATGGCTTTGTTTACATTTGGAGTTTGCTTACTTTTAGAGTGTTTGTTTACATTTATAGTCTTTGTTTACGTTCGTAGTCCTTTTTACATTTAGAGTCTTTGCTTACGTTTATAGTCTTTGCTTACACTTAGTCTTTGTTTACATTTGTAGCCTTTGTTTACATTTAGAGTCTTTGTTTATATTTGCAGTCTTTGTTTACATTTCGAGTCTTTGTTTATATTTCGAGTATTTGTTTAAAGTCTTTGTTTACATTTAGAGTTTGGTTACATTTAGAGTGTTTACATTTGTAGTCTTTGTTTACATTGGTAGACTTTGTTTACATTGGTAGTCTTTGTTACATTTGCAGACTTTGTTTACATTTAGATTCTTTGTTTACATTTGTAGTCTCTTTTGACAATTGTACTCTTTGTTTACATTTAGAGTTTGTTCCTGTTTAGAGCATTTTTTTTGCATTTGTACTCTTAGAATCTGTTTACATTTTAAGTCTTTGTTTACATTTTGTCATTGTTTACATTTGTAGTCATTGTTTACTTTTGTAGACTTTGTTTACATTTGTAGTTTTTTACATTTTCAGTCTGTTTATACTATTTAGAATTTTTGTTTACATTAGTAGTCTTTGTTTATATTTGTAGTCATTGCTTACATTGAGTCTTTGCTTACATTTAAAATCTTTGTCTACATTTAGGGTCTGTTTACATTTGTAGTCTTTGTTACATTTGTAGTCTTTGTTTACATTTACACTCTCCGTTTACAGTTAGTCCTTGTTTACATTTAGAGTCTCCGTTTACATTTGTAGTCTTTTTCAAATTTAGAGTCTGTTTATATTTCTAGTCTTTGTTTACATTTAGAGTGTTTACATTTCTCGTGTTTGTTTACAATTAGAGTGTTTACACTTGTAGTGTTTGTTTACATTTAGAGTGTTTGTTTATATTTGTAGACTTTCTTTACATCTGTAGTCTTTGTTTATATTTAGTCTTTGTTTACATTTGCAGTCTTTGTTTACATTTAGTCTTTGTTTATATTTGTAGTTTTTTACACTTAGAGTCTTTGTTTATATTTGCAGTCTTTGTTTACATTAAGAGTCTGTTTATATTTATAGTCTTTCTTTACATTCGTAGTCCTTTTTACATTTAGAGTCTTTGTTACATTTGTAGTCTTTGTTTACACTTAGTCTTTGTTTACATTTGTAGCCTTTGTTTACATTTCGAGTCTTTGTTTATATTTGCAGTCTTTGTTTACATTTCGAGTCTTTGTTTATATTTCGAGTATTTGTTTACGCTTGAAGTCTTTGTTTATATTTAGAGTTTGGTTACATTTAGAGTGTTTGTTTACATTTGTAGTCTTTGTTTACATTTAGTCTTTGTTTATATTTGTAGTTTTTTACATTTAGAGTCTCTGTTTACGTTTGATGGCTTTGTTTACATTTGGAGTTTGCTTACTTTTAGAGTGTTTGTTTACATTTATAGTCTTTGTTTACGTTCGTAGTCCTTTTTACATTTAGAGTCTTTGCTTACGTTTATAGTCTTTGCTTACACTTAGTCTTTGTTTACATTTGTAGCCTTTGTTTACATTTAGAGTCTTTGTTTATATTTGCAGTCTTTGTTTACATTTCGAGTCTTTGTTTATATTTCGAGTATTTGTTTAAAGTCTTTGTTTACATTTAGAGTTTGGTTACATTTAGAGTGTTTACATTTGTAGTCTTTGTTTACATTGGTAGACTTTGTTTACATTGGTAGTCTTTGTTACATTTGCAGACTTTGTTTACATTTAGATTCTTTGTTTACATTTGTAGTCTCTTTTGACAATTGTACTCTTTGTTTACATTTAGAGTTTGTTCCTGTTTAGAGCATTTTTTTTGCATTTGTACTCTTAGAATCTGTTTACATTTTAAGTCTTTGTTTACATTTTGTCATTGTTTACATTTGTAGTCATTGTTTACTTTTGTAGACTTTGTTTACATTTGTAGTTTTTTACATTTTCAGTCTGTTTATTCTATTTAGAATTTTTGTTTACATTTGTAGTCTTTGTTTATATTTGTAGTCATTGCTTACATTGAGTCTTTGCTTACATTTAAAATCTTTGTTTACATTTAGAGTCTGTTTACATTTGTAGTCCGTTACATTTGTTGTCTTTGTTTACATTTAGAGTCTCCGTTTACAGTTAGTCCTTGTTTACATTTAGAGTCTCCGTTTATATTTGTAGTCTTTTTCAAATTTAGAGTCTCTGTTTATATTTGTAGTCTTTGTTTACATTTAGAGTGTACATTTCTAGTGTTTGTTTACAATTAGAGTGTTTACATTTGTAGTCTTTGTTTACATGTAGAGTGTTTGTTTATATTTGTAGACTTTCTTTACATCTGTAGTCTTTGTTTACATGTAGAGTGTTTGTTTATATTTGTAGACTTTCTTTACATCTGTAGTCTTTGTTTACATTTAGTCTTTGTTTACATTTGCAGTCTTTGTTTACACTTAGTATTTGTTTACATTTGTAGCCTTTGTTTACATTTCGAGTCTTTGTTTATATTTCGAGTATTTATTTACGTTTGAAGTCTTTGTTTACATTTAGAGTTTGGTTACATTTAGAGTGTTTGTTTACATTTGTAGTCTTTGTTTACATTTGTAGTCTTTGTTACATTTGTAGACTTTGTTTACATTTGTAGTCTCTTTTGACAATTGCACTCTTTGTTTACATTTAGAGTTTGTTCCTTTTTAGAGCATTTTTTTACATTTGTAGTCTTAGAATCTGTTTGCATTTTAAGTCTTTGTTTACATTTTGTCATTGTTTACATTTATAGTCATTGTTTACTTTGTAGACTTTGTTTACATTTGTATTTTTTTACATTTTCAGTCTGTTTATACTATTTAGAATTTTTGTTTACATTTGTAGTCTTTGTTTATATTTGTAGTCATTGTTTATATTTGCAGTCTTTGTTTACATTAAGAGTCTGTTTATATTTATAGTCTTTATTTACATTCGTAGTCCTTTTTACATTTAGAGTCTTTGCTTACATTTATAGTCTTTGTTTACACTTAGTCTTTGTTTACATTTGTAGCCTTTGTTTACATTTAGAGTCTTTGTTTATATTTCGAGTATTTATTTACGTTTGAAGTCTTTGTTTACATTTAGAGTTTGGTTACATTTAGAGTGTTTGTTTACATTGTTAGTCTTTGTTTACATTGGTAGTCTTTGTTACATTTGCAGACTTTGTTTACATTTAGATTCTTTGTTTACATTTGTAGTCTCTTTTGACAATTGCACTCTTTGTTTACATTTAGAGTTTGTTCCTGTTTAGAGCATTTTTTTTACATTTTTAGTCTTAGAATCTGTTTACATTTTAAGTCTTTGTTTACATTTTGTCATTGTTTACATTTGTACTCATTGTTTACTTTTGTAGACTTTGTTTACATTTGTATTTTTTTACATTTTCAGTCTTTGTATACTATTTAGAATTTTTGTTTATATTTGTAGTCTTTGTTTATATTTGTAGTCATTGCTTACATTGAGTGTTTGCTTACATTTAAAATCTTTGTTTACATTTAGAGTCTGTTTACATTTGTAGTCTTTGTTACATTTGTAGTCTTTGTTTACATTTAGAGTCTCCGTTTACAGTTAGTCCTTGTGTACATTTAGAGTCTCCGTTTACATTTGTAGTCTTTTTCAAATTTAGAGTCTCTGTTTATATTTCTAGTCTTTGTTTACATTTAGAGTGTTTACATTTCTAGTGTTTGTTTACAATTAGAGTGTTTACATTTGTAGTCTTTGTTTACATTTAGAGTGTTTGTTTATATTTGTAGACTTTCTTTACATCTGTAGTCTTTGTTTATATTTAGTCTTTGTTTACATTTGCAGTCTTTGTTTACATTTAGTCTTTGTTTATATTTGTAGTTTTTTACATTTAGAGTCTTTGTTTATATTTGCAGTCTTTGTTTACATTAAGAGTCTGTTTATATTTATAGTCTTTGTTTACATTCGTAGTCCTTTTTACATTTAGAGTCATTGCTTACATTTATAGTCTTTGTTTACACTTAGTCTGTGTTTACATTTGTAGCCTTTGTTTACATTTAGAGTCTTTGTTTATATTTGCAGTCTTTGTTTACATTTCGAGTCTTTGTTTATATTTCGAGTATTTGTTTACGTTTGAAGTCTTTGTTTACATTTAGAGTTTGGTTACATTTAGAGTGTTTGTTTACATTTGTAGTCTTTGTTTACATTGGTAGTCTTTGTTAAATTTGCAGACTTTGTTTACATTTAGATTCTTTGTTTACATTTGTAGTCTCTTTTGACAATTGTACTCTTTGTTTACATTTAGAGTTTGTTCCTGTTTAGAGCATATTTTTTACATTTGTAGTCTTAGAATCTGTTTACATTTTAAGTCTTTGTTTACATTTTGTCATTGTTTACATTTGTAGTCATTGTTTACTTTTGTAGACTTTGTTTACATTTGTATTTTTTTACATTTTCAGTCTTTGTATACTATTTAGAATTTTTGTTTACATTTGTAGTCTTTGTTACATTTGTAGTCTTTGTTTACATTTAGAGTCTCCGTTTACAGTTAGTCCTTGTTTACATTTAGAGTCTCCGTTTACATTTGTAGTCTTTTTCAAATTTAGAGTCTCTGTTTATATTTCTAGTCTTTGTTTACATTTAGAGTGTTTACATTTCTAGTGTTTGTTTACAATTAGAGTGTTTACATTTGTAGTCTTTGTTTACATTTAGAGTGTTTGTTTATATTTGTAGACTTTCTTTACATCTGTAGTCTTTGTTTATATTTAGTCTTTGTTTACATTTGCAGTCTTTGTTTACATTTAGTCTTTGTTTATATTTGTAGTTTTCTACATTTAGAGTCTTTGTTTATATTTGCAGCCTTTGTTTACATTAAGAGTCTGTTTATATTTATAGTCTTTCTTTACATTCGTAGTCCTTTTTACATTTAGAGTCTTTGTTATATTTGTAGTCTTTGTTTACACTTAGTCTTTGTTTACATTTGTAGCCTTTGTTTACATTTAGAGTCTTTGTTTATATTTGCAGCCTTTGTTTACATTTCGAGTCTTTGTTTATATTTCGAGTATTTGTTTACGCTTGAAGTCTTTGTTTATATTTAGAGTTTGGTTACATATAGAGTGTTTGTTTACATTGGTAGTCTTTGTTACATTTGCAGACTTTGTTTACATTTAGATTCTTTGTTTACATTTGTAGTCTCTTTTGACAATTGCACTCTTTGTTTACATTTAGAGTTTGTTCCTGTTTAGAGCATTTTTTTTACATTTTTAGTCTTAGAATCTGTTTACATTTTAAGTCTTTGTTTACATTTTGTCATTGTTTACATTTGTACTCATTGTTTACTTTTGTAGACTTTGTTTACATTTGTATTTTTTTACATTTTCAGTCTTTGTATACTATTTAGAATTTTTGTTTACATTAGCAGTCTTTGTTTATATTTGTGGTCATTGCTTACATTGAGTCTTTGCTTACATTTAAAATCTTTGTCTACATTTAGGGTCTGTTTACATTTGTAGTCTTTGTTACATTTGTAGTTTTTGTTTACATTTACACTCTCCGTTTACAGTTAGTCCTTGTTTACATTTAGAGTCTCCGTTTACATTTGTAGTCTTTTTCAAATTTAGAGTCTGTTTATATTTCTAGTCTTTGTTTACATTTAGAGTGTTTACATTTCTAGTGTTTGTTTACAATTAGAGTGTTTACACTTGTAGTGTTTGTTTACATTTAGAGTGTTTGTTTATATTTGTAGACTTTCTTTACATCTGTAGTCTTTGTTTATATTTAGTCTTTGTTTACATTTGCAGTCTTTGTTTACATTTAGTCTTTGTTTATATTTGTAGTTTTCTACATTTAGAGTCTTTGTTTATATTTGCAGCCTTTGTTTACATTAAGAGTCTGTTTATATTTATAGTCTTTCTTTACATTCGTAGTCCTTTTTACATTTAGAGTCTTTGTTATATTTGTATTCTTTGTTTACACTTAGTGTTTGTTTACATTTGTAGCCTTTCTTTACATTTAGAGTCTTTGTTTATATTTGCAGTCTTTGTTTACATTTCGAGTCTTTGCTTATATTTCGAGTATTTGTTTACGCTTGAAGTCTTTGTTTATATTTAGAGTTTAGTTACATATAGAGTGTTTGTTTACATTTGTAGTCTGTTACATTTGTAGACTTTGTTTACATTTAGATTCTTTGTTTACATTTGTAGTCTCTTTTGACAATCGTACTCTTTGTTTACATTTAGAGTTTGTTCCTGTTTAGAGCATTTTTTTACATTTGTAGTCTTAGAATCTGTTTACATTTTAAGTCTTTGTTTACATTTTGTCATTGTTTACATTTGTAGTCATTGTTTATTTTTGTAGACTTTGTTTACATTTGTAGTTTTTTACGTTTTCAGTCTGTTTATACTATTTAGAATTTTTGTTTACATTTGTAGTCTTTGTTTATATTTGTAGTCATTGCTTACATTAAGCCTTTGCTTACATTTAAAATCTTTGTTTACATTTAGAGTCTGTTTACATTTGTAGTCTGTTACATTTGTAGTCTTTGTTTACATTTAGAGTCTCCGTTTACAGTTAGTCCTTGTTTACATTTAGTGTCTCCGTTTACATTTGTAGACTTTTTCAAATTTAGAGTCTCTGTTTATATTTCTAGTCTTTGTTTACATTTAGAGTGTTTACATTTCTAGTGTTTGTTTACAATTAGAGTGTTTACATTCGTAGTCTTTGTTTACATTTAGAGTGTTTGTTTATATTTGTAGACTTTCTTTACATCTGTAGTCTTTGTTTACATTTAGTCTTTGTTTACATTTGCAGTCTTTCTTTACGTTTAGTCTTTGTTTATATTTGTAGTTTTTTACATTTAGAGTCTCTGTTTACGTTTGATGTCTTTGTTTACATTTGGAGTTTGTTTACTTTTAGAGTGTTTGTTTACTTTTAGAGTCTTTGCTTACATTTATAGTCTTTGTTTACACTTAGTCTTTGTTTACATTTGTAGCCTTTGTTTACATTTAGAGTCTTTGTTTATATTTGCAGTCTTTGTTTACATTTCGAGTCTTTGTTTATATTTCGAGTATTTGTTTAAAGTCTTTGTTTACATTTAGAGTTTGGTTACATTTAGAGTGTTTACATTTGTAGTCTTTGTTTACATTGGTAGTCTTTGTTTACATTGGTAGTCTTTGTTACATTTGCAGACTTTGTTTACATTTAGATTCTTTGTTTACATTTGTAGTCTCTTTTGACAATTGTACTCTTTGTTTACATTTAGAGTTTGTTCCTGTTTAGAGCATTTTTTTTGCATTTGTACTCTTAGAATCTGTTTACATTTTAAGTCTTTGTTTACATTTTGTCATTGTTTACATTTGTAGTCATTGTTTACTTTTGTAGACTTTGTTTACATTTGTATTTTTTTACATTTTCAGTCTTTGTATACTATTTAGAATTTTTGTTTACATTTGTAGTCTTTGTTTATATTTGTAGTCATTCTTTACATTGATTGTTTGCTTACATTTAAAATCTTTGTTTACATTTAGAGTCTGTTTACATTTGTAGTCTTTGTTACATTTGTAGTCTTTGTTTACATTTAGAGTCTCCGTTTACAGTTAGTCCTTGTTTACATTTAGATTCTCCGTTTACATTTGTAGTCTTTTTCAAATTTAGAGTCTCTGTTTATATTTCTACTCTTTGTTTACATTTAGAGTGTTTACATTTCTAGTGTTTGTTTACAATTAGAGTGTTTACATTTGTAGTCTTTGTTTACATTTAGAGTGTTTGTTTATATTTGTAGACTTTCTTTACATCTGTAGTCTTTGTTTATATTTAGTCTTTGTTTACATTTGCAGTCTTTGTTTACATTTAGTCTGTTTATATTTGTAGTTTTTTACATTTAGAGTCTTTGTTTATATTTGCAGTCTTTGTTTACATTAAGAGTCTGTTTATATTTATAGTCTTTGTTTACATTCGTAGTCCTTTTTACATTTAGAGTCATTGCTTACATTTATAGTCTTTGTTTACACTTAGTCTTTGTTTACATTTGTAGCCTTTGTTTACATTTAGAGTCTTTGTTTATATTTGCAGTCTTTGTTTACATTTCGAGTTTTTGTTTATATTTCGAGTATTTGTTTACGTTTGAAGTCTTTGTTTACATTTAGAGTTTGGTTACATTTAGAGTGTTTGTTTACATTTGTAGTCTTTGTTTACATTGGTAGTCTTTGTTAAATTTGCAGACTTTGTTTACATTTAGATTCTTTGTTTACATTTGTAGTCTCTTTTGACAATTGTACTCTTTGTTTACATTTAGAGTTTGTTCCTGTTTAGAGCATTTTTTTTACATTTGTAGTCTTAGAATCTGTTTATATTTTAAGTCTTTGTTTACATTTTGTCATTGTTTACATTTGTAGTCATTGTTTACTTTTGTAGACTTTGTTTACATTTGTATTTTTTTACATTTTCAGTCTTTGTATACTATTTAGAATTTTTGTTTACATTTGTAGTCTTTGTTTATATTTGTAGTCATTGTTTACATTGAGTGTTTGCTTACATTTTAAATCTTTGTTTACATTTAGAGTCTGTTTACATTTGTAGTCTTTGTTTACATTTAGAGTCTCCGTTTACAGTTAGTCCTTGTTTACATTTAGTGTCTCCGTTTACATTTGTAGACTTTTTCAAATTTAGAGTCTCTGTTTATATTTCTAGTCTTTGTTTACATTTAGAGTGTTTACATTTCTAGTGTTTGTTTACAATTAGAGTGTTTACATTTGTAGTCTTTGTTTACATTTAGAGTGTTCATATTTGTAGACTTTCTTTACATCTGTAGTCTTTGTTTATATTTAGTCTTTGTTTACATTTGCAGTCTTTGTTTACATTTAGTCTGTTTATATTTCTAGTTTTTTACATTTAGAGTCTTTGTTTATATTTGCAGTCTTTGTTTACATTAAGAGTCTGTTTATATTTATAGTCTTTGTTTACATTCGTAGTCCTTTTTACATTTTGAGTCATTGCTGACATTTATAGTCTTTGTTTACACTTAGTCTTTGTTTACATTTGTAGCCTTTGTTTACATTTAGAGTCTTTGTTTATATTTGCAGTCTTTGTTTACACTTAGTCTTTGTTTACATTTGTAGCCTTTGTTTACATTTAGAGTCTTTGTTTATATTTGCAGCCTTTGTTTACATTTCGAGTCTTTGTTTATATTTCGAGTATTTGTTTACGCTTGAAGTCTTTGTTTATATTTAGAGTTTGGTTACATATAGAGTGTTTGTTTACATTGGTAGTCTTTGTTACATTTGCAGACTTTGTTTACATTTAGATTCTTTGTTTACATTTGTAGTCTCTTTTGACAATTGCACTCTTTGTTTACATTTAGAGTTTGTTCCTGTTTAGAGCATTTTTTTTACATTTTTAGTCTTAGAATCTGTTTACATTTTAAGTCTTTGTTTACATTTTGTCATTGTTTACATTTGTACTCATTGTTTACTTTTGTAGACTTTGTTTACATTTGTATTTTTTTACATTTTCAGTCTTTGTATACTATTTAGAATTTTTGTTTACATTAGCAGTCTTTGTTTATATTTGTGGTCATTGCTTACATTGAGTCTTTGCTTACATTTAAAATCTTTGTCTACATTTAGGGTCTGTTTACATTTGTAGTCTTTGTTACATTTGTAGTTTTTGTTTACATTTACACTCTCCGTTTACAGTTAGTCCTTGTTTACATTTAGAGTCTCCGTTTACATTTGTAGTCTTTTTCAAATTTAGAGTCTGTTTATATTTCTAGTCTTTGTTTACATTTAGAGTGTTTACATTTCTAGTGTTTGTTTACAATTAGAGTGTTTACACTTGTAGTGTTTGTTTACATTTAGAGTGTTTGTTTATATTTGTAGACTTTCTTTACATCTGTAGTCTTTGTTTATATTTAGTCTTTGTTTACATTTGCAGTCTTTGTTTACATTTAGTCTTTGTTTATATTTGTAGTTTTCTACATTTAGAGTCTTTGTTTATATTTGCAGCCTTTGTTTACATTAAGAGTCTGTTTATATTTATAGTCTTTCTTTACATTCGTAGTCCTTTTTACATTTAGAGTCTTTGTTATATTTGTATTCTTTGTTTACACTTAGTGTTTGTTTACATTTGTAGCCTTTCTTTACATTTAGAGTCTTTGTTTATATTTGCAGTCTTTGTTTACATTTCGAGTCTTTGCTTATATTTCGAGTATTTGTTTACGCTTGAAGTCTTTGTTTATATTTAGAGTTTAGTTACATATAGAGTGTTTGTTTACATTTGTAGTCTGTTACATTTGTAGACTTTGTTTACATTTAGATTCTTTGTTTACATTTGTAGTCTCTTTTGACAATCGTACTCTTTGTTTACATTTAGAGTTTGTTCCTGTTTAGAGCATTTTTTTACATTTGTAGTCTTAGAATCTGTTTACATTTTAAGTCTTTGTTTACATTTTGTCATTGTTTACATTTGTAGTCATTGTTTATTTTTGTAGACTTTGTTTACATTTGTAGTTTTTTACGTTTTCAGTCTGTTTATACTATTTAGAATTTTTGTTTACATTTGTAGTCTTTGTTTATATTTGTAGTCATTGCTTACATTAAGCCTTTGCTTACATTTAAAATCTTTGTTTACATTTAGAGTCTGTTTACATTTGTAGTCTGTTACATTTGTAGTCTTTGTTTACATTTAGAGTCTCCGTTTACAGTTAGTCCTTGTTTACATTTAGTGTCTCCGTTTACATTTGTAGACTTTTTCAAATTTAGAGTCTCTGTTTATATTTCTAGTCTTTGTTTACATTTAGAGTGTTTACATTTCTAGTGTTTGTTTACAATTAGAGTGTTTACATTCGTAGTCTTTGTTTACATTTAGAGTGTTTGTTTATATTTGTAGACTTTCTTTACATCTGTAGTCTTTGTTTACATTTAGTCTTTGTTTACATTTGCAGTCTTTCTTTACGTTTAGTCTTTGTTTATATTTGTAGTTTTTTACATTTAGAGTCTCTGTTTACGTTTGATGTCTTTGTTTACATTTGGAGTTTGTTTACTTTTAGAGTGTTTGTTTACTTTTAGAGTCTTTGCTTACATTTATAGTCTTTGTTTACACTTAGTCTTTGTTTACATTTGTAGCCTTTGTTTACATTTAGAGTCTTTGTTTATATTTGCAGTCTTTGTTTACATTTCGAGTCTTTGTTTATATTTCGAGTATTTGTTTAAAGTCTTTGTTTACATTTAGAGTTTGGTTACATTTAGAGTGTTTACATTTGTAGTCTTTGTTTACATTGGTAGTCTTTGTTTACATTGGTAGTCTTTGTTACATTTGCAGACTTTGTTTACATTTAGATTCTTTGTTTACATTTGTAGTCTCTTTTGACAATTGTACTCTTTGTTTACATTTAGAGTTTGTTCCTGTTTAGAGCATTTTTTTTGCATTTGTACTCTTAGAATCTGTTTACATTTTAAGTCTTTGTTTACATTTTGTCATTGTTTACATTTGTAGTCATTGTTTACTTTTGTAGACTTTGTTTACATTTGTATTTTTTTACATTTTCAGTCTTTGTATACTATTTAGAATTTTTGTTTACATTTGTAGTCTTTGTTTATATTTGTAGTCATTCTTTACATTGATTGTTTGCTTACATTTAAAATCTTTGTTTACATTTAGAGTCTGTTTACATTTGTAGTCTTTGTTACATTTGTAGTCTTTGTTTACATTTAGAGTCTCCGTTTACAGTTAGTCCTTGTTTACATTTAGATTCTCCGTTTACATTTGTAGTCTTTTTCAAATTTAGAGTCTCTGTTTATATTTCTACTCTTTGTTTACATTTAGAGTGTTTACATTTCTAGTGTTTGTTTACAATTAGAGTGTTTACATTTGTAGTCTTTGTTTACATTTAGAGTGTTTGTTTATATTTGTAGACTTTCTTTACATCTGTAGTCTTTGTTTATATTTAGTCTTTGTTTACATTTGCAGTCTTTGTTTACATTTAGTCTGTTTATATTTGTAGTTTTTTACATTTAGAGTCTTTGTTTATATTTGCAGTCTTTGTTTACATTAAGAGTCTGTTTATATTTATAGTCTTTGTTTACATTCGTAGTCCTTTTTACATTTAGAGTCATTGCTTACATTTATAGTCTTTGTTTACACTTAGTCTTTGTTTACATTTGTAGCCTTTGTTTACATTTAGAGTCTTTGTTTATATTTGCAGTCTTTGTTTACATTTCGAGTTTTTGTTTATATTTCGAGTATTTGTTTACGTTTGAAGTCTTTGTTTACATTTAGAGTTTGGTTACATTTAGAGTGTTTGTTTACATTTGTAGTCTTTGTTTACATTGGTAGTCTTTGTTAAATTTGCAGACTTTGTTTACATTTAGATTCTTTGTTTACATTTGTAGTCTCTTTTGACAATTGTACTCTTTGTTTACATTTAGAGTTTGTTCCTGTTTAGAGCATTTTTTTTACATTTGTAGTCTTAGAATCTGTTTATATTTTAAGTCTTTGTTTACATTTTGTCATTGTTTACATTTGTAGTCATTGTTTACTTTTGTAGACTTTGTTTACATTTGTATTTTTTTACATTTTCAGTCTTTGTATACTATTTAGAATTTTTGTTTACATTTGTAGTCTTTGTTTATATTTGTAGTCATTGTTTACATTGAGTGTTTGCTTACATTTTAAATCTTTGTTTACATTTAGAGTCTGTTTACATTTGTAGTCTTTGTTTACATTTAGAGTCTCCGTTTACAGTTAGTCCTTGTTTACATTTAGTGTCTCCGTTTACATTTGTAGACTTTTTCAAATTTAGAGTCTCTGTTTATATTTCTAGTCTTTGTTTACATTTAGAGTGTTTACATTTCTAGTGTTTGTTTACAATTAGAGTGTTTACATTTGTAGTCTTTGTTTACATTTAGAGTGTTCATATTTGTAGACTTTCTTTACATCTGTAGTCTTTGTTTATATTTAGTCTTTGTTTACATTTGCAGTCTTTGTTTACATTTAGTCTGTTTATATTTCTAGTTTTTTACATTTAGAGTCTTTGTTTATATTTGCAGTCTTTGTTTACATTAAGAGTCTGTTTATATTTATAGTCTTTGTTTACATTCGTAGTCCTTTTTACATTTTGAGTCATTGCTGACATTTATAGTCTTTGTTTACACTTAGTCTTTGTTTACATTTGTAGCCTTTGTTTACATTTAGAGTCTTTGTTTATATTTGCAGTCTTTGTTTACACTTAGTCTTTGTTTACATTTGTAGCCTTTGTTTACATTTAGAGTCTTTGTTTATATTTGCAGCCTTTGTTTACATTTCGAGTCTTTGTTTATATTTCGAGTATTTGTTTACGCTTGAAGTCTTTGTTTATATTTAGAGTTTGGTTACATATAGAGTGTTTGTTTACATTGGTAGTCTTTGTTACATTTGCAGATTTTGTTTACATTTAGATTCTTTGTTTACATTTGTAGTCTCTTTTGACAATTGCACTCTTTGTTTACATTTAGAGTTTGTTCCTGTTTAGAGCATTTTTTTTACATTTTTAGTCTTAGAATCTGTTTACATTTTAAGTCTTTGTTTACATTTTGTCATTGTTTACATTTGTACTCATTGTTTACTTTTGTAGACTTTGTTTACATTTGTATTTTTTTACATTTTCAGTCTTTGTATACTATTTAGAATTTTTGTTTACATTAGCAGTCTTTGTTTATATTTGTGGTCATTGCTTACATTGAGTCTTTGCTTACATTTAAAATCTTTGTCTACATTTAGGGTCTGTTTACATTTGTAGTCTTTGTTACATTTGTAGTTTTTGTTTACATTTACACTCTCCGTTTACAGTTAGTCCTTGTTTACATTTAGAGTCTCCGTTTACATTTGTAGTCTTTTTCAAATTTAGAGTCTGTTTATATTTCTAGTCTTTGTTTACATTTAGAGTGTTTACATTTCTAGTGTTTGTTTACAATTAGAGTGTTTACACTTGTAGTGTTTGTTTACATTTAGAGTGTTTGTTTATATTTGTAGACTTTCTTTACATCTGTAGTCTTTGTTTATATTTAGTCTTTGTTTACATTTGCAGTCTTTGTTTACATTTAGTCTTTGTTTATATTTGTAGTTTTCTACATTTAGAGTCTTTGTTTATATTTGCAGCCTTTGTTTACATTAAGAGTCTGTTTATATTTATAGTCTTTCTTTACATTCGTAGTCCTTTTTACATTTAGAGTCTTTGTTATATTTGTAGTCTTTGTTTACACTTAGTCTTTGTTTACATTTGTAGCCTTTCTTTACATTTAGAGTCTTTGTTTATATTTGCAGTCTTTGTTTACATTTCGAGTATTTGTTTACGCTTGAAGTCTTTGTTTATATTTAGAGTTTAGTTACATATAGAGTGTTTGTTTACATTTGTAGTCTGTTACATTTGTAGACTTTGTTTACATTTAGATTCTTTGTTTACATTTGTAGTCTCTTTTGACAATCGTACTCTTTGTTTACATTTAGAGTTTGTTCCTGTTTAGAGCATTTTTTTACATTTGTAGTCTTAGAATCTGTTTACATTTTAAGTCTTTGTTTACATTTTGTCATTGTTTACATTTGTAGTCATTGTTTATTTTTGTAGACTTTGTTTACATTTGTAGTTTTTTACGTTTTCAGTCTGTTTATACTATTTAGAATTTTTGTTTACATTTGTAGTCTTTGTTTATATTTGTAGTCATTGCTTACATTAAGCCTTTGCTTACATTTAAAATCTTTGTTTACATTTAGAGTCTGTTTACATTTGTAGTCTGTTACATTTGTAGTCTTTGTTTACATTTAGAGTCTCCGTTTACAGTTAGTCCTTGTTTACATTTAGTGTCTCCGTTTACATTTGTAGACTTTTTCAAATTTAGAGTCTCTGTTTATATTTCTAGTCTTTGTTTACATTTAGAGTGTTTACATTTCTAGTGTTTGTTTACAATTAGAGTGTTTACATTTGTAGTCTTTGTTTACATTTAGAGTGTTTGTTTATATTTGTAGACTTTCTTTACATCTGTAGTCTTTGTTTACATTTAGTCTTTGTTTACATTTGCAGTCTTTCTTTACGTTTAGTCTTTGTTTATATTTGTAGTTTTTTACATTTAGAGTCTCTGTTTACGTTTGATGTCTTTGTTTACATTTGGAGTTTGTTTACTTTTAGAGTGTTTGTTTACATTTATAGTCTTTGTTTACGTTCGTAGTCCTTTTTACATTTAGAGTCTTTGCTTACATTTATAGTCTTTGTTTACATTTAGAGTTTGGTTACATTTAGAGTGTTTACATTTGTAGTCTTTGTTTACATTGGTAGTCTTTGTTTACATTGGTAGTCTTTGTTACATTTGCAGACTTTGTTTACATTTAGATTCTTTGTTTACATTTGTAGTCTCTTTTGACAATTGTACTCTTTGTTTACATTTAGAGTTTGTTCCTGTTTAGAGCATTTTTTTTGCATTTGTACTCTTAGAATCTGTTTACATTTTAAGTCTTTGTTTACATTTTGTCATTGTTTACATTTGTAGTCATTGTTTACTTTTGTAGACTTTGTTTACATTTGTATTTTTTTACATTTTCAGTCTTTGTATACTATTTAGAATTTTTGTTTACATTTGTAGTCTTTGTTTATATTTGTAGTCATTCTTTACATTGATTGTTTGCTTACATTTAAAATCTTTGTTTACATTTAGAGTCTGTTTACATTTGTAGTCTTTGTTACATTTGTAGTCTTTGTTTACATTTAGAGTCTCCGTTTACAGTTAGTCCTTGTTTACATTTAGATTCTCCGTTTACATTTGTAGTCTTTTTCAAATTTAGAGTCTCTGTTTATATTTCTACTCTTTGTTTACATTTAGAGTGTTTACATTTGTAGTCTTTGTTTACATTTAGAGTGTTTGTTTATATTTGTAGACTTTCTTTACATCTGTAGTCTTTGTTTATATTTAGTCTTTGTTTACATTTGCAGTCTTTGTTTACATTTAGTCTGTGTATATTTGTAGTTTTTTACATTTAGAGTCTTTGTTTATATTTGCAGTCTTTGTTTACATTAAGAGTCTGTTTATATTTATAGTCTTTGTTTACATTCGTAGTCCTTTTTACATTTAGAGTCAAAGCTTACATTTATAGTCTTTGTTTACACTTAGTCTTTGTTTACATTTGTAGCCTTTGTTTACATTTAGAGTCTTTGTTTATATTTGCAGTCTTTGTTTACATTTCGAGTTTTTGTTTATATTTCGAGTATTTGTTTACGTTTGAAGTCTTTGTTTACATTTAGAGTTTGGTTACATTTAGAGTGTTTGTTTACATTTGTAGTCTTTGTTTACATTGGTAGTCTTTGTTAAATTTGCAGACTTTGTTTACATTTAGATTCTTTGTTTACATTTGTAGTCTCTTTTGACAATTGTACTCTTTGTTTACATTTAGAGTTTGTTCCTGTTTAGAGCATTTTTTTTACATTTGTAGTCTTAGAATCTGTTTATATTTTAAGTCTTTGTTTACATTTTGTCATTGTTTACATTTGTAGTCATTGTTTACTTTTGTAGACTTTGTTTACATTTGTATTTTTTTACATTTTCAGTCTTTGTATACTATTTAGAATTTTTGTTTACATTTGTAGTCTTTGTTTATATTTGTAGTCATTGTTTACATTGAGTGTTTGCTTACATTTTAAATCTTTGTTTACATTTAGAGTCTGTTTACATTTGTAGTCTGTTACATTTGTAGTCTTTGTTTACATTTAGAGTCTCCGTTTACAGTTAGTCCTTGTTTACATTTAGTGTCTCCGTTTACATTTGTAGACTTTTTCAAATTTAGAGTCTCTGTTTATATTTCTAGTCTTTGTTTACATTTAGAGTGTTTACATTTCTAGTGTTTGTTTACAATTAGAGTGTTTACATTTGTAGTCTTTGTTTACATTTAGAGTGTTTATATTTGTAGACTTTCTTTACATCTGTAGTCTTTGTTTATATTTAGTCTTTGTTTACATTTGCAGTCTTTGTTTACATTTAGTCTTTGTTTATATTTGTAGTTTTTTACATTTAGAGTCTTTGTTTATATTTGCAGTCTTTGTTTACATTCGTAGTCCTTTTTACAATTAGAGTCATTGCTTACATTTATAGTCTTTGTTTACACTTAGTCTTTGTTTACATTTGTAGCCTATGTTTACATTTAGAGTCTTTGTTTATATTTGCAGTCTTTGTTTACATTTCGAGTCTGTTTATATTTCGAGTATTTGTTTACGTTTGAAGTCTGTTTATATTTAGAGTTTGGTTACATTTAGAGTGTTTGTTTACATTTGTAGTCTGTTACATTTGTAGACTTTGTTTACATTTAGATTCTTTGTTTACATTTGTAGTCTCTTTTGACAATTGTACTCTTTGTTTACATTTAGAGTTTGTTCCTGTTTAGAGCATTTTTTTACATTTGTAGTCTTAGAATCTGTTTACATTTTAAGTCTTTGTTTACATTTTGTCATTGTTTACATTTGTAGTCATTGTTTATTTTTGTAGACTTTGTTTACATTTGTAGTTTTTTACATTTTCAGTCTGTTTATACTATTTAGAATTTTTGTTTACATTTGTAGTCTTTGTTTATATTTGTAGTCATTGCTTACATTGAGTCTTTGCTTACATTTAAAATCTTTGTTTACATTTAGAGTCTGTTTACATTTGTAGTCTGTTACATTTGTAGTCTTTGTTTACTTTTAGAGTCTCCGTTTACAGTTAGTCCTTGTTTACATTTAGTGTCTCCGTTTACATTTGTAGACTTTTTCAAATTTAGAGTCTCTGTTTATATTTCTAGTCTTTGTTTACATTTAGAGTGTTTACATTTCTAGTGTTTGTTTACAATTAGAGTGTTTACATTTGTAGTCTTTGTTTACATTTAGAGTGTTTGTTTATATTTGTAGACTTTCTTTACATCTGTAGTCTTTGTTTACATTTAGTCTTTGTTTACATTTGCAGTCTTTCTTTACGTTTAGTCTTTGTTTATATTTGTAGTTTTTTACATTTAGAGTCTCTGTTTACGTTTGATGTCTTTGTTTACATTTGGAGTTTGTTTACTTTTAGAGTGTTTGTTTACATTTATAGTCTTTGTTTACGTTCGTAGTCCTTTTTACATTTAGAGTCTTTGCTTACATTTATAGTCTTTGTTTACATTTAGAGTTTGGTTACATTTAGAGTGTTTACATTTGTAGTCTTTGTTTACATTGGTAGTCTTTGTTTACATTGGTAGTCTTTGTTACATTTGCAGACTTTGTTTACATTTAGATTCTTTGTTTACATTTGTAGTCTCTTTTGACAATTGTACTCTTTGTTTACATTTAGAGTTTGTTCCTGTTTAGAGCATTTTTTTTGCATTTGTACTCTTAGAATCTGTTTACATTTTAAGTCTTTGTTTACATTTTGTCATTGTTTACATTTGTAGTCATTGTTTACTTTTGTAGACTTTGTTTACATTTGTATTTTTTTACATTTTCAGTCTTTGTATACTATTTAGAATTTTTGTTTACATTTGTAGTCTTTGTTTATATTTGTAGTCATTCTTTACATTGATTGTTTGCTTACATTTAAAATCTTTGTTTACATTTAGAGTCTGTTTACATTTGTAGTCTTTGTTACATTTGTAGTCTTTGTTTACATTTAGAGTCTCCGTTTACAGTTAGTCCTTGTTTACATTTAGATTCTCCGTTTACATTTGTAGTCTTTTTCAAATTTAGAGTCTCTGTTTATATTTCTACTCTTTGTTTACATTTAGAGTGTTTACATTTGTAGTCTTTGTTTACATTTAGAGTGTTTGTTTATATTTGTAGACTTTCTTTACATCTGTAGTCTTTGTTTATATTTAGTCTTTGTTTACATTTGCAGTCTTTGTTTACATTTAGTCTGTGTATATTTGTAGTTTTTTACATTTAGAGTCTTTGTTTATATTTGCAGTCTTTGTTTACATTAAGAGTCTGTTTATATTTATAGTCTTTGTTTACATTCGTAGTCCTTTTTACATTTAGAGTCAAAGCTTACATTTATAGTCTTTGTTTACACTTAGTCTTTGTTTACATTTGTAGCCTTTGTTTACATTTAGAGTCTTTGTTTATATTTGCAGTCTTTGTTTACATTTCGAGTTTTTGTTTATATTTCGAGTATTTGTTTACGTTTGAAGTCTTTGTTTACATTTAGAGTTTGGTTACATTTAGAGTGTTTGTTTACATTTGTAGTCTTTGTTTACATTGGTAGTCTTTGTTAAATTTGCAGACTTTGTTTACATTTAGATTCTTTGTTTACATTTGTAGTCTCTTTTGACAATTGTACTCTTTGTTTACATTTAGAGTTTGTTCCTGTTTAGAGCATTTTTTTTACATTTGTAGTCTTAGAATCTGTTTATATTTTAAGTCTTTGTTTACATTTTGTCATTGTTTACATTTGTAGTCATTGTTTACTTTTGTAGACTTTGTTTACATTTGTATTTTTTTACATTTTCAGTCTTTGTATACTATTTAGAATTTTTGTTTACATTTGTAGTCTTTGTTTATATTTGTAGTCATTGTTTACATTGAGTGTTTGCTTACATTTTAAATCTTTGTTTACATTTAGAGTCTGTTTACATTTGTAGTCTGTTACATTTGTAGTCTTTGTTTACATTTAGAGTCTCCGTTTACAGTTAGTCCTTGTTTACATTTAGTGTCTCCGTTTACATTTGTAGACTTTTTCAAATTTAGAGTCTCTGTTTATATTTCTAGTCTTTGTTTACATTTAGAGTGTTTACATTTCTAGTGTTTGTTTACAATTAGAGTGTTTACATTTGTAGTCTTTGTTTACATTTAGAGTGTTTATATTTGTAGACTTTCTTTACATCTGTAGTCTTTGTTTATATTTAGTCTTTGTTTACATTTGCAGTCTTTGTTTACATTTAGTCTTTGTTTATATTTGTAGTTTTTTACATTTAGAGTCTTTGTTTATATTTGCAGTCTTTGTTTACATTCGTAGTCCTTTTTACAATTAGAGTCATTGCTTACATTTATAGTCTTTGTTTACACTTAGTCTTTGTTTACATTTGTAGCCTATGTTTACATTTAGAGTCTTTGTTTATATTTGCAGTCTTTGTTTACATTTCGAGTCTGTTTATATTTCGAGTATTTGTTTACGTTTGAAGTCTGTTTATATTTAGAGTTTGGTTACATTTAGAGTGTTTGTTTACATTTGTAGTCTGTTACATTTGTAGACTTTGTTTACATTTAGATTCTTTGTTTACATTTGTAGTCTCTTTTGACAATTGTACTCTTTGTTTACATTTAGAGTTTGTTCCTGTTTAGAGCATTTTTTTACATTTGTAGTCTTAGAATCTGTTTACATTTTAAGTCTTTGTTTACATTTTGTCATTGTTTACATTTGTAGTCATTGTTTATTTTTGTAGACTTTGTTTACATTTGTAGTTTTTTACATTTTCAGTCTGTTTATACTATTTAGAATTTTTGTTTACATTTGTAGTCTTTGTTTATATTTGTAGTCATTGCTTACATTGAGTCTTTGCTTACATTTAAAATCTTTGTTTACATTTAGAGTCTGTTTACATTTGTAGTCTGTTACATTTGTAGTCTTTGTTTACTTTTAGAGTCTCCGTTTACAGTTAGTCCTTGTTTACATTTAGTGTCTCCGTTTACATTTGTAGACTTTTTCAAATTTAGAGTCTCTGTTTATATTTCTAGTCTTTGTTTACATTTAGAGTGTTTACATTTCTAGTGTTTGTTTACAATTAGAGTGTTTACATTTGTAGTCTTTGTTTACATTTAGCCTTTGTTTATATTCGTAGTTTTTTACATTTAGAGTCTCTGTTTACGTTTGATGTCTTTGTTTACATTTGGAGTTTGCTTACTTTTAGAGTGTTTGTTTACATTTATAGTCTTTGTTTACGTTCGTAGTCCTTTTTACATATAGAGTCTTTGCTTACGTTTATAGTCTTTGTTTACACTTAGTCTTTGTTTACATTTGTAGCATTTGTTTACATTTAGAGTCTTTTTTTATATTTGCAGTCTTTGTTTACATTTCGAGTCTTTGTTTATATTTCGAGTATTTGTTTAAAGTCTTTGTTTACATTTAGAGTTTGGTTACATTTAGAGTGTTTACATTTGTAGTCTTTGTTTATATTGGTAGTCTTTGTTTACATTGGTAGTCTGTTACATTTGCAGACTTTGTTTACATTTAGATTCTTTGTTTACATTTGTAGTCTCTTTTGACAATTGTACTCTTTGTTTACATTTAGAGTTTGTTCCTGTTTAGAGCATTTTTTTTGCATTTGTACTCTTAGAATCTGTTTACATTTTAAGTCTTTGTTTACATTTTGTCATTGTTTACATTTGTAGTCATTGTTTACTTTTGTATTTTTTTACATTTTCAGTCTTTGTATACTATTTAGAATTTTTGTTTACATTTGTAGTCTTTGTTTATATTTGTAGTCATTGTTTACATTGAGTGTTTGCTTACATTTAAAATCTTTGTTTACATTTAGAGTCTGTTTACATTTGTAGTCTTTGTTACATTTGTAGTCTTTGTTTACATTTACAGTCTCCGTTTACAGTTAGTCCTTGTTTACATTTAGAGTCTCCGTTTACATTTGTAAACTTTTTCAAATTTAGAGTCTCTGTTTATATTTCTAGTCTTTGTTTACATTTAGAGTGTTTACATTTCTAGTGTTTGTTTACAATTAGAGTGTTTACATTTGTAGTCTTTGTTTACATTTAGAGTGTTTGTTTATATTTGTAGACTTTCTTTACATCTGTAGTCTTTGTTTATATTTAGTCTTTGTTTACATTTGCAGTCTTTGTTTACATTTAGTCTTTGTTTATATTTGTGGTTTTTTACATTTAGAGTCTTTGTTTATATTTGCAGTCTTTGTTTACATTAAGAGTCTGTTTATATTTATTGTCTTTGTTTACATTCGTAGTCCTTTTTACATTTAGAGCATTGCTTACATTTATAGTCTTTGTTTACACTTAGTCTTTGTTTACATTTGTAGCCTTTGTTAACATTTAGAGTCTTTGTTTATATTTGCAGTCTTTGTTTACATTTCGAGTTTTTGTTTATATTTCGAGTATTTGTTTACGTTTGAAGTCTTTGTTTACATTTAGAGTTTGGTAACATTTAGAGTGTTTGTTTACATTGGTAGTCTTTGTTTACATTGGTAGTCTTTGTTAAATTTGCAGACTTTGTTTACATTTAGATTCTTTGTTTACATTTGTAGTCTCTTTTGACAATTGTACTCTTTGTTTACATTTAGAGTTTGTTCCTGTTTAGAGCATTTTTTTACATTTGTAGTCTTAGAATCTGTTTATATTTTAAGTCTTTGTTTACATTTTGTCATTGTTTACATTTGTAGTCATTGTTTACTTTTGTAGACTTTGTTTACATTTGTAGTTTTTTACATTTTCAGTCTGTTTATACTATTTAGAATTTTTGTTTACATTAGTAGTCTTTGTTTATATTTGTAGTCATTGCTTACATTGAGTCTTTGCTTACATTTAAAATCTTTGTCTACATTTAGAGTCTGTTTACATTTGTAGTCTTTGTTACATTTGTAGTCTTTGTTTACATTTACAGTCTCCGTTTACAGTTTGTCCTTGTTTACATTTAGAGTCTCCGTTTACATTTGTAGTCTTTTTCAAATTTAGAGTCTGTTTATATTTCTAGTCTTTGTTTACATTTAGAGTGTTTACATTTCTAGTGTTTATTTACAATTAGAGTGTTTACACTTGTAGTGTTTGTTTACATTTAGAGTGTTTGTTTATATTTGTAGACTTTCTTTACATCTGTAGTCTTTGTTTGTATTTAGTCTTTGTTTACATTTGCAGTCTTTGTTTACATTTAGTCTTTGTTTATATTTGTAGTTTTTTACATTTAGAGTCTTTGTTTATATTTGCAGTCTTTGTTTACATTAAGAGTCTGTTTATATTTATAGTCTTTGTTTACATTCGTAGTCCTTTTTACATTTAGAGTCTTTGTTACATTTTTAGTCTTTGTTTACACTTAGTCTTTGTTTACATTTGTAGCCTTTGTTTACATTTAGAGTCTTTGTTTATATTTGCAGTCTTTGTTTACATTTCGATTCTTTGTTTATATTTCGAGTATTTGTTTACGTTTGAAGTCTTTGTTTATATTTAGAGTTTGGTTACATTTAGAGTGTTTGTTTACATTTGTAGTCTGTTACATTTGTAGACTTTGTTTACATTTAGATTCTTTGTTTACATTTGTAGTCTCTTTTGACAATTGTACTCTTTGTTTACATTTAGAGTTTGTTCCTGTTTAGAGCATTTTTTTACATTTGTAGTCTTAGAATCTGTTTACATTTTAAGTCTTTGTTTACATTTTGTCATTGTTTACATTTGTAGTCATTGTTTATTTTTGTAGACTTTTTTTACATTTGTAGTTTTTTACATTTTCAGTCTGTTTATACTATTTAGAATTTTTGTTTACATTTGTAGTCTTTGTTTATATTTGTAGTCATTGCTTACATTGAGTCTTTGCTTACATTTAAAATCTTTGTTTACATTTAGAGTCTGTTTACATTTGTAGTCTGTTACATTTGTAGTCTTTGTTTACATTTAGAGTCTCCGTTTACAGTTAGTCCTTGTTTACATTTAGTGTCTCCGTTTACATTGGTAGACTTTTTCAAATTTAGAGTCTCTGTTTATATTTCTAGTCTTTGTTTACATTTAGAGTGTTTACATTTCTAGTGTTTGTTTACAATTAGAGTGTTTACATTTGTAGTCTTTGTTTACATTTAGAGTGTTTGTTTATATTTATAGACTTTCTTTACATCTGTAGTCTTTGTTTACATTTAGTCTTTGTTTACATTTGCAGTCTTTGTTTACATTTAGTCTTTGTTTATATTTGTAGTTTTTTACATTTAGAGTCTCTGTTTACGTTTGATGTCTTTGTTTACATTTGGAGTTTGCTTACTTTTAGAGTGTTTGTTTACATTTATAGTCTTTGTTTACGTTCGTAGTCCTTTTTACATTTAGAGTCTTTGCTTACGTTTATAGTCTTTGTTTACACTTAGTCTTTGTTTACATTTGTAGCATTTGTTTACATTTAGAGTCTTTGTTTATATTTGCAGTCTTTGTTTACATTTCGAGTCTTTGTTTATATTTCGAGTATTTGTTTAAAGTCTTTGTTTACATTTAGAGTTTGGTTACATTTAGAGTGTTTACATTTGTAGTCTTTGTTTACATTGGTAGTCTTTGTTTACATTGGTAGTCTTTGTTACATTTGCAGACTTTGTTTACATTTAGATTCTTTGTTTACATTTGTAGTCTCATTTGACAATTGTACTCTTTGTTTACATTTAGAGTTTGTTCCTGTTTAGAGCATTTTTTTTGCATTTGTACTCTTAGAATCTGTTTACATTTTAAGTCTTTGTTTACATTTTGTCATTGTTTACATTTGTAGTCATTGTTTACTTTTGTAGACTTTGTTTACATTTGTATTTTTTTACATTTTCAGTCTTTGTATACTATTTAGAATTTTTGTTTACATTTGTAGTCTTTGTTTGTATTTGTAGTCATTGTTTACATTGAGTGTTTGCTTACATTTAAAATCTTTGTTTACATTTAGAGTCTGTTTACATTTGTAGTCTTTGTTACAATTGTAGTCTTTGTTTACATTTAGAGTCTCCGTTTACAGTTAGTCCTTGTTTACATTTAGAGTCTCCGTTTACGTTTGTAGTCTTTTTCAAATTTAGAGTCTCTGTTTATATTTCTAGTCTTTGTTTACATTTAGAGTGTTTACATTTCTAGTGTTTGTTTACAATTAGAGTGTTTACATTTGTAGTCTTTGTTTACATTTAGAGTGTTTGTTTATATTTGTAGACTTTCTTTACATCTGTAGTCTTTGTTTATATTTAGTCTTTGTTTACATTTGCAGTCTTTGTTTACATTTAGTCTTTGTTTATATTTGTAGTTTTTTACATTTAGAGTCTTTGTTTATATTTGCAGTCTTTGTTTACATTAAGAGTCTGTTTATATTTTTAGTCTTTGTTTACATTCGTAGTCCTTTTTACAATTAGAGTCATTGCTTACATTTATAGTCTTTGTTTACACTTAGTCTTTGTTTACATTTGTAGCCTTTGTTTACATTTAGAGTCTTTGTTTATATTTGCAGTCTTTGTTTACATTTCGAGTCTGTTTATATTTCGAGTATTTGTTTACGTTTGAAGTCTGTTTATATTTAGAGTTTGGTTACATTTAGAGTGTTTGTTTACATTTGTAGTCTGTTACATTTGTAGACTTTGTTTACATTTAGATTCTTTGTTTACATTTGTAGTCTCTTTTGACAATTGTACTCTTTGTTTACATTTAGAGTTTGTTCCTGTTTAGAGCATTTTTTTACATTTGTAGTCTTAGAATCTGTTTACATTTTAAGTCTTTGTTTACATTTTGTCATTGTTTACATTTGTAGTCATTGTTTATTTTTGTAGACTTTGTTTACATTTGTAGTTTTTTACATTTTCAGTCTGTTTATACTATTTAGAATTTTTGTTTACATTTGTAGTCTTTGTTTATATTTGTAGTCATTGCTTACATTGAGTCTTTGCTTACATTTAAAATCTTTGTTTACATTTAGAGTCTGTTTACATTTGTAGTCTGTTACATTTGTAGTCTTTGTTTACTTTTAGAGTCTCCGTTTACAGTTAGTCCTTGTTTACATTTAGTGTCTCCGTTTACATTTGTAGACTTTTTCAAATTTAGAGTCTCTGTTTATATTTCTAGTCTTTGTTTACATTTAGAGTGTTTACATTTCTAGTGTTTGTTTACAATTAGAGTGTTTACATTTGTAGTCTTTGTTTACATTTAGCCTTTGTTTATATTTGTAGTTTTTTACATTTAGAGTCTCTGTTTACGTTTGATGTTTTTGTTTACATTTGGAGTTTGCTTACTTTTAGAGTGTTTGTTTACATTTATAGTCTTTGTTTACGTTCGTAGTCCTTTTTACATATAGAGTCTTTGCTTACGTTTATAGTCTTTGTTTACACTTAGTCTTTGTTTACATTTGTAGCATTTGTTTACATTTAGAGTCTTTTTTTATATTTGCAGTCTTTGTTTACATTTCGAGTCTTTGTTTATATTTCGAGTATTTGTTTAAAGTCTTTGTTTACATTTAGAGTTTGGTTACATTTAGAGTGTTTACATTTGTAGTCTTTGTTTACATTGGTAGTCTTTGTTTACATTGGTAGTCTGTTACATTTGCAGACTTTGTTTACATTTAGATTCTTTGTTTACATTTGTAGTCTCTTTTGACAATTGTACTCTTTGTTTACATTTAGAGTTTGTTCCTGTTTAGAGCATTTTTTTTGCATTTGTACTCTTAGAATCTGTTTACATTTTAAGTCTTTGTTTACATTTTGTCATTGTTTACATTTGTAGTCATTGTTTACTTTTGTATTTTTTTACATTTTCAGTCTTTGTATACTATTTAGAATTTTTGTTTACATTTGTAGTCTTTGTTTATATTTGTAGTCATTGTTTACATTGAGTGTTTGCTTACATTTAAAATCTTTGTTTACATTTAGAGTCTGTTTACATTTGTAGTCTTTGTTACATTTGTAGTCTTTGTTTACATTTACAGTCTCCGTTTACAGTTAGTCCTTGTTTACATTTAGAGTCTCCGTTTACATTTGTAAACTTTTTCAAATTTAGAGTCTCTGTTTATATTTCTAGTCTTTGTTTACATTTAGAGTGTTTACATTTCTAGTGTTTGTTTACAATTAGAGTGTTTACATTTGTAGTCTTTGTTTACATTTAGAGTGTTTGTTTATATTTGTAGACTTTCTTTACATCTTTAGTCTTTGTTTATATTTAGTCTTTGTTTACATTTGCAGTCTTTGTTTACATTTAGTCTTTGTTTATATTTGTGGTTTTTTACATTTAGAGTCTTTGTTTATATTTGCAGTCTTTGTTTACATTAAGAGTCTGTTTATATTTATAGTCTTTGTTTACATTCGTAGTCCTTTTTACATTTAGAGCATTGCTTACATTTATAGTCTTTGTTTACACTTAGTCTTTGTTTACATTTGTAGCCTTTGTTAACATTTAGAGTCTTTGTTTATATTTGCAGTCTTTGTTTACATTTCGAGTTTTTGTTTATATTTCGAGTATTTGTTTACGTTTGAAGTCTTTGTTTACATTTAGAGTTTGGTTACATTTAGAGTGTTTGTTTACATTGGTAGTCTTTGTTTACATTGGTAGTCTTTGTTAAATTTGCAGACTTTGTTTACATTTAGATTCTTTGTTTACATTTGTAGTCTCTTTTGACAATTGTACTCTTTGTTTACATTTAGAGTTTGTTCCTGTTTAGAGCATTTTTTTACATTTGTAGTCTTAGAATCTGTTTATATTTTAAGTCTTTGTTTACATTTTGTCATTGTTTACATTTGTAGTCATTGTTTACTTTTGTAGACTTTGTTTACATTTGTAGTTTTTTACATTTTCAGTCTGTTTATACTATTTAGAATTTTTGTTTACATTAGTAGTCTTTGTTTATATTTGTAGTCATTGCTTACATTGAGTCTTTGCTTACATTTAAAATCTTTGTCTACATTTAGAGTCTGTTTACATTTGTAGTCTTTGTTACATTTGTAGTCTTTGTTTACATTTACAGTCTCCGTTTACAGTTAGTCCTTGTTTACATTTAGAGTCTCCGTTTACATTTGTAGTCTTTTTCAAATTTAGAGTCTGTTTATATTTCTAGTCTTTGTTTACATTTAGAGTGTTTACATTTCTAGTGTTTATTTACAATTAGAGTGTTTACACTTGTAGTGTTTGTTTACATTTAGAGTGTTTGTTTATATTTGTAGACTTTCTTTACATCTGTAGTCTTTGTTTGTATTTAGTCTTTGTTTACATTTGCAGTCTTTGTTTACATTTAGTCTTTGTTTATATTTGTAGTTTTTTACATTTAGAGTCTTTGTTTATATTTGCAGTCTTTGTTTACATTAAGAGTCTGTTTATATTTATAGTCTTTGTTTACATTCGTAGTCCTTTTTACATTTAGAGTCTTTGTTACATTTTTAGTCTTTGTTTACACTTAGTCTTTGTTTACATTTGTAGCCTTTGTTTACATTTAGAGTCTTTGTTTATATTTGCAGTCTTTGTTTACATTTCGAGTCTTTGTTTATATTTCGAGTATTTGTTTACGTTTGAAGTCTTTGTTTATATTTAGAGTTTGGTTACATTTAGAGTGTTTGTTTACATTTGTAGTCTGTTACATTTGTAGACTTTGTTTACATTTAGATTCTTTGTTTACATTTGTAGTCTCTTTTGACAATTGTACTCTTTGTTTACATTTAGAGTTTGTTCCTGTTTAGAGCATTTTTTTACATTTGTAGTCTTAGAATCTGTTTACATTTTAAGTCTTTGTTTACATTTTGTCATTGTTTACATTTGTAGTCATTGTTTATTTTTGTAGACTTTTTTTACATTTGTAGTTTTTTACATTTTCAGTCTGTTTATACTATTTAGAATTTTTGTTTACATTTGTAGTCTTTGTTTATATTTGTAGTCATTGCTTACATTGAGTCTTTGCTTACATTTAAAATCTTTGTTTACATTTTGAGTCTGTATACATTTGTAGTCTGTTACATTTGTAGTCTTTGTTTACATTTAGAGTCTCCGTTTACAGTTAGTCCTTGTTTACATTTAGTGTCTCCGTTTACATTTGTAGACTTTTTCAAATTTAGAGTCTCTGTTTATATTTCTAGTCTTTGTTTACATTTAGAGTGTTTACATTTCTAGTGTTTGTTTACAATTAGAGTGTTTACATTTGTAGTCTTTGTTTACATTTAGTGTGTTTGTTTATATTTGTAGACTTTCTTTACATCTGTAGTCTTTGTTTACATTTAGTCTTTGTTTACATTTGCAGTCTTTGTTTACATTTAGTCTTTGTTTATATTTGTAGTTTTTTACATTTAGAGTCTCTGTTTACGTTTGATGTCTTTGTTTACATTTGGAGTTTGCTTACTTTTAGAGTGTTTGTTTACATTTATAGTCTTTGTTTACGTTCGTAGTCCTTTTTACATTTAGAGTCTTTGCTTACGTTTATAGTCTTTGTTTACACTTAGTCTTTGTTTACATTTGTAGCCTTTGTTTACATTTAGAGTCTTTGTTTATATTTGCAGTCTTTGTTTACATTTCGAGTCTTTGTTTATATTTCGAGTATTTGTTTAAAGTCTTTGTTTACATTTAGAGTTTGGTTACATTTAGAGTGTTTACATTTGTAGTCTTTGTTTACATTGGTAGTCTTTGTTACATTTGCAGACTTTGTTTACATTTAAATTCTTTGTTTACATTTGTAGTCTCTTTTGACAATTGTACTCTTTGTTTACATTTAGAGTTTGTTCCTGTTTAGAGCATTTTTTTTGCATTTGTACTCTTAGAATCTGTTTACATTTTAAGTCTTTGTTTACATTTTGTCATTGTTTACATTTGTAGTCATTGTTTACTTTTGTAGACTTTGTTTACATTTGTATTTTTTTACATTTTCAGTCTTTGTATACTATTTAGAATTTTTGTTTACATTTGTAGTGTTTGTTTATATTTGTAGTTATTGTTTACATTGAGTGTTTGCTTACATTTAAAATCTTTGTTTACATTTAGAGTCTGTTTACATTTGTAGTCTTTATTACATTTGTAGTCTTTGTTTACATTTAGAGTCTCCGTTTACAGTTAGTCCTTGTTTACATTTAGAGTCTCCGTTTACATTTGTAGTCTTTTTCAAATTTAGAGTCTCTGTTTATATTTCTAGTCTTTCTTTACATTTAGAGTGTTTACATTTCTAGTCTTTGTTTACATTTAGAGTGTTTGTTTATATTTGTAGACTTTCTTTACATCTGTAGTCTTTGTTTATATTTAGTCTTTGTTTACATTTGCAGTCTTTGTTTACATTTAGTCTTTGTTTATATTTGTAGTTTTTTACATTTAGAGTCTTTGTTTATATTTGCAGTCTTTGTTTACATTAAGAGTCTGTTTATATTTATAGTCTTTGTTTACATTCGTAGTCCTTTTTACATTTAGAGTCATTGCTTACATTTATAGTCTTTGTTTACACTTAGTCTTTGTTTACATTTGTAGCCTTTGTTTACATTTAGAGTCTTTGTTTATATTTGCAGTCTTTGTTTACATTTCGAGTTTTTGTTTATATTTCGAGTATTTGTTTACGTTTGAAGTCTTTGTTTACATTTAGAGTTTGGTTACATTTAGAGTGTTTGTTTACATTGGTAATCTTTGTTTACATTGGTAGTCTTTGTTAAATTTGCAGACTTTGTTTACATTTAGATTCTATGTTTACATTTGTAGTCTCTTTTGACAATTGTACTCTTTGTTTACATTTAGAGTTTGTTCCTGTTTAGAGCATTTTTTTTACATTTGTAGTATTAGAATCTGTTTATATTTTAAGTCTTTGTTTACATTTTGTCATTGTTTACATTTGTAGTCATTGTTTACTTTTGTAGACTTTGTTTACATTTGTAGTTTTTTACATTTTCAGTCTGTTTATACTATTTAGAATTTTTGTTTACATTAGTAGTCTTTGTTTATATTTGTAGTCATTGCTTACATTGAGTCTTTGCTTACATTTAAAATCTTTGTCTACATTTAGGGTCTGTTTACATTTGTAGTCTTTGTTACATTTGTAGTCTTTGTTTACATTTACACTCTCCGTTTACAGTTAGTCCTTGTTTACATTTAGAGTCTCCGTTTACATTTGTAGTCTTTTTCAAATTTAGAGTCTGTTTATATTTCTAGTCTTTGTTTACATTTAGACTGTTTACATTTCTAGTGTTTGTTTACAATTAGAGTGTTTATATTTAGTCTTTGTTTACATTTGCAGTCTTTGTTTACATTTAGTCTTTGTTTATATTTGTAGTTTTTTACATTTAGAGTCTTTGTTTATATTTGCAGTCTTTGTTTACATTAAGAGTCTGTTTATATTTATAGTCTTTCTTTACATTCGTAGTCCTTTTAACATTTAGAGTCTTTGTTACATTTGTAGTCTTTGTTTACACTTAGTCTTTGTTTACATTTGTAGCCTTTGTTTACATTTAGAGTCTTTGTTTATATTTGCAGTCTTTGTTTACATTTCGAGTCTTTGTTTATATTTCGAGTATTTGTTTACGCTTGAAGTCTTTGTTTATATTTAGAGTTTGGTTACATTTAGAGTGTTTGTTTACATTTGTAGTCTTTGTTTACATTTAGTCTTTGTTTATATTTGTAGTTTTTTACATTTAGAGTCTCTGTTTACGTTTGATGTCTTTGTTTACATTTGGAGTTTGCTTACTTTTAGAGTGTTTGTTTACATTTATAGTCTTTGTTTACGTTCGTAGTCCTTTTTACATTTAGAGTCTTTGCTTACGTTTATAGTCTTTGTTTACACTTAGTCTTTGTTTACATTTGTAGCCTTTGTTTACATTTAGAGTCTTTGTTTATATTTGCAGTCTTTGTTCACATTTCGAGTCTTTGTTTATATTTCGAGTATTTGTTTAAAGTCTTTGTTTACATTTAGAGTTTGGTTACATTTAGAGTGTTTACATTTGTAGTCTTTGTTTACATTGGTAGTCTTTGTTTACATTGGTAGTCTTTGTTACATTTGCAGACTTTGTTTACATTTAGATTCTTTGTTTACATTTGTAGTCTCTTTTGACAATTGTACTCTTTGTTTACATTTAGAGTTTGTTCCTGTTTAGAGCATTTTTTTTGCATTTGTACTCTTAGAATCTGTTTACATTTTAAGTCTTTGTTTACATTTTGTCATTGTTTACATTTGTAGTCATTGTTTACTTTTGTAGACTTTGTTTACATTTGTAGTTTTTTACATTTTCAGTCTGTTTATTCTATTTAGAATTTTTGTTTACATTTGTAGTCTTTGTTTATATTTGTAGTCATTGCTTACATTGAGTCTTTGCTTACATTTAAAATCTTTGTTTACATTTAGAGTCTGTTTACATTTGTAGTCCGTTACATTTGTAGTCTTTGTTTACATTTAGAGTCTCCGTTTACAGTTAGTCCTTGTTTACATTTAGAGTCTCCGTTTCCATTTGTAGTCTTTTTCAAATTTAGAGTCTCTGTTTATATTTGTAGTCTTTGTTTACATTTAGAGTGTTTACATTTCTAGTGTTTGTTTACAATTAGAGTGTTTACATTTGTAGTCTTTGTTTACATGTAGAGTGTTTGTTTATATTTGTAGACTTTCTTTACATCTGTAGTCTTTGTTTACATTTAGTCTTTGTTTACATTTGCAGTCTTTGTTTACACTTAGTATTTGTTTACATTTGTAGCCTTTGTTTACATTTCGAGTCTTTGTTTATATTTCGAGTATTTATTTACGTTTGAAGTCTTTGTTTACATTTAGAGTTTGGTTACATTTAGAGTGTTTGTTTACATTTGTAGTCTTTGTTTACATTTGTAGTCTTTGTTACATTTGTAGACTTTGTTTACATTTGTAGTCTCTTTTGACAATTGCACTCTTTGTTTACATTTAGAGTTTGTTCCTTTTTAGAGCATTTTTTTACATTTGTAGTCTTAGAATCTGTTTGCATTTTAAGTCTTTGTTTACATTTTGTCATTGTTTACATTTATAGTCATTGTTTACTTTGTAGAGTTTGTTTACATTTGTATTTTTTTACATTTTCAGTCTGTTTATACTATTTAGAATTTTTGTTTACATTTGTAGTCTTTGTTTATATTTGTAGTCATTGTTTATATTTGCAGTCTTTGTTTACATTAAGAGTCTGTTTATATTTATAGTCTTTATTTACATTCGTAGTCCTTTTTACATTTAGAGTCTTTGCTTACATTTATAGTCTTTGTTTACACTTAGTCTTTGTTTACATTTGTAGCCTTTGTTTACATTTAGAGTCTTTGTTTATATTTCGAGTATTTATTTAGGTTTGAAGTCTTTGTTTACATTTAGAGTTTGGTTACATTTAGAGTGTTTGTTTACATTGGTAGTCTTTGTTACATTTGCAGACTTTGTTTACATTTAGATTCTTTGTTTACATTTGTAGTCTCTTTTGACAATTGCACTCTTTGTTTACATTTAGAGTTTGTTCCTGTTTAGAGCATTTTTTTACATTTTTAGTCTTAGAATCTGTTTACATTTTAAGTCTTTGTTTACATTTTGTCATTGTTTACATTTGTACTCATTGTTTACTTTTGTAGACTTTGTTTACATTTGTATTTTTTTACATTTTCAGTCTTTGTATTCTATTTAGAATTTTTGTTTACATTTGTAGTCTTTGTTTATATTTGTAGTCATTGTTTACATTGAGTGTTTGCTTACATTTAAAATCTTTGTTTACATTTAGAGTCTGTTTACATTTGTAGTCTTTGTTTACATTTAGAGTCTCCGTTTACAGTTAGTCCTTGTTTACATTTAGAGTCTCCGTTTACATTTGTAGTCTTTTTCAAATTTAGAGTCTCTGTTTATATTTGTAGTCTTTGTTTACATTTAGCGTGTTTACATTTCTAGTGTTTGTTTACAATTAGAGTGTTTACATTTGTAGTCTTTGTTTACATGTAGAGTGTTTGTTTATATTTGTAGACTTTCTTTACATCTGTAGTCTTTGTTTACATTTAGTCTTTGTTTACATTTGCAGTCTTTGTTTACACTTAGTATTTGTTTACATTTGTAGCCTTTGTTTACATTTCGAGTCTTTGTTTATATTTCGAGTATTTATTTACGTTTGAAGTCTTTGTTTACATTTAGAGTTTGGTTACATTTAGAGTGTTTGTTTACATTTGTAGTCTTTGTTTACATTTGTAGTCTTTGTTACATTTGTAGACTTTGTTTACATTTGTAGTCTCTTTTGACAATTGCACTCTTTGTTTACATTTAGAGTTTGTTCCTTTTTAGAGCATTTTTTTACATTTGTAGTCTTAGAATCTGTTTGCATTTTAAGTCTTTGTTTACATTTTGTCATTGTTTACATTTATAGTCATTCTTTACTTTGTAGACTTTGTTTACATTTGTATTTTTTTACATTTTCAGTCTGTTTATACTATTTAGAATTTTTGTTTACATTTGTAGTCTTTGTTTATATTTGTAGTCATTGTTTATATTTGCAGTCTTTGTTTACATTAAGAGTCTGTTTATATTTATAGTCTTTATTTACATTCGTAGTCCTTTTTACATTTAGAGTCTTTGCTTACATTTATAGTCTTTGTTTACACTTAGTCTTTGTTTACATTTGTAGCCTTTGTTTACATTTAGAGTCTTTGTTTATATTTCGAGTATTTATTTACGTTTGAAGTCTTTGTTTACATTTAGAGTTTGGTTACATTTAGAGTGTTTGTTTACATTGGTAGTCTTTGTTTACATTGGTAGTCTTTGTTACATTTGCAGACTTTGTTTACATTTAGATTCTTTGTTTACATTTGTAGTCTCTTTTGACAATTGCACTCTTTGTTTACATTTAGAGTTTGTTCCTGTTTAGAGCATTTTTTTTACATTTTTAGTCTTAGAATCTGTTTACATTTTAAGTCTTTGTTTACATTTTGTCATTGTTTACATTTGTACTCATTGTTTACTTTTGTAGACTTTGTTTACATTTGTATTTTTTTGCATTTTCAGTCTTTGTATACTATTTAGAATTTTTGTTTAGATTTGTAGTCTTTGTTTATATTTGTAGTCATTGCTTACATTGAGTGTTTGCTTACATTTAAAATCTTTGTTTACATTTAGAGTCTGTTTACATTTGTAGTCTTTGTTACATTTGTAGTCTTTGTTTACATTTAAAGTCTCCGTTTACAGTTAGTCCTTGTTTACATTTAGAGTCTCCGTTTACATTTGTAGTCTTTTTCAAATTTAGAGTCTCTGTTTATATTTCTAGTCTTTGTTTACATTTAGAGTGTTTACATTTCTAGTGTTTGTTTACAATTAGAGTGTTTACATTTGTAGTCTTTGTTTACATTTAGAGTGTTTGTTTATATTTGTAGACTTTCTTTACATCTGTAGTCTTTGTTTATATTTAGTCTTTGTTTACATTTGCAGTCTTTGTTTACATTTAGTCTTTGTTTATATTTGTAGTTTTTTACATTTAGAGTCTTTGTTTATATTTGCAGTCTTTGTTTACATTAAGAGTCTGTTTATATTTATAGTCTTTGTTTACATTCGTAGTCCTTTTTACATTTAGAGTCATTGCTTACATTTATAGTCTTTGTTTACACTTAGTCTGTGTTTACATTTGTAGCCTTTGTTTACATTTAGAGTCTTTGTTTATATTTGCAGTCTTTGTTTACATTTCGAGTCTTTGTTTATATTTCGAGTATTTGTTTACGTTTGAAGTCTTTGTTTACATTTAGAGTTTGGTTACATTTAGAGTGTTTGTTTACATTTGTAGTCTTTGTTTACATTGGTAGTCTTTGTTAAATTTGCAGACTTTGTTTACATTTAGATTCTTTGTTTACATTTGTAGTCTCTTTTGACAATTGTACTCTTTGTTTACATTTAGAGTTTGTTCCTGTTTAGAGCATTTTTTTTACATTTGTAGTCTTAGAATCTGTTTACATTTTAAGTCTTTGTTTACATTTTGTCATTGTTTACATTTGTAGTCATTGTTTACTTTTGTAGACTTTGTTTACATTTGTATTTTTTTACATTTTCAGTCTTTGTATACTATTTAGAATTTTTGTTTACATTTGTAGTCTTTGTTACATTTGTAGTCTTTGTTTACATTTAGAGTCTCCGTTTACAGTTAGTCCTTGTTTACATTTAGAGTCTCCGTTTACATTTGTAGTCTTTTTCAAATTTAGAGTCTCTGTTTATATTTCTAGTCTTTGTTTACATTTAGAGTGTTTACATTTCTAGTGTTTGTTTACAATTAGAGTGTTTACATTTGTAGTCTTTGTTTACATTTAGAGTGTTTGTTTATATTTGTAGACTTTCTTTACATCTGTAGTCTTTGTTTATATTTAGTCTTTGTTTACATTTGCAGTCTTTGTTTACATTTAGTCTTTGTTTATATATGTAGTTTTCTACATTTAGAGTCTTTGTTTATATTTGCATCCTTTGTTTACATTAAGAGTCTGTTTATATTTATAGTCTTTCTTTACATTCGTAGTCCTTTTTACATTTAGAGTCTTTGTTATATTTGTAGTCTTTGTTTACACTTAGTCTTTGTTTACATTTGTAGCCTTTGTTTACATTTAGAGTCTTTGTTTATATTTGCAGTCTTTGTTTACATTTCGAGTCTTTGTTTATATTTCGAGTATTTGTTTACGCTTGAAGTCTTTGTTTATATTTAGAGTTTGGTTACATATAGAGTGTTTGTTTACATTGGTAGTCTTTGTTACATTTGCAGACTTTGTTTACATTTAGATTCTTTGTTTACATTTGTAGTCTCTTTTGACAATTGCACTCTTTGTTTACATTTAGAGTTTGTTCCTGTTTAGAGCATTTTTTTTACATTTTTAGTCTTAGAATCTGTTTACATTTTAAGTCTTTGTTTACATTTTGTCATTGTTTACATTTGTACTCATTGTTTACTTTTGTAGACTTTGTTTACATTTGTATTTTTTTACATTTTCAGTCTTTGTATACTATTTAGAATTTTTGTTTACATTAGCAGTCTTTGTTTATATTTGTGATCATTGCTTACATTGAGTCTTTGCTTACATTTAAAATCTTTGTCTACATTTAGGGTCTGTTTACATTTGTAGTCTTTGTTACATTTGTAGTTTTTGTTTACATTTACACTCTCCGTTTACAGTTAGTCCTTGTTTACATTTAGAGTCTCCGTTTACATTTGTAGTCTTTTTCAAATTTAGAGTCTGTTTATATTTCTAGTCTTTGTTTACATTTAGAGTGTTTACATTTCTAGTGTTTGTTTACAATTAGAGTGTTTACACTTGTAGTGTTTGTTTACATTTAGAGTGTTTGTTTATATTTGTAGACTTTCTTTACATCTGTAGTCTTTGTTTATATTTAGTCTTTGTTTACATTTGCAGTCTTTGTTTACATTTAGTCTTTGTTTATATTTGTAGTTTTCTACATTTAGAGTCTTTGTTTATATTTGCATCCTTTGTTTACATTAAGAGTCTGTTTATATTTATAGTCTTTCTTTACATTCGTAGTCCTTTTTACATTTAGAGCTTGAAGTCTTTGTTTATATTTAGAGTTTGGTTACATATAGAGTGTTTGTTTACATTTGTAGTCTGTTACATTTGTAGACTTTGTTTACATTTAGATTCTTTGTTTACATTTGTAGTCTCTTTTGACAATCGTACTCTTTGTTTACATTTAGAGTTTGTTCCTGTTTAGAGCATTTTTTTACATTTGTAGTCTTAGAATCTGTTTACATTTTAAGTCTTTGTTTACATTTTGTCATTGTTTACATTTGTAGTCATTGTTTATTTTTGTAGACTTTGTTTACATTTGTAGTTTTTTACGTTTTCAGTCTGTTTATACTATTTAGAATTTTTGTTTACATTTGTAGTCTGTTTATATTTGTAGTCATTGCTTACATTGAGCCTTTGCTTACATTTAAAATCTTTGTTTACATTTAGAGTCTGTTTACATTTGTAGTCTGTTACATTTGTAGTCTGTTACATTTGTAGTCTTTGTTTACATTTAGAGTCTCCGTTTACAGTTAGTCCTTGTTTACATTTAGTGTCTCCGTTTACATTTGTAGACTTTTTCAAATTTAGAGTCTCTGTTTATATTTCTTGTCTTTGTTTACATTTAGAGTGTTTACATTTCTAGTGTTTGTTTACAATTAGAGTGTTTACATTTGTAGTCTTTGTTTACATTTAGAGTGTTTGTTTATATTTGTAGACTTTCTTTACATCTGTAGTCTTTGTTTACATTTAGTCTTTGTTTACATTTGCAGTCTTTCTTTACGTTTAGTCTTTGTTTATATTTGTAGTTTTTTACATTTAGAGTCTCTGTTTACGTTTGATGTCTTTGTTTACATTTGGAGTTTGTTTACTTTTAGAGTGTTTGTTTACATTTATAGTCTTTGTTTACGTTCGTAGTCCTTTTTACATTTAGAGTCTTTGCTTACATTTATAGTCTTTGTTTACACTTAGTCTTTGTTTACATTTGTAGCCTTTGTTTACATTTAGAGTCTTTGTTTATATTTGCAGTCTCTGTTTACATTTCGAGTCTTTGTTTATATTTCGAGTATTTGTTTAAAGTCTTTGTTTACATTTAGAGTTTGGTTACATTTAGAGTGTTTACATTTGTAGTCTTTGTTTACATTGGTAGTCTTTGTTTACATTGGTAGTCTTTGTTACATTTGCAGACTTTGTTTACATTTAGATTCTTTGTTTACATTTGTAGTCTCTTTTGACAATTGTACTCTTTGTTTACATTTAGAGTTTGTTCCTGTTTAGACCATTTTTTTTGCATTTGTACTCTTAGAATCTGTTTACATTTTAAGTCTTTGTTTACATTTTGTCATTGTTTACATTTGTAGTCATTGTTTACTTTTGTAGACTTTGTTTACATTTGTATTTTTTTACATTTTCAGTCTTTGTATACTATTTAGAATTTTTGTTTACATTTGTAGTCTTTGTTTATATTTGTAGTCATTCTTTACATTGATTGTTTGCTTACATTTAAAATCTTTGTTTACATTTAGAGTCTGTTTACATTTGTAGTCTTTGTTACATTTGTAGTCTTTGTTTACATTTAGAGTCTCCGTTTACAGTTAGTCCTTGTTTACATTTAGATTCTCCGTTTACATTTGTAGTCTTTTTCAAATTTAGAGTCTCTGTTTATATTTCTACTCTTTGTTTACATTTAGAGTGTTTACATTTCTAGTGTTTGTTTACAATTAGAGTGTTTACATTTGTAGTCTTTGTTTACATTTAGAGTGTTTGTTTATATTTGTAGACTTTCTTTACATCTGTAGTCTTTGTTTATATTTAGTCTGTTTACATTTGCAGTCTTTGTTTACATTTAGTCTGTTTATATTTGTAGTTTTTTACATTTAGAGTCTTTGTTTATATTTGCAGTCTTTGTTTACATTAAGAGTCTGTTTATATTTATAGTCTTTGTTTACATTCGTAGTCCTTTTTACATTTAGAGTCATTGCTTACATTTATAGTCTTTGTTTACACTTAGTCTTTGTTTACATTTGTAGCCTTTGTTTACATTTAGAGTCTTTGTTTATATTTGCAGTCTTTGTTTACATTTCGAGTTTTTGTTTATATTTCGAGTATTTGTTTACGTTTGAAGTCTTTGTTTACATTTAGAGTTTGGTTACATTTAGAGTGTTTGTTTACATTTGTAGTCTTTGTTTACATTGGTAGTCTTTGTTAAATTTGCAGACTTTGTTTACATTTAGATTCTTTGTTTACATTTGTAGTCTCTTTTGACAATTGTACTCTTTGTTTACATTTAGAGTTTGTTCCTGTTTAGAGCATTTTTTTTACATTTGTAGTCTTAGAATCTGTTTATATTTTAAGTCTTTGTTTACATTTTGTCATTGTTTACATTTGTAGTCATTGTTTACTTTTGTAGACTTTGTTTACATTTGTAGTTTTTTACATTTTCAGTCTGTTTATACTATTTAGAATTTTTGTTTACATTAGTAGTCTTTGTTTATATTTGTAGTCATTGTTTACATTGAGTGTTTGCTTACATTTTAAATCTTTGTTTACATTTAGAGTCTGTTTACATTTGTAGTCTGTTACATTTGTAGTCTTTGTTTACATTTAGAGTCTCCGTTTACAGTTAGTCCTTGTTTACATTTAGTGTCTCCGTTTACATTTGTAGACTTTTTCAAATTTAGAGTCTCTGTTTATATTTCTAGTCTTTGTTTACATTTAGAGTGTTTACATTTCTAGTGTTTGTTTACAATTAGAGTGTTTACATTTGTAGTCTTTGTTTACATTTAGAGTGTTTATATTTGTAGACTTTCTTTACATCTGTAGTCTTTGTTTATATTTAGTCTTTGTTTACATTTGCAGTCTTTGTTTACATTTAGTCTTTGTTTATATTTCTAGTTTTTTACATTTAGAGTCTTTGTTTATATTTGCAGTCTTTGTTTACATTAAGAGTCTGTTTATATTTATAGTCTTTGTTTACATTCGTAGTCCTTTTTACATTTTGAGTCATTGCTGACATTTATAGTCTTTGTTTACACTTAGTCTTTGTTTACATTTGTAGCCTTTGTTTACATTTAGAGTCTTTGTTTATATTTGCAGTCTTTGTTTACATTTCGAGTTTTTGATTATATTTCGAGTATTTGTTTACGTTTGAAGTCTTTGTTTACATTTAGAGTTTGGTTACATTTAGAGTGTTTGTTTACATTTGTAGTCTTTGTTTACATTGGTAGTCTTTGTTTACATTGGTAATCTTTGTTAAATTTGCACACTTTGTTTACATTTAGATTCTTTGTTTATATTTGTAGTCTCTTTTGACAATTGTACTCTTTGTTTACATTTAGAGTTTGTTCCTGTTTAGAGCATTTTTTTTACATTTGTAGTCTTAGAATCTGTTTATATTTTAAGTCTTTGTTTACATTTTGTCATTGTTTACATTTGTAGTCATTGTTTACTTTTGTAGACTTTGTTTACATTTGTAGTTTTTTACATTTTCAGTCTGTTTATACTATTTAGAATTTTTGTTTACATTAGTAGTCTTTGTTTATATTTGTAGTCATTGCTTACATTGAGTCTTTGCTTACATTTAAAATCTTTGTCTACATTTAGAGTCTGTTTACATTTGTACTCTTTGTTACATTTGTAGTCTTTGTTTACATTTACAGTCTCCGTTTACAGTTAGTCCTTGTTTACATTTAGAGTCTCCGTTTACATTTGTAGTCTTTTTCAAATTTAGAGTCTGTTTATATTTCTAGTCTTTGTTTACATTTAGAGTGTTTACATTTCTAGTGTTTGTTTACAATTAGAGTGTTTACACTTGTAGTGTTTGTTTACATTTAGAGTGTTTGTTTATATTTGTAGACTTTCTTTACATCTGTAGTCTTTGTTTATATTTAGTCTTTGTTTACATTTGCAGTCTTTGTTTACATTTAGTCTTTGTTTATATTTGTAGTTTTTTACATTTAGAGTCTTTGTTTATATTTGCAGTCTTTGTTTACATTAAGAGTCTGTTTATATTTATAGTCTTTGTTTACATTCGTAGTCCTTTTTACATTTAGAGTCTTTGTTACATTTGTAGTCTTTGTTTACACTTAGTCTTTGTTTACATTTGTAGCCTTTGTTTACATTTAGAGTCTTTGTTTATATTTGCAGTCTTTGTTTACATTTCGAGTCTTTGTTTATATTTCGAGTATTTGTTTACGTTTGAAGTCTGTTACATTTGTAGACTTTGTTTACATTTAGATTCTTTGTTTACATTTGTAGTCTCTTTTGACAATTGTACTCTTTGTTTACATTTAGAGTTTGTTCCTGTGTAGAGCATTTTTTTACATTTGTAGTCTTAGAATCTGTTTACATTTTAAGTCTTTGTTTACATTTTGTCATTGTTTACATTTGTAGTCATTGTTTACTTTTGTAGACTTTGTTTACATTTGTAGTTTTTTACATTTTCAGTCTGTTTATACTATTTAGAATTTTTGTTTACATTTGTAGTCTTTGTTTATATTTGTAGTCATTGCTTACATTGAGCCTTTGCTTACATTTAAAATCTTTGTTTACATTTAGAGTCTGTTTACATTTGTAGTCTGTTACATTTGTAGTCTTTGTTTACATTTAGAGTCTCCGTTTACAGTTAGTCCTTGTTTACATTTAGTGTCTCCGTTTACATTGGTAGACTTTTTCAAATTTAGAGTCTCTGTTTATATTTCTAGTCTTTGTTTACATTTAGAGTGTTTACATTTCTAGTGTTTGTTTACAATTAGAGTGTTTACATTTGTAGTCTTTGTTTACATTTAGAGTGTTTGTTTATATTTATAGACTTTCTTTACATCTGTAGTCTTTGTTTACATTTAGTCTTTGTTTACATTTGCAGTCTTTGTTTACATTTAGTCTTTGTTTATATTTGTAGTTTTTTACATTTAGAGTCTCTGTTTACGTTTGATGTCTTTGTTTACATTTGGAGTTTGCTTACTTTTAGAGTGTTTGTTTACATTTATAGTCTTTGTTTACGTTCGTAGTCCTTTTTACATTTAGAGTCTTTGCTTACGTTTATAGTCTTTGTTTACACTTAGTCTTTGTTTACATTTGTAGCATTTGTTTACATTTAGAGTCTTTGTTTATATTTGCAGTCTTTGTTTACATTTCGAGTCTTTGTTTATATTTCGAGTATTTGTTTAAAGTCTTTGTTTACATTTAGAGTTTGGTTACATTTAGAGTGTTTACATTTGTAGTCTTTGTTTACATTGGTAGTCTTTGTTTACATTGGTAGTCTTTGTTACATTTGCAGACTTTGTTTACATTTAGATTCTTTGTTTACATTTGTAGTCTCTTTTGACAATTGTACTCTCTGTTTACATTTAGAGTTTGTTCCTGTTTAGAGCATTTTTTTTGCATTTGTACTCTTAGAATCTGTTTACATTTTAAGTCTTTGTTTACATTTTGTCATTGTTTACATTTGTAGTCATTGTTTACTTTTGTAGACTTTGTTTACATTTGTATTTTTTTACATTTTCAGTCTTTGTATACTATTTAGAATTTTTGTTTACATTTGTAGTCTTTGTTTATATTTGTAGTCATTGTTTACATTGAGTGTTTGCTTACATTTAAAATCTTTGTTTACATTTAGAGTCTGTTTACATTTGTAGTCTTTGTTACATTTGTAGTCTTTGTTTACATTTAGAGTCTCCGTTTACAGTTAGTCCTTGTTTACATTTAGAGTCTCCGTTTACATTTGTAGTCTTTTTCAAATTTAGAGTCTCTGTTTATATTTCTACTCTTTGTTTACATTTAGAGTGTTTACATTTCTAGTGTTTGTTTACAATTAGAGTGTTTACATTTGTAGTCTTTGTTTACATTTAGAGTGTTTGTTTATATTTGTAGACTTTCTTTACATCTGTAGTCTTTGTTTATATTTAGTCTTTGTTTACATTTGCAGTCTTTGTTTACATTTAGTCTGTTTATATTTGTAGTTTTTTACATTTAGAGTCTTTGTTTATATTTGCAGTCTTTGTTTACATTAAGAGTCTGTTTATATTTATAGTCTTTGTTTACATTCGTAGTCCTTTTTACATTTAGAGTCATTGCTTACATTTATAGTCTTTGTTTACACTTAGTCTTTGTTTACATTTGTAGCCTTTGTTTACATTTAGAGTCTTTGTTTATATTTGCAGTCTTTGTGTACATTTCGAGTTTTTGTTTATATTTCGAGTATTTGTTTACGTTTGAAGTCTTTGTTTACATTTAGAGTTTGGTTACATTTAGAGTGTTTGTTTACATTTGTAGTCTTTGTTTACATTGGTAGTCTTTGTTAAATTTGCAGACTTTGTTTACATTTAGATTCTTTGTTTACATTTGTAGTCTCTTTTGACAATTGTACTCTTTGTTTACATTTAGAGTTTGTTCCTGTTTAGAGCATTTTTTTTACATTTGTAGTCTTAGAATCTGTTTATATTTTAAGTCTTTGTTTACATTTTGTCATTGTTTACATTTGTAGTCATTGTTTACTTTTGTAGACATTGTTTACATTTGTATTTTTTTACATTTTCAGTCTTTGTATACTATTTAGAATTTTTGTTTACATTTGTAGTCTTTGTTTATATTTGTAGTCATTGTTTACATTGAGTGTTTGCTTACATTTTAAATCTTTGTTTACATTTAGAGTCTGTTTACATTTGTAGTCTGTTACATTTGTAGTCTTTGTTTACATTTAGAGTCTCCGTTTACAGTTAGTCCTTGTTTACATTTAGTGTCTCCGTTTACATTTGTAGACTTTTTCAAATTTAGAGTCTCTGTTTATATTTCTAGTCTTTGTTTACATTTAGAGTGTTTACATTTCTAGTGTTTGTTTACAATTAGAGTGTTTACATTTGTAGTCTTTGTTTACATTTAGAGTGTTTATATTTGTAGACTTTCTTTACATCTGTAGTCTTTGTTTATATTTAGTCTTTGTTTACATTTGCAGTCTTTGTTTACATTTAGTCTTTGTTTATATTTCTAGTTTTTTACATTTAGAGTCTTTGTTTATATTTGCAGTCTTTGTTTACATTAAGAGTCTGTTTATATTTATAGTCTTTGTTTACATTCGTAGTCCTTTTTACATTTTGAGTCATTGCTGACATTTATAGTCTTTGTTTACACTTAGTCTTTGTTTACATTTGTAGCCTTTGTTTACATTTAGAGTCTTTGTTTATATTTGCAGTCTTTGTTTACATTTCGAGTTTTTGATTATATTTCGAGTATTTGTTTACGTTTGAAGTCTTTGTTTACATTTAGAGTTTGGTTACATTTAGAGTGTTTGTTTACATTTGTAGTCTTTGTTTACATTGGTAGTCTTTGTTTACATTGGTAATCTTTGTTAAATTTGCACACTTTGTTTACATTTAGATTCTTTGTTTATATTTGTAGTCTCTTTTGACAATTGTACTCTTTGTTTACATTTAGAGTTTGTTCCTGTTTAGAGCATTTTTTTTACTTTTGTAGTCTTAGAATCTGTTTATATTTTAAGTCTTTGTTTACATTTTGTCATTGTTTACATTTGTAGTCATTGTTTACTTTTGTAGACTTTGTTTACATTTGTAGTTTTTTACATTTTCAGTCTGTTTATACTATTTAGAATTTTTGTTTACATTAGTAGTCTTTGTTTATATTTGTAGTCATTGCTTACATTGAGTCTTTGCTTACATTTAAAATCTTTGTCTACATTTAGAGTCTGTTTACATTTGTACTCTTTGTTACATTTGTAGTCTTTGTTTACATTTACAGTCTCCGTTTACAGTTAGTCCTTGTTTACATTTAGTGTCTCCGTTTACATTGGTAGACTTTTTCAAATTTAGAGTCTCTGTTTATATTTCTAGTCTTTGTTTACATTTAGAGTGTTTACATTTCTAGTGTTTGTTTACAATTAGAGTGTTTACATTTGTATTCTTTGTTTACATTTAGAGTGTTTGTTTATATTTATAGACTTTCTTTACATCTGTAGTCTTTGTTTACATTTAGTCTTTGTTTACATTTGCAGTCTTTGTTTACATTTAGTCTTTGTTTATATTTGTAGTTTTTTACATTTAGAGTCTCTGTTTACGTTTGATGTCTTTGTTTACATTTGGAGTTTGCTTACTTTTAGAGTGTTTGTTTACATTTATAGTCTTTGTTTACGTTCGTAGTCCTTTTTACATTTAGAGTCTTTGCTTACGTTTATAGTCTTTGTTTACACTTAGTCTTTGTTTACATTTGTAGTCTTTGTTTACATTTACAGTCTCCGTTTACAGTTAGTCCTTGTTTACATTTAGTGTCTCCGTTTACATTAGTAGACTTTTTCAAATTTAGAGTCTCTGTTTATATTTCTAGTCTTTGTTTACATTTAGAGTGTTTACATTTCTAGTGTTTGTTTACAATTAGAGTGTTTACATTTGTATTCTTTGTTTACATTTAGAGTGTTTGTTTATATTTATAGACTTTCTTTACATCTGTAGTCTTTGTTTATATTTAGTCTTTGTTTACATTTGCAGTCTTTGTTTACATTTAGTCTTTGTTTATATTTGTAGTTTTTTACATTTAGAGTCTTTGTTTATATTTGCAGTCTTTGTTTACATTAAGAGTCTGTTTATATTTTTAGTCTTTGTTTACATTCGTAGTCCTTTTTACATTTAGAGTCATTGCTTACATTTATAGTCTTTGTTTACACTTAGTCTTTGTTTACATTTGTAGCCTTTGTTTACATTTAGAGTCTTTGTTTATATTTGCAGTCTTTGTTTACATTTCGAGTCTGTTTATATTTCGAGTATTTGTTTACGTTTGAAGTCTTTGTTTATATTTAGAGTTTGGTTACATTTAGAGTGTTTGTTTACATTTGTAGTCTGTTACATTTGTAGACTTTGTTTACATTTAGATTCTTTGTTTACATTTGTAGTCTCTTTTGACAATTGTACTCTTTGTTTACATTTAGAGTTTGTTCCTGTTTAGAGCATTTTTTTACATTTGTAGTCTTAGAATCTGTTTTCATTTTAAGTCTTTGTTTACATTTTGTCATTGTTTACATTTGTAGTCATTGTTTATTTTTGTAGACTTTGTTTACATTTGTAGTTTTTTACATTTTCAGTCTGTTTATACTATTTAGAATTTTTGTTTACATTTGTAGTGTTTGTTTATATTTGTAGTCATTGCTTACATTGAGTCTTTGCTTACATTTAAAATCTTTGTTTACATTTAGAGTCTGTTTACATTTGTAGTCTGTTACATTTGTAGTCTTTGTTTACATTTAGAGTCTCCGTTTATATTAGTCCTTGTTTACATTTAGTGTCTCCGTTTACATTTGTAGACTTTTTCAAATTTAGAGTCTCTGTTTATATTTCTAGTCTTTGTTTACATTTAGAGTGTTTACATTTCTAGTGTTTGTTTACAATTAAAGTGTTTACATTTGTAGTCTTTGTTTACATTTAGAGTGTTTGTTTATATTTGTAGTCTTTGTTTACATTTGCAGTCTTTGTTTACATTTAGTCTTTGTTTATATTTGTAGTTTTTTACATTTAGAGTCTCTGTTTACGTTTGATGTCTTTGTTTACATTTGGAGTTTGCTTACTTTTAGAGTGTTTGTTTACATTTATAGTCTTTGTTTACGTTCGTAGTCCTTTTTACATATAGAGTCTTTGCTTACGTTTATAGTCTTTGTTTACACTTAGTCTTTGTTTACATTTGTAGCATTTGTTTACATTTAGAGTCTTTGTTTATATTTGCAGTCTTTGTTTACATTTCGAGTCTTTGTTTATATTTCGAGTATTTGTTTAAAGTCTTTGTTTACATTTAGAGTTTGGTTACATTTAGAGTGTTTACATTTGTAGTCTTTGTTTACATTGGTAGTCTTTGTTTACATTGGTAGTCTGTTACATTTGCAGACTTTGTTTACATTTAGATTCTTTGTTTACATTTGTAGTCTCTTTTGACAATTGTACTCTTTGTTTACATTTAGAGTTTGTTCCTGTTTAGAGCATTTTTTTTGCATTTGTACTCTTAGAATCTGTTTACATTTTAAGTCTTTGTTTACATTTTGTCATTGTTTACATTTGTAGTCATTGTTTACTTTTGTATTTTTTTACATTTTCAGTCTTTGTATACTATTTAGAATTTTTGTTTACATTTGTAGTCTTTGTTTATATTTGTAGTCATTGTTTACATTGAGTGTTTGCTTACATTTAAAATCTTTGTTTACATTTAGAGTCTGTTTACATTTGTAGTCTTTGTTACATTTGTAGTCTTTGTTTACATTTACAGTCTCCGTTTACAGTTAGTCCTTGTTTACATTTAGAGTCTCCGTTTACATTTGTAGTCTTTTTCAAATTTAGAGTCTCTGTTTATATTTCTAGTCTTTGTTTACATTTAGAGTGTTTACATTTCTAGTGTTTGTTTACAATTAGAGTGTTTACATTTGTAGTCTTTGTTTACATTTAGAGTGTTTGTTTATATTTGTAGACTTTCTTTACATCTGTAGTCTTTGTTTATATTTAGTCTTTGTTTACATTTGCAGTCTTTGTTTACATTTAGTCTTTGTTTATATTTGTAGTTTTTTACATTTAGAGTCTTTGTTTATATTTGCAGTCTTTGTTTACATTTCGAGTTTTTGTTTATATTTCGAGTATTTGTTTACGTTTGAAGTCTTTGTTTACATTTAGAGTTTGGTTACATTTAGAGTGTTTGTTTACATTGGTAGTCTTTGTTTACATTGGTAGTCTTTGTTAAATTTGCAGACTTTGTTTACATTTAGATTCTTTGTTTACATTTGTAGTCTCTTTTGACAATTGTACTCTTTGTTTACATTTAGAGTTTGTTCCGGTTTAGAGCATTTTTTTACATTTGTAGTCTTAGAATCTGTTTATATTTTAAGTCTTTGTTTACATTTTGTCATTGTTTACATTTGTAGTCATTGTTTACTTTTGTAGACTTTGTTTACATTTGTAGTTTTTTACATTTTCAGTCTGTTTATACTATTTAGAATTTTTGTTTACATTAGTAGTCTTTGTTTATATTTGTAGTCATTGCTTACATTGAGTCTTTGCTTACATTTAAAATCTTTGTCTACATTTAGAGTCTGTTTACATTTGTAGTCTTTGTTACATTTGTAGTCTTTGTTTACATTTACAGTCTCCGTTTACAGTTAGTCCTTGTTTACATTTAGAGTCTCCGTTTACATTTCTAGTCTTTTTCAAATTTAGAGTCTGTTTATATTTCTAGTCTTTGTTTACATTTACAGTGTTTACATTTCTAGTGTTTGTTTACAATTAGAGTGTTTACACTTGTAGTGTTTGTTTACATTTAGAGTGTTTGTTTATATTTGTAGACTTTCTTTACATCTGTAGTCTTTGTTTATATTTAGTCTTTGTTTACATTTGCAGTCTTTGTTTACATTTAGTCTTTGTTTATATTTGTAGTTTTTTACATTTAGAGTCTTTGTTTATATTTGCAGTCTTTGTTTACATTGAGTCTGTTTATATTTATAGTCTTTGTTTACATTCGTAGTCCTTTTTACATTTAGAGTCTTTGTTACATTTTTAGTCTTTGTTTACACTTAGTATTTGTTTACATTTGTAGCCTTTGTTTACATTTAGAGTCTTTGTTTATATTTGCAGTCTTTGTTTACATTTCGAGTCTTTGTTTATATTTCGAGTATTTGTTTACGTTTGAAGTCTTTGTTTATATTTAGAGTTTGGTTACATTTAGAGTGTTTGTTTACAATTGTAGTCTGTTACATTTGTAGACTTTGTTTACATTTAGATTCTTTGTTTACATTTGTAGTCTCTTTTGACAATTGTACTCTTTGTTTACATTTAGAGTTTGTTCCTGTTTAGAGCATTTTTTTACATTTGTAGTCTTAGAATCTGTTTACATTTTAAGTCTTTGTTTACATTTTGTCATTGTTTACATTTGTAGTCATTGTTTATTTTTGTAGACTTTTTTTACATTTGTAGTTTTTTACATTTTCAGTCTGTTTATACTATTTAGAATTTTTGTTTACATTTGTAGTCTTTGTTTATATTTGTAGTCATTGCTTACATTGAGTCTTTGCTTACATTTAAAATCTTTGTTTACATTTTGAGTCTGTTTACATTTGTAGTCTGTTACATTTGTAGTCTTTGTTTACATTTAGAGTCTCCGTTTACAGTTAGTCCTTGTTTACATTTAGTGTCTCCGTTTACATTTGTAGACTTTTTCAAATTTAGAGTCTCTGTTTATATTTCTAGTCTTTGTTTACATTTAGAGTGTTTACATTTCTAGTGTTTGTTTACAATTAGAGTGTTTACATTTGTAGTCTTTGTTTACATTTAGTGTGTTTGTTTATATTTGTAGACTTTCTTTACATCTGTAGTCTTTGTTTACATTTAGTCTTTGTTTACATTTGCAGTCTTTGTTTACATTTAGTCTTTGTTTATATTTGTAGTTTTTTACATTTAGAGTCTCTGTTTACGTTTGATGTCTTTGTTTACATTTGGAGTTTGCTTACTTTTAGAGTGTTTGTTTACATTTATAGTCTTTGTTTACGTTCGTAGTCCTTTTTACATTTAGAGTCTTTGCTTACGTTTATAGTCTTTGTTTACACTTAGTCTTTGTTTACATTTGTAGCCTTTGTTTACATTTAGAGTCTTTGTTTATATTTGCAGTCTTTGTTTACATTTCGAGTCTTTGTTTATATTTCGAGTATTTGTTTAAAGTCTTTGTTTACATTTAGAGTTTGGTTACATTTAGAGTGTTTACATTTGTAGTCTTTGTTTACATTGGTAGTCTTTGTTACATTTGCAGACTTTGTTTACATTTAAATTCTTTGTTTACATTTGTAGTCTCTTTTGACAATTGTACTCTTTGTTTACATTTAGAGTTTGTTCCTGTTTAGAGCATTTTTTTTGCATTTGTACTCTTAGAATCTGTTTACATTTTAAGTCTTTGTTTACATTTTGTCATTGTTTACATTTGTAGTCATTGTTTACTTTTGGAGACTTTGTTTACATTTGTATTTTTTTACATTTTCAGTCTTTGTATACTATTTAGAATTTTTGTTTACATTTGTAGCGTTTGTTTATATTTGTAGTCATTGTTTACATTGAGTGTTTGCTTACATTTAAAATCTTTGTTTACATTTAGAGTCTGTTTACATTTGTAGTCTTTGTTACATTTGTAGTCTTTGTTTACATTTAGAGTCTCCGTTTACAGTTAGTCCTTGTTTACATTTAGAGTCTCCGTTTACATTTGTAGTCTTTTTCAAATTTAGAGTCTCTGTTTATATTTCTAGTCTTTGTTTACATTTAGAGTGTTTACATTTCTAGTGTTTGTTTACAATTAGAGAGTTTACATTTGTAGTCTTTGTTTACATTTAGAGTGTTTGTTTATATTTGTAGACTTTCTTTACATCTGTAGTCTTTGTTTATATTTAGCCTTTGTTTACATTTGCAGTCTTTGTTTACATTTAGTCTTTGTTTATATTTGTAGTTTTTTACAATTAGAGTCTTTGTTTATATTTGCAGTCTTTGTTTACATTAAGAGTCTGTTTATATTTATAGTCTTTGTTTACATTCGTAGTCCTTTTTACATTTAGAGTCATTGCTTACATTTATAGTCATTGTTTACACTTAGTCTTTGTTTACATTTGTAGCCTTTGTTTACATTTAGAGTCTTTGTTTATATTTGCAGTCTTTGTTTACATTTCGAGTCTTTGTTTATATTTCGAGTATTTGTTTACGTTTGAAGTCTTTGTTTATATTTAGAGTTTGGTTACATTTAGAGTGTTTGTTTACATTTGTAGTCTGTTACATTTGTAGACTTTGTTTACATTTAGATTCTTTGTTTACATTTGTAGTCTCTTTTGACAATTGTACTCTTTGTTTACATTTAGAGTTTGTTCCTGTTTAGAGCATTTTTTTACATTTGTAGTCTTAGAATCTGTTTACATTTTAAGTCTTTGTTTACATTTTGTCATTGTTTACATTTGTAGTCATTGTTTATTTTTGTAGACTTTTTTTACATTTGTAGTTTTTTACATTTTCAGTCTGTTTATACTATTTAGAATTTTTGTTTACATTTGTAGTCTTTGTTTATATTTGTAGTCATTGCTTACATTGAGTCTTTGCTTACATTTAAAATCTTTGTTTACATTTTGAGTCTGTTTACATTTGTAGTCTGTTACATTTGTAGTCTTTGTTTACATTTAGAGTCTCCGTCTACAGTTAGTCCTTGTTTACATTTAGTGTCTCCGTTTACATTTGTAGACTTTTTCAAATTTAGAGTCTATGTTTATATTTCTAGTCTTTGTTTACATTTAGAGTGTTTACATTTCTAGTGTTTGTTTACAATTAGAGTGTTTACATTTGTAGTCTTTGTTTACATTTAGTGTGTTTGTTTATATTTGTAGACTTTCTTTACATCTGTAGTCTTTGTTTACATTTAGTCTTTGTTTACATTTGCAGTCTTTGTTTACATTTAGTCTTTGTTTATATTTGTAGTTTTTTACATTTAGATTCTCTGTTTACGTTTGATGTCTTTGTTTACAGTTGGAGTTTGCTTACTTTTAGAGTGTTTGTTTACATTTATAGTCTTTGTTTACGTTCGTAGTCCTTTTTACATTTAGAGTCTTTGCTTACGTTTATAGTCTTTGTTTACACTTAGTCTTTGTTTACATTTGTAGCCTTTGTTTACATTTAGAGTCTTTGTTTATATTTGCAGTCTTTGTTTACATTTCGAGTCTTTTTTTATATTTCGAGTATTTGTTTAAAGTCTTTGTTTACATTTAGAGTTTGGTTACATTTAGAGTGTTTACATTTGTAGTCTTTGTTTACATTGGTAGTCTTTGTTACATTTGCAGACTTTGTTTACATTTAAATTCTTTGTTTACATTTGTAGTCTCTTTTGACAATTGTACTCTTTGTTTACATTTAGAGTTTGTTCCTGTTTAGAGCATTTTTTTTGCATTTGTACTCTTAGAATCTGTTTACATTTTAAGTCTTTGTTTACATTTTGTCATTGTTTACATTTGTAGTCATTGTTTACTTTTGTAGACTTTGTTTACATTTGTATTTTTTTACATTTTCAGTCTTTGTATACTATTTAGAATTTTTGTTTACATTTGTAGTGTTTGTTTATATTTGTAGTCATTGTTTACATTGAGTGTTTGCTTACATTTAAAATCTTTGTTTACATTTAGAGTCTGTTTACATTTGTAGTCTTTGTTACATTTGTAGTCTTTGTTTACATTTAGAGTCTCCGTTTACAGTTAGTCCTTGTTTACATTTAGAGTCTCCGTTTACATTTGTAGTCTTTTTCAAATTTAGAGTCTCTGTTTATATTTCTAGTCTTTGTTTACATTTAGAGTGTTTACATTTCTAGTGTTTGTTTACAATTAGAGTGTTTACATTTGTAGTCTTTGTTTACATTTAGAGTGTTTGTTTATATTTGTAGACTTTCTTTACATCTGTAGTCTTTGTTTATATTTAGTCTTTGTTTACATTTGCAGTCTTTGTTTACATTTAGTCTTTGTTTATATTTGTAGTTTTTTACATTTAGAGTCTTTGTTTATATTTGCAGTCTTTGTTTACATTAAGAGTCTGTTTATATTTATAGTCTTTGTTTACATTCGTAGTCCTTTTTACATTTAGAGTCATTGCTTACATTTATAGTCTTTGTTTACACTTAGTCTTTGTTTACATTTGTAGCCTTTGTTTACATTTAGAGTCTTTGTTTATATTTGCAGTCTTTGTTTACATTTCGAGTTTTTGTTTATATTTCGAGTATTTGTTTACGTTTGAAGTCTTTGTTTACATTTAGAGTTTGGTTACATTTAGAGTGTTTGTTTACATTTGTAGTCTTTGTTTACATTGGTAGCCTTTGTTAAATTTGCAGACTTTGTTTACATTTAGATTCTTTGTTTACATTTGTAGTCTCTTTTGACAATTGTACTCTTTGTTTACATTTAGAGTTTGTTCCTGTTTAGAGCATTTTTTTTACATTTGTAGTCTTAGAATCTGTTTATATTTTAAGTCTTTGTTTACATTTTGTCATTGTTTACATTTGTAGTCATTGTTTACTTTTGTAGACTTTGTTTACATTTGTATTTTTTTACATTTTCAGTCTTTGTATACTATTTAGAATTTTTGTTTACATTTGTAGTCTTTGTTTATATTTGTAGTCATTGTTTACATTGAGTGTTTGCTTACATTTTAAATCTTTGTTTACATTTAGAGTCTGTTTACATTTGTAGTCTGTTACATTTGTAGTCTTTGTTTCCATTTAGAGTCTCCGTTTACAGTTAGTCCTTGTTTACATTTAGAGTCTCCGTTTACATGTGTAGTCTTTTTCAAATTTAGAGTCTCTGTTTATATTTCTAGTCTTTGTTTACATTTAGAGTGTTTACATTTCTAGTGTTTGTTTACAATTAGAGTGTTTACATTTGTAGTCTTTGTTTACATTTAGAGTGTTTATATTTGTAGACTTTCTTTACATCTGTAGTCTTTGTTTATATTTAGTCTTTGTTTACATTTGCAGTCTTTGTTTACATTTAGTCTTTGTTTATATTTGTAGTTTTTTACATTTAGAGTCTTTGTTTATATTTGCAGTCTTTGTTTACATTAAGAGTCTGTTTATATTTATAGTCTTTGTTTACATTCGTAGTCCTTTTTACATTTTGAGTCATTGCTGACATTTATAGTCTTTGTTTACACTTAGTCTTTGTTTACATTTGTAGCCTTTGTTTACATTTAGAGTCTTTGTTTATATTTGCAGTCTTTGTTTACATTTCGAGTTTTTGATTATATTTCGAGTATTTGTTTACGTTTGAAGTCTTTGTTCACATTTAGAGTTTGGTTACATTTAGAGTGTTTGTTTACATTTGTTGTCTTTGTTTACATTGGTAGTCTTTGTTTACATTGGTAATCTTTGTTAAATTTGCACACTTTGTTTACATTTAGATTCTTTGTTTATATTTGTAGTCTCTTTTGACAATTGTACTCTTTGTTTACATTTAGAGTTTGTTCCTGTTTAGAGCATTTTTTTTACATTTGTAGTCTTAGAATCTGTTTATATTTTAAGTCTTTGTTTACATTTTGTCATTGTTTACATTTGTAGTCATTGTTTACTTTTGTAGACTTTGTTTACATTTGTAGTTTTTTACATTTTCAGTCTGTTTATACTATTTAGAATTTTTGTTTACATTAGTAGTCTTTGTTTATATTTGTAGTCATTGCTTACATTGAGTCTTTGCTTACATTTAAAATCTTTGTCTACATTTAGAGTCTGTTTACATTTGTACTCTTTGTTACATTTGTAGTCTTTGTTTACATTTACAGTCTCCGTTTACAGTTAGTCCTTGTTTACATTTAGAGTCTCCGTTTACATTTGTAGTCTTTTTCAAATTTAGAGTCTGTTTATATTTCTAGTCTTTGTTTACATTTAGAGTGTTTACATTTCTAGTGTTTGTTTACAATTAGAGTGTTTACACTTGTAGTGTTTGTTTACATTTAGAGTGTTTGTTTATATTTGTAGACTTTCTTTACATCTGTAGGCTTTGTTTATATTTAGTCTTTGTATACATTTGCAGTCTTTGTTTACATTTAGTCTTTGTTTATATTTGTAGTTTTTTACATTTAGAGTCTTTGTTTATATTTGCAGTCTTTGTTTACATTAAGAGTCTGTTTATATTTATAGTCTTTGTTTACATTCGTAGTCCTTTTTACATTTAGAGTCTTTGTTACATTTGTAGTCTTTGTTTACACTTAGTCTTTGTTTACATTTGTAGCCTTTGTTTACATTTAGAGTCTTTGTTTATATTTGCAGTCTTTGTTTACATTTCGAGTCTTTGTTTATATTTCGAGTATTTGTTTACGTTTGAAGTCTGTTACATTTGTAGACTTTGTTTACATTTAGATTCTTTGTTTACATTTGTAGTCTCTTTTGACAATTGTACTCTTTGTTTACATTTAGAGTTTGTTCCTGTTTAGAGCATTTTTTTACATTTGTAGTCTTAGAATCTGTTTACATTTTAAGTCTTTGTTTACATTTTGTCATTGTTTACATTTGTAGTCATTGTTTACTTTTGTAGACTTTGTTTACATTTGTAGTTTTTTACATTTTCAGTCTGTTTATACTATTTAGAATTTTTGTTTACATTTGTAGTCTTTGTTTATATTTGTAGTCATTGCTTACATTGAGTCTTTGCTTACATTTAAAATCTTTGTTTACATTTAGAGTCTGTTTACATTTGTAGTCTGTTACATTTGTAGTCTTTGTTTACATTTAGAGTCTCCGTTTACAGTTAGTCCTTGTTTACATTTAGTGTCTCCGTTTACATTGGTAGCCTTTTTCAAATTTAGAGTCTCTGTTTATATTTCTAGTCTTTGTTTACATTTAGAGTGTTTACATTTCTAGTGTTTGTTTACAATTAGAGTGTTTACATTTGTAGTCTTTGTTTACATTTAGAGTGTTTGTTTATATTTATAGACTTTCTTTACATCTGTAGTCTTTGTTTACATTTAGTCTTTGTTTACATTTGCAGTCTTTGTTTACATTTAGTCTTTGTTTATATTTGTAGTTTTTTACATTTAGAGTCTCTGTTTACGTTTGATGTCTTTGTTTACATTTGGAGTTTGCTTACTTTTAGAGTGTTTGTTTACATTTATAGTCTTTGTTTACGTTCGTAGTCCTTTTTACATTTAGAGTCTTTGCTTACGTTTATAGTCTTTGTTTACACTTAGTCTTTGTTTACATTTGTAGCATTTGTTTACATTTAGAGTCTTTGTTTATATTTGCAGTCTTTGTTTACATTTCGAGTCTTTGTTTATATTTCGAGTATTTGTTTACGCTTGAAGTCTTTGTTTATATTTAGAGTTTGGTTACATATAGAGTGTTTGTTTACATTGGTAGTCTTTGTTACATTTGCAGACTTTGTTTACATTTAGATTCTTTGTTTACATTTGTAGTCTCTTTTGACAATTGCACTCTTTGTTTACATTTAGAGTTTGTTCCTGTTTAGAGCATTTTTTTTACATTTTTAGTCTTAGAATCTGTTTACATTTTAAGTCTTTGTTTACATTTTGTCATTGTTTACATTTGTACTCATTGTTTACTTTTGTAGACTTTGTTTACATTTGTATTTTTTTACATTTTCAGTCTTTGTATACTATTTAGAATTTTTGTTTACATTAGCAGTCTTTGTTTATATTTGTGATCATTGCTTACATTGAGTCTTTGCTTACATTTAAAATCTTTGTCTACATTTAGGGTCTGTTTACATTTGTAGTCTTTGTTACATTTGTAGTTTTTGTTTACATTTACACTCTCCGTTTACAGTTAGTCCTTGTTTACATTTAGAGTCTCCGTTTACATTTGTAGTCTTTTTCAAATTTAGAGTCTGTTTATATTTCTAGTCTTTGTTTACATTTAGAGTGTTTACATTTCTAGTGTTTGTTTACAATTAGAGTGTTTACACTTGTAGTGTTTGTTTACATTTAGAGTGTTTGTTTATATTTGTAGACTTTCTTTACATCTGTAGTCTTTGTTTATATTTAGTCTTTGTTTACATTTGCAGTCTTTGTTTACATTTAGTCTTTGTTTATATTTGTAGTTTTCTACATTTAGAGTCTTTGTTTATATTTGCATCCTTTGTTTACATTAAGAGTCTGTTTATATTTATAGTCTTTCTTTACATTCGTAGTCCTTTTTACATTTAGAGCTTGAAGTCTTTGTTTATATTTAGAGTTTGGTTACATATAGAGTGTTTGTTTACATTTGTAGTCTGTTACATTTGTAGACTTTGTTTACATTTAGATTCTTTGTTTACATTTGTAGTCTCTTTTGACAATCGTACTCTTTGTTTACATTTAGAGTTTGTTCCTGTTTAGAGCATTTTTTTACATTTGTAGTCTTAGAATCTGTTTACATTTTAAGTCTTTGTTTACATTTTGTCATTGTTTACATTTGTAGTCATTGTTTATTTTTGTAGACTTTGTTTACATTTGTAGTTTTTTACGTTTTCAGTCTGTTTATACTATTTAGAATTTTTGTTTACATTTGTAGTCTGTTTATATTTGTAGTCATTGCTTACATTGAGCCTTTGCTTACATTTAAAATCTTTGTTTACATTTAGAGTCTGTTTACATTTGTAGTCTGTTACATTTGTAGTCTGTTACATTTGTAGTCTTTGTTTACATTTAGAGTCTCCGTTTACAGTTAGTCCTTGTTTACATTTAGTGTCTCCGTTTACATTTGTAGACTTTTTCAAATTTAGAGTCTCTGTTTATATTTCTTGTCTTTGTTTACATTTAGAGTGTTTACATTTCTAGTGTTTGTTTACAATTAGAGTGTTTACATTTGTAGTCTTTGTTTACATTTAGAGTGTTTGTTTATATTTGTAGACTTTCTTTACATCTGTAGTCTTTGTTTACATTTAGTCTTTGTTTACATTTGCAGTCTTTCTTTACGTTTAGTCTTTGTTTATATTTGTAGTTTTTTACATTTAGAGTCTCTGTTTACGTTTGATGTCTTTGTTTACATTTGGAGTTTGTTTACTTTTAGAGTGTTTGTTTACATTTATAGTCTTTGTTTACGTTCGTAGTCCTTTTTACATTTAGAGTCTTTGCTTACATTTATAGTCTTTGTTTACACTTAGTCTTTGTTTACATTTGTAGCCTTTGTTTACATTTAGAGTCTTTGTTTATATTTGCAGTCTCTGTTTACATTTCGAGTCTTTGTTTATATTTCGAGTATTTGTTTAAAGTCTTTGTTTACATTTAGAGTTTGGTTACATTTAGAGTGTTTACATTTGTAGTCTTTGTTTACATTGGTAGTCTTTGTTTACATTGGTAGTCTTTGTTACATTTGCAGACTTTGTTTACATTTAGATTCTTTGTTTACATTTGTAGTCTCTTTTGACAATTGTACTCTTTGTTTACATTTAGAGTTTGTTCCTGTTTAGACCATTTTTTTTGCATTTGTACTCTTAGAATCTGTTTACATTTTAAGTCTTTGTTTACATTTTGTCATTGTTTACATTTGTAGTCATTGTTTACTTTTGTAGACTTTGTTTACATTTGTATTTTTTTACATTTTCAGTCTTTGTATACTATTTAGAATTTTTGTTTACATTTGTAGTCTTTGTTTATATTTGTAGTCATTCTTTACATTGATTGTTTGCTTACATTTAAAATCTTTGTTTACATTTAGAGTCTGTTTACATTTGTAGTCTTTGTTACATTTGTAGTCTTTGTTTACATTTAGAGTCTCCGTTTACAGTTAGTCCTTGTTTACATTTAGATTCTCCGTTTACATTTGTAGTCTTTTTCAAATTTAGAGTCTCTGTTTATATTTCTACTCTTTGTTTACATTTAGAGTGTTTACATTTCTAGTGTTTGTTTACAATTAGAGTGTTTACATTTGTAGTCTTTGTTTACATTTAGAGTGTTTGTTTATATTTGTAGACTTTCTTTACATCTGTAGTCTTTGTTTATATTTAGTCTGTTTACATTTGCAGTCTTTGTTTACATTTAGTCTGTTTATATTTGTAGTTTTTTACATTTAGAGTCTTTGTTTATATTTGCAGTCTTTGTTTACATTAAGAGTCTGTTTATATTTATAGTCTTTGTTTACATTCGTAGTCCTTTTTACATTTAGAGTCATTGCTTACATTTATAGTCTTTGTTTACACTTAGTCTTTGTTTACATTTGTAGCCTTTGTTTACATTTAGAGTCTTTGTTTATATTTGCAGTCTTTGTTTACATTTCGAGTTTTTGTTTATATTTCGAGTATTTGTTTACGTTTGAAGTCTTTGTTTACATTTAGAGTTTGGTTACATTTAGAGTGTTTGTTTACATTTGTAGTCTTTGTTTACATTGGTAGTCTTTGTTAAATTTGCAGACTTTGTTTACATTTAGATTCTTTGTTTACATTTGTAGTCTCTTTTGACAATTGTACTCTTTGTTTACATTTAGAGTTTGTTCCTGTTTAGAGCATTTTTTTTACATTTGTAGTCTTAGAATCTGTTTATATTTTAAGTCTTTGTTTACATTTTGTCATTGTTTACATTTGTAGTCATTGTTTACTTTTGTAGACTTTGTTTACATTTGTAGTTTTTTACATTTTCAGTCTGTTTATACTATTTAGAATTTTTGTTTACATTAGTAGTCTTTGTTTATATTTGTAGTCATTGTTTACATTGAGTGTTTGCTTACATTTTAAATCTTTGTTTACATTTAGAGTCTGTTTACATTTGTAGTCTGTTACATTTGTAGTCTTTGTTTACATTTAGAGTCTCCGTTTACAGTTAGTCCTTGTTTACATTTAGTGTCTCCGTTTACATTTGTAGACTTTTTCAAATTTAGAGTCTCTGTTTATATTTCTAGTCTTTGTTTACATTTAGAGTGTTTACATTTCTAGTGTTTGTTTACAATTAGAGTGTTTACATTTGTAGTCTTTGTTTACATTTAGAGTGTTTATATTTGTAGACTTTCTTTACATCTGTAGTCTTTGTTTATATTTAGTCTTTGTTTACATTTGCAGTCTTTGTTTACATTTAGTCTTTGTTTATATTTCTAGTTTTTTACATTTAGAGTCTTTGTTTATATTTGCAGTCTTTGTTTACATTAAGAGTCTGTTTATATTTATAGTCTTTGTTTACATTCGTAGTCCTTTTTACATTTTGAGTCATTGCTGACATTTATAGTCTTTGTTTACACTTAGTCTTTGTTTACATTTGTAGCCTTTGTTTACATTTAGAGTCTTTGTTTATATTTGCAGTCTTTGTTTACATTTCGAGTTTTTGATTATATTTCGAGTATTTGTTTACGTTTGAAGTCTTTGTTTACATTTAGAGTTTGGTTACATTTAGAGTGTTTGTTTACATTTGTAGTCTTTGTTTACATTGGTAGTCTTTGTTTACATTGGTAATCTTTGTTAAATTTGCACACTTTGTTTACATTTAGATTCTTTGTTTATATTTGTAGTCTCTTTTGACAATTGTACTCTTTGTTTACATTTAGAGTTTGTTCCTGTTTAGAGCATTTTTTTTACATTTGTAGTCTTAGAATCTGTTTATATTTTAAGTCTTTGTTTACATTTTGTCATTGTTTACATTTGTAGTCATTGTTTACTTTTGTAGACTTTGTTTACATTTGTAGTTTTTTACATTTTCAGTCTGTTTATACTATTTAGAATTTTTGTTTACATTAGTAGTCTTTGTTTATATTTGTAGTCATTGCTTACATTGAGTCTTTGCTTACATTTAAAATCTTTGTCTACATTTAGAGTCTGTTTACATTTGTACTCTTTGTTACATTTGTAGTCTTTGTTTACATTTACAGTCTCCGTTTACAGTTAGTCCTTGTTTACATTTAGAGTCTCCGTTTACATTTGTAGTCTTTTTCAAATTTAGAGTCTGTTTATATTTCTAGTCTTTGTTTACATTTAGAGTGTTTACATTTCTAGTGTTTGTTTACAATTAGAGTGTTTACACTTGTAGTGTTTGTTTACATTTAGAGTGTTTGTTTATATTTGTAGACTTTCTTTACATCTGTAGTCTTTGTTTATATTTAGTCTTTGTTTACATTTGCAGTCTTTGTTTACATTTAGTCTTTGTTTATATTTGTAGTTTTTTACATTTAGAGTCTTTGTTTATATTTGCAGTCTTTGTTTACATTAAGAGTCTGTTTATATTTATAGTCTTTGTTTACATTCGTAGTCCTTTTTACATTTAGAGTCTTTGTTACATTTGTAGTCTTTGTTTACACTTAGTCTTTGTTTACATTTGTAGCCTTTGTTTACATTTAGAGTCTTTGTTTATATTTGCAGTCTTTGTTTACATTTCGAGTCTTTGTTTATATTTCGAGTATTTGTTTACGTTTGAAGTCTGTTACATTTGTAGACTTTGTTTACATTTAGATTCTTTGTTTACATTTGTAGTCTCTTTTGACAATTGTACTCTTTGTTTACATTTAGAGTTTGTTCCTGTGTAGAGCATTTTTTTACATTTGTAGTCTTAGAATCTGTTTACATTTTAAGTCTTTGTTTACATTTTGTCATTGTTTACATTTGTAGTCATTGTTTACTTTTGTAGACTTTGTTTACATTTGTAGTTTTTTACATTTTCAGTCTGTTTATACTATTTAGAATTTTTGTTTACATTTGTAGTCTTTGTTTATATTTGTAGTCATTGCTTACATTGAGCCTTTGCTTACATTTAAAATCTTTGTTTACATTTAGAGTCTGTTTACATTTGTAGTCTGTTACATTTGTAGTCTTTGTTTACATTTAGAGTCTCCGTTTACAGTTAGTCCTTGTTTACATTTAGTGTCTCCGTTTACATTGGTAGACTTTTTCAAATTTAGAGTCTCTGTTTATATTTCTAGTCTTTGTTTACATTTAGAGTGTTTACATTTCTAGTGTTTGTTTACAATTAGAGTGTTTACATTTGTAGTCTTTGTTTACATTTAGAGTGTTTGTTTATATTTATAGACTTTCTTTACATCTGTAGTCTTTGTTTACATTTAGTCTTTGTTTACATTTGCAGTCTTTGTTTACATTTAGTCTTTGTTTATATTTGTAGTTTTTTACATTTAGAGTCTCTGTTTACGTTTGATGTCTTTGTTTACATTTGGAGTTTGCTTACTTTTAGAGTGTTTGTTTACATTTATAGTCTTTGTTTACGTTCGTAGTCCTTTTTACATTTAGAGTCTTTGCTTACGTTTATAGTCTTTGTTTACACTTAGTCTTTGTTTACATTTGTAGCATTTGTTTACATTTAGAGTCTTTGTTTATATTTGCAGTCTTTGTTTACATTTCGAGTCTTTGTTTATATTTCGAGTATTTGTTTAAAGTCTTTGTTTACATTTAGAGTTTGGTTACATTTAGAGTGTTTACATTTGTAGTCTTTGTTTACATTGGTAGTCTTTGTTTACATTGGTAGTCTTTGTTACATTTGCAGACTTTGTTTACATTTAGATTCTTTGTTTACATTTGTAGTCTCTTTTGACAATTGTACTCTCTGTTTACATTTAGAGTTTGTTCCTGTTTAGAGCATTTTTTTTGCATTTGTACTCTTAGAATCTGTTTACATTTTAAGTCTTTGTTTACATTTTGTCATTGTTTACATTTGTAGTCATTGTTTACTTTTGTAGACTTTGTTTACATTTGTATTTTTTTACATTTTCAGTCTTTGTATACTATTTAGAATTTTTGTTTACATTTGTAGTCTTTGTTTATATTTGTAGTCATTGTTTACATTGAGTGTTTGCTTACATTTAAAATCTTTGTTTACATTTAGAGTCTGTTTACATTTGTAGTCTTTGTTACATTTGTAGTCTTTGTTTACATTTAGAGTCTCCGTTTACAGTTAGTCCTTGTTTACATTTAGAGTCTCCGTTTACATTTGTAGTCTTTTTCAAATTTAGAGTCTCTGTTTATATTTCTACTCTTTGTTTACATTTAGAGTGTTTACATTTCTAGTGTTTGTTTACAATTAGAGTGTTTACATTTGTAGTCTTTGTTTACATTTAGAGTGTTTGTTTATATTTGTAGACTTTCTTTACATCTGTAGTCTTTGTTTATATTTAGTCTTTGTTTACATTTGCAGTCTTTGTTTACATTTAGTCTGTTTATATTTGTAGTTTTTTACATTTAGAGTCTTTGTTTATATTTGCAGTCTTTGTTTACATTAAGAGTCTGTTTATATTTATAGTCTTTGTTTACATTCGTAGTCCTTTTTACATTTAGAGTCATTGCTTACATTTATAGTCTTTGTTTACACTTAGTCTTTGTTTACATTTGTAGCCTTTGTTTACATTTAGAGTCTTTGTTTATATTTGCAGTCTTTGTGTACATTTCGAGTTTTTGTTTATATTTCGAGTATTTGTTTACGTTTGAAGTCTTTGTTTACATTTAGAGTTTGGTTACATTTAGAGTGTTTGTTTACATTTGTAGTCTTTGTTTACATTGGTAGTCTTTGTTAAATTTGCAGACTTTGTTTACATTTAGATTCTTTGTTTACATTTGTAGTCTCTTTTGACAATTGTACTCTTTGTTTACATTTAGAGTTTGTTCCTGTTTAGAGCATTTTTTTTACATTTGTAGTCTTAGAATCTGTTTATATTTTAAGTCTTTGTTTACATTTTGTCATTGTTTACATTTGTAGTCATTGTTTACTTTTGTAGACATTGTTTACATTTGTATTTTTTTACATTTTCAGTCTTTGTATACTATTTAGAATTTTTGTTTACATTTGTAGTCTTTGTTTATATTTGTAGTCATTGTTTACATTGAGTGTTTGCTTACATTTTAAATCTTTGTTTACATTTAGAGTCTGTTTACATTTGTAGTCTGTTACATTTGTAGTCTTTGTTTACATTTAGAGTCTCCGTTTACAGTTAGTCCTTGTTTACATTTAGTGTCTCCGTTTACATTTGTAGACTTTTTCAAATTTAGAGTCTCTGTTTATATTTCTAGTCTTTGTTTACATTTAGAGTGTTTACATTTCTAGTGTTTGTTTACAATTAGAGTGTTTACATTTGTAGTCTTTGTTTACATTTAGAGTGTTTATATTTGTAGACTTTCTTTACATCTGTAGTCTTTGTTTATATTTAGTCTTTGTTTACATTTGCAGTCTTTGTTTACATTTAGTCTTTGTTTATATTTCTAGTTTTTTACATTTAGAGTCTTTGTTTATATTTGCAGTCTTTGTTTACATTAAGAGTCTGTTTATATTTATAGTCTTTGTTTACATTCGTAGTCCTTTTTACATTTTGAGTCATTGCTGACATTTATAGTCTTTGTTTACACTTAGTCTTTGTTTACATTTGTAGCCTTTGTTTACATTTAGAGTCTTTGTTTATATTTGCAGTCTTTGTTTACATTTCGAGTTTTTGATTATATTTCGAGTATTTGTTTACGTTTGAAGTCTTTGTTTACATTTAGAGTTTGGTTACATTTAGAGTGTTTGTTTACATTTGTAGTCTTTGTTTACATTGGTAGTCTTTGTTTACATTGGTAATCTTTGTTAAATTTGCACACTTTGTTTACATTTAGATTCTTTGTTTATATTTGTAGTCTCTTTTGACAATTGTACTCTTTGTTTACATTTAGAGTTTGTTCCTGTTTAGAGCATTTTTTTTACTTTTGTAGTCTTAGAATCTGTTTATATTTTAAGTCTTTGTTTACATTTTGTCATTGTTTACATTTGTAGTCATTGTTTACTTTTGTAGACTTTGTTTACATTTGTAGTTTTTTACATTTTCAGTCTGTTTATACTATTTAGAATTTTTGTTTACATTAGTAGTCTTTGTTTATATTTGTAGTCATTGCTTACATTGAGTCTTTGCTTACATTTAAAGTCTTTGTCTACATTTAGAGTCTGTTTACATTTGTACTCTTTGTTACATTTGTAGTCTTTGTTTACATTTACAGTCTCCGTTTACAGTTAGTCCTTGTTTACATTTAGTGTCTCCGTTTACATTGGTAGACTTTTTCAAATTTAGAGTCTCTGTTTATATTTCTAGTCTTTGTTTACATTTAGAGTGTTTACATTTCTAGTGTTTGTTTACAATTAGAGTGTTTACATTTGTATTCTTTGTTTACATTTAGAGTGTTTGTTTATATTTATAGACTTTCTTTACATCTGTAGTCTTTGTTTACATTTAGTCTTTGTTTACATTTGCAGTCTTTGTTTACATTTAGTCTTTGTTTATATTTGTAGTTTTTTACATTTAGAGTCTCTGTTTACGTTTGATGTCTTTGTTTACATTTGGAGTTTGCTTACTTTTAGAGTGTTTGTTTACATTTATAGTCTTTGTTTACGTTCGTAGTCCTTTTTACATTTAGAGTCTTTGCTTACGTTTATAGTCTTTGTTTACACTTAGTCTTTGTTTACATTTGTAGTCTTTGTTTACATTTACAGTCTCCGTTTACAGTTAGTCCTTGTTTACATTTAGTGTCTCCGTTTACATTAGTAGACTTTTTCAAATTTAGAGTCTCTGTTTATATTTCTAGTCTTTGTTTACATTTAGAGTGTTTACATTTCTAGTGTTTGTTTACAATTAGAGTGTTTACATTTGTATTCTTTGTTTACATTTAGAGTGTTTGTTTATATTTATAGACTTTCTTTACATCTGTAGTCTTTGTTTATATTTAGTCTTTGTTTACATTTGCAGTCTTTGTTTACATTTAGTCTTTGTTTATATTTGTAGTTTTTTACATTTAGAGTCTTTGTTTATATTTGCAGTCTTTGTTTACATTAAGAGTCTGTTTATATTTTTAGTCTTTGTTTACATTCGTAGTCCTTTTTACATTTAGAGTCATTGCTTACATTTATAGTCTTTGTTTACACTTAGTCTTTGTTTACATTTGTAGCCTTTGTTTACATTTAGAGTCTTTGTTTATATTTGCAGTCTTTGTTTACATTTCGAGTCTGTTTATATTTCGAGTATTTGTTTACGTTTGAAGTCTTTGTTTATATTTAGAGTTTGGTTACATTTAGAGTGTTTGTTTACATTTGTAGTCTGTTACATTTGTAGACTTTGTTTACATTTAGATTCTTTGTTTACATTTGTAGTCTCTTTTGACAATTGTACTCTTTGTTTACATTTAGAGTTTGTTCCTGTTTAGAGCATTTTTTTACATTTGTAGTCTTAGAATCTGTTTTCATTTTAAGTCTTTGTTTACATTTTGTCATTGTTTACATTTGTAGTCATTGTTTATTTTTGTAGACTTTGTTTACATTTGTAGTTTTTTACATTTTCAGTCTGTTTATACTATTTAGAATTTTTGTTTACATTTGTAGTGTTTGTTTATATTTGTAGTCATTGCTTACATTGAGTCTTTGCTTACATTTAAAATCTTTGTTTACATTTAGAGTCTGTTTACATTTGTAGTCTGTTACATTTGTAGTCTTTGTTTACATTTAGAGTCTCCGTTTATATTAGTCCTTGTTTACATTTAGTGTCTCCGTTTACATTTGTAGACTTTTTCAAATTTAGAGTCTCTGTTTATATTTCTAGTCTTTGTTTACATTTAGAGTGTTTACATTTCTAGTGTTTGTTTACAATTAAAGTGTTTACATTTGTAGTCTTTGTTTACATTTAGAGTGTTTGTTTATATTTGTAGTCTTTGTTTACATTTGCAGTCTTTGTTTACATTTAGTCTTTGTTTATATTTGTAGTTTTTTACATTTAGAGTCTCTGTTTACGTTTGATGTCTTTGTTTACATTTGGAGTTTGCTTACTTTTAGAGTGTTTGTTTACATTTATAGTCTTTGTTTACGTTCGTAGTCCTTTTTACATATAGAGTCTTTGCTTACGTTTATAGTCTTTGTTTACACTTAGTCTTTGTTTACATTTGTAGCATTTGTTTACATTTAGAGTCTTTGTTTATATTTGCAGTCTTTGTTTACATTTCGAGTCTTTGTTTATATTTCGAGTATTTGTTTAAAGTCTTTGTTTACATTTAGAGTTTGGTTACATTTAGAGTGTTTACATTTGTAGTCTTTGTTTACATTGGTAGTCTTTGTTTACATTGGTAGTCTGTTACATTTGCAGACTTTGTTTACATTTAGATTCTTTGTTTACATTTGTAGTCTCTTTTGACAATTGTACTCTTTGTTTACATTTAGAGTTTGTTCCTGTTTAGAGCATTTTTTTTGCATTTGTACTCTTAGAATCTGTTTACATTTTAAGTCTTTGTTTACATTTTGTCATTGTTTACATTTGTAGTCATTGTTTACTTTTGTATTTTTTTACATTTTCAGTCTTTGTATACTATTTAGAATTTTTGTTTACATTTGTAGTCTTTGTTTATATTTGTAGTCATTGTTTACATTGAGTGTTTGCTTACATTTAAAATCTTTGTTTACATTTAGAGTCTGTTTACATTTGTAGTCTTTGTTACATTTGTAGTCTTTGTTTACATTTACAGTCTCCGTTTACAGTTAGTCCTTGTTTACATTTAGAGTCTCCGTTTACATTTGTAGTCTTTTTCAAATTTAGAGTCTCTGTTTATATTTCTAGTCTTTGTTTACATTTAGAGTGTTTACATTTCTAGTGTTTGTTTACAATTAGAGTGTTTACATTTGTAGTCTTTGTTTACATTTAGAGTGTTTGTTTATATTTGTAGACTTTCTTTACATCTGTAGTCTTTGTTTATATTTAGTCTTTGTTTACATTTGCAGTCTTTGTTTACATTTAGTCTTTGTTTATATTTGTAGTTTTTTACATTTAGAGTCTTTGTTTATATTTGCAGTCTTTGTTTACATTTCGAGTTTTTGTTTATATTTCGAGTATTTGTTTACGTTTGAAGTCTTTGTTTACATTTAGAGTTTGGTTACATTTAGAGTGTTTGTTTACATTGGTAGTCTTTGTTTACATTGGTAGTCTTTGTTAAATTTGCAGACTTTGTTTACATTTAGATTCTTTGTTTACATTTGTAGTCTCTTTTGACAATTGTACTCTTTGTTTACATTTAGAGTTTGTTCCGGTTTAGAGCATTTTTTTACATTTGTAGTCTTAGAATCTGTTTATATTTTAAGTCTTTGTTTACATTTTGTCATTGTTTACATTTGTAGTCATTGTTTACTTTTGTAGACTTTGTTTACATTTGTAGTTTTTTACATTTTCAGTCTGTTTATACTATTTAGAATTTTTGTTTACATTAGTAGTCTTTGTTTATATTTGTAGTCATTGCTTACATTGAGTCTTTGCTTACATTTAAAATCTTTGTCTACATTTAGAGTCTGTTTACATTTGTAGTCTTTGTTACATTTGTAGTCTTTGTTTACATTTACAGTCTCCGTTTACAGTTAGTCCTTGTTTACATTTAGAGTCTCCGTTTACATTTCTAGTCTTTTTCAAATTTAGAGTCTGTTTATATTTCTAGTCTTTGTTTACATTTACAGTGTTTACATTTCTAGTGTTTGTTTACAATTAGAGTGTTTACACTTGTAGTGTTTGTTTACATTTAGAGTGTTTGTTTATATTTGTAGACTTTCTTTACATCTGTAGTCTTTGTTTATATTTAGTCTTTGTTTACATTTGCAGTCTTTGTTTACATTTAGTCTTTGTTTATATTTGTAGTTTTTTACATTTAGAGTCTTTGTTTATATTTGCAGTCTTTGTTTACATTGAGTCTGTTTATATTTATAGTCTTTGTTTACATTCGTAGTCCTTTTTACATTTAGAGTCTTTGTTACATTTTTAGTCTTTGTTTACACTTAGTATTTGTTTACATTTGTAGCCTTTGTTTACATTTAGAGTCTTTGTTTATATTTGCAGTCTTTGTTTACATTTCGAGTCTTTGTTTATATTTCGAGTATTTGTTTACGTTTGAAGTCTTTGTTTATATTTAGAGTTTGGTTACATTTAGAGTGTTTGTTTACAATTGTAGTCTGTTACATTTGTAGACTTTGTTTACATTTAGATTCTTTGTTTACATTTGTAGTCTCTTTTGACAATTGTACTCTTTGTTTACATTTAGAGTTTGTTCCTGTTTAGAGCATTTTTTTACATTTGTAGTCTTAGAATCTGTTTACATTTTAAGTCTTTGTTTACATTTTGTCATTGTTTACATTTGTAGTCATTGTTTATTTTTGTAGACTTTTTTTACATTTGTAGTTTTTTACATTTTCAGTCTGTTTATACTATTTAGAATTTTTGTTTACATTTGTAGTCTTTGTTTATATTTGTAGTCATTGCTTACATTGAGTCTTTGCTTACATTTAAAATCTTTGTTTACATTTTGAGTCTGTTTACATTTGTAGTCTGTTACATTTGTAGTCTTTGTTTACATTTAGAGTCTCCGTTTACAGTTAGTCCTTGTTTACATTTAGTGTCTCCGTTTACATTTGTAGACTTTTTCAAATTTAGAGTCTCTGTTTATATTTCTAGTCTTTGTTTACATTTAGAGTGTTTACATTTCTAGTGTTTGTTTACAATTAGAGTGTTTACATTTGTAGTCTTTGTTTACATTTAGTGTGTTTGTTTATATTTGTAGACTTTCTTTACATCTGTAGTCTTTGTTTACATTTAGTCTTTGTTTACATTTGCAGTCTTTGTTTACATTTAGTCTTTGTTTATATTTGTAGTTTTTTACATTTAGAGTCTCTGTTTACGTTTGATGTCTTTGTTTACATTTGGAGTTTGCTTACTTTTAGAGTGTTTGTTTACATTTATAGTCTTTGTTTACGTTCGTAGTCCTTTTTACATTTAGAGTCTTTGCTTACGTTTATAGTCTTTGTTTACACTTAGTCTTTGTTTACATTTGTAGCCTTTGTTTACATTTAGAGTCTTTGTTTATATTTGCAGTCTTTGTTTACATTTCGAGTCTTTGTTTATATTTCGAGTATTTGTTTAAAGTCTTTGTTTACATTTAGAGTTTGGTTACATTTAGAGTGTTTACATTTGTAGTCTTTGTTTACATTGGTAGTCTTTGTTACATTTGCAGACTTTGTTTACATTTAAATTCTTTGTTTACATTTGTAGTCTCTTTTGACAATTGTACTCTTTGTTTACATTTAGAGTTTGTTCCTGTTTAGAGCATTTTTTTTGCATTTGTACTCTTAGAATCTGTTTACATTTTAAGTCTTTGTTTACATTTTGTCATTGTTTACATTTGTAGTCATTGTTTACTTTTGGAGACTTTGTTTACATTTGTATTTTTTTACATTTTCAGTCTTTGTATACTATTTAGAATTTTTGTTTACATTTGTAGCGTTTGTTTATATTTGTAGTCATTGTTTACATTGAGTGTTTGCTTACATTTAAAATCTTTGTTTACATTTAGAGTCTGTTTACATTTGTAGTCTTTGTTACATTTGTAGTCTTTGTTTACATTTAGAGTCTCCGTTTACAGTTAGTCCTTGTTTACATTTAGAGTCTCCGTTTACATTTGTAGTCTTTTTCAAATTTAGAGTCTCTGTTTATATTTCTAGTCTTTGTTTACATTTAGAGTGTTTACATTTCTAGTGTTTGTTTACAATTAGAGAGTTTACATTTGTAGTCTTTGTTTACATTTAGAGTGTTTGTTTATATTTGTAGACTTTCTTTACATCTGTAGTCTTTGTTTATATTTAGCCTTTGTTTACATTTGCAGTCTTTGTTTACATTTAGTCTTTGTTTATATTTGTAGTTTTTTACAATTAGAGTCTTTGTTTATATTTGCAGTCTTTGTTTACATTAAGAGTCTGTTTATATTTATAGTCTTTGTTTACATTCGTAGTCCTTTTTACATTTAGAGTCATTGCTTACATTTATAGTCATTGTTTACACTTAGTCTTTGTTTACATTTGTAGCCTTTGTTTACATTTAGAGTCTTTGTTTATATTTGCAGTCTTTGTTTACATTTCGAGTCTTTGTTTATATTTCGAGTATTTGTTTACGTTTGAAGTCTTTGTTTATATTTAGAGTTTGGTTACATTTAGAGTGTTTGTTTACATTTGTAGTCTGTTACATTTGTAGACTTTGTTTACATTTAGATTCTTTGTTTACATTTGTAGTCTCTTTTGACAATTGTACTCTTTGTTTACATTTAGAGTTTGTTCCTGTTTAGAGCATTTTTTTACATTTGTAGTCTTAGAATCTGTTTACATTTTAAGTCTTTGTTTACATTTTGTCATTGTTTACATTTGTAGTCATTGTTTATTTTTGTAGACTTTTTTTACATTTGTAGTTTTTTACATTTTCAGTCTGTTTATACTATTTAGAATTTTTGTTTACATTTGTAGTCTTTGTTTATATTTGTAGTCATTGCTTACATTGAGTCTTTGCTTACATTTAAAATCTTTGTTTACATTTTGAGTCTGTTTACATTTGTAGTCTGTTACATTTGTAGTCTTTGTTTACATTTAGAGTCTCCGTCTACAGTTAGTCCTTGTTTACATTTAGTGTCTCCGTTTACATTTGTAGACTTTTTCAAATTTAGAGTCTATGTTTATATTTCTAGTCTTTGTTTACATTTAGAGTGTTTACATTTCTAGTGTTTGTTTACAATTAGAGTGTTTACATTTGTAGTCTTTGTTTACATTTAGTGTGTTTGTTTATATTTGTAGACTTTCTTTACATCTGTAGTCTTTGTTTACATTTAGTCTTTGTTTACATTTGCAGTCTTTGTTTACATTTAGTCTTTGTTTATATTTGTAGTTTTTTACATTTAGATTCTCTGTTTACGTTTGATGTCTTTGTTTACAGTTGGAGTTTGCTTACTTTTAGAGTGTTTGTTTACATTTATAGTCTTTGTTTACGTTCGTAGTCCTTTTTACATTTAGAGTCTTTGCTTACGTTTATAGTCTTTGTTTACACTTAGTCTTTGTTTACATTTGTAGCCTTTGTTTACATTTAGAGTCTTTGTTTATATTTGCAGTCTTTGTTTACATTTCGAGTCTTTTTTTATATTTCGAGTATTTGTTTAAAGTCTTTGTTTACATTTAGAGTTTGGTTACATTTAGAGTGTTTACATTTGTAGTCTTTGTTTACATTGGTAGTCTTTGTTACATTTGCAGACTTTGTTTACATTTAAATTCTTTGTTTACATTTGTAGTCTCTTTTGACAATTGTACTCTTTGTTTACATTTAGAGTTTGTTCCTGTTTAGAGCATTTTTTTTGCATTTGTACTCTTAGAATCTGTTTACATTTTAAGTCTTTGTTTACATTTTGTCATTGTTTACATTTGTAGTCATTGTTTACTTTTGTAGACTTTGTTTACATTTGTATTTTTTTACATTTTCAGTCTTTGTATACTATTTAGAATTTTTGTTTACATTTGTAGTGTTTGTTTATATTTGTAGTCATTGTTTACATTGAGTGTTTGCTTACATTTAAAATCTTTGTTTACATTTAGAGTCTGTTTACATTTGTAGTCTTTGTTACATTTGTAGTCTTTGTTTACATTTAGAGTCTCCGTTTACAGTTAGTCCTTGTTTACATTTAGAGTCTCCGTTTACATTTGTAGTCTTTTTCAAATTTAGAGTCTCTGTTTATATTTCTAGTCTTTGTTTACATTTAGAGTGTTTACATTTCTAGTGTTTGTTTACAATTAGAGTGTTTACATTTGTAGTCTTTGTTTACATTTAGAGTGTTTGTTTATATTTGTAGACTTTCTTTACATCTGTAGTCTTTGTTTATATTTAGTCTTTGTTTACATTTGCAGTCTTTGTTTACATTTAGTCTTTGTTTATATTTGTAGTTTTTTACATTTAGAGTCTTTGTTTATATTTGCAGTCTTTGTTTACATTAAGAGTCTGTTTATATTTATAGTCTTTGTTTACATTCGTAGTCCTTTTTACATTTAGAGTCATTGCTTACATTTATAGTCTTTGTTTACACTTAGTCTTTGTTTACATTTGTAGCCTTTGTTTACATTTAGAGTCTTTGTTTATATTTGCAGTCTTTGTTTACATTTCGAGTTTTTGTTTATATTTCGAGTATTTGTTTACGTTTGAAGTCTTTGTTTACATTTAGAGTTTGGTTACATTTAGAGTGTTTGTTTACATTTGTAGTCTTTGTTTACATTGGTAGCCTTTGTTAAATTTGCAGACTTTGTTTACATTTAGATTCTTTGTTTACATTTGTAGTCTCTTTTGACAATTGTACTCTTTGTTTACATTTAGAGTTTGTTCCTGTTTAGAGCATTTTTTTTACATTTGTAGTCTTAGAATCTGTTTATATTTTAAGTCTTTGTTTACATTTTGTCATTGTTTACATTTGTAGTCATTGTTTACTTTTGTAGACTTTGTTTACATTTGTATTTTTTTACATTTTCAGTCTTTGTATACTATTTAGAATTTTTGTTTACATTTGTAGTCTTTGTTTATATTTGTAGTCATTGTTTACATTGAGTGTTTGCTTACATTTTAAATCTTTGTTTACATTTAGAGTCTGTTTACATTTGTAGTCTGTTACATTTGTAGTCTTTGTTTCCATTTAGAGTCTCCGTTTACAGTTAGTCCTTGTTTACATTTAGAGTCTCCGTTTACATGTGTAGTCTTTTTCAAATTTAGAGTCTCTGTTTATATTTCTAGTCTTTGTTTACATTTAGAGTGTTTACATTTCTAGTGTTTGTTTACAATTAGAGTGTTTACATTTGTAGTCTTTGTTTACATTTAGAGTGTTTATATTTGTAGACTTTCTTTACATCTGTAGTCTTTGTTTATATTTAGTCTTTGTTTACATTTGCAGTCTTTGTTTACATTTAGTCTTTGTTTATATTTGTAGTTTTTTACATTTAGAGTCTTTGTTTATATTTGCAGTCTTTGTTTACATTAAGAGTCTGTTTATATTTATAGTCTTTGTTTACATTCGTAGTCCTTTTTACATTTTGAGTCATTGCTGACATTTATAGTCTTTGTTTACACTTAGTCTTTGTTTACATTTGTAGCCTTTGTTTACATTTAGAGTCTTTGTTTATATTTGCAGTCTTTGTTTACATTTCGAGTTTTTGATTATATTTCGAGTATTTGTTTACGTTTGAAGTCTTTGTTCACATTTAGAGTTTGGTTACATTTAGAGTGTTTGTTTACATTTGTTGTCTTTGTTTACATTGGTAGTCTTTGTTTACATTTAGATTCTTTGTTTATATTTGTAGTCTCTTTTGACAATTGTACTCTTTGTTTACATTTAGAGTTTGTTCCTGTTTAGAGCATTTTTTTTACATTTGTAGTCTTAGAATCTGTTTATATTTTAAGTCTTTGTTTACATTTTGTCATTGTTTACATTTGTAGTCATTGTTTACTTTTGTAGACTTTGTTTACATTTGTAGTTTTTTACATTTTCAGTCTGTTTATACTATTTAGAATTTTTGTTTACATTAGTAGTCTTTGTTTATATTTGTAGTCATTGCTTACATTGAGTCTTTGCTTACATTTAAAATCTTTGTCTACATTTAGAGTCTGTTTACATTTGTACTCTTTGTTACATTTGTAGTCTTTGTTTACATTTACAGTCTCCGTTTACAGTTAGTCCTTGTTTACATTTAGAGTCTCCGTTTACATTTGTAGTCTTTTTCAAATTTAGAGTCTGTTTATATTTCTAGTCTTTGTTTACATTTAGAGTGTTTACATTTCTAGTGTTTGTTTACAATTAGAGTGTTTACACTTGTAGTGTTTGTTTACATTTAGAGTGTTTGTTTATATTTGTAGACTTTCTTTACATCTGTAGGCTTTGTTTATATTTAGTCTTTGTTTACATTTGCAGTCTTTGTTTACATTTAGTCTTTGTTTATATTTGTAGTTTTTTACATTTAGAGTCTTTGTTTATATTTGCAGTCTTTGTTTACATTAAGAGTCTGTTTATATTTATAGTCTTTGTTTACATTCGTAGTCCTTTTTACATTTAGAGTCTTTGTTACATTTGTAGTCTTTGTTTACACTTAGTCTTTGTTTACATTTGTAGCCTTTGTTTACATTTAGAGTCTTTGTTTATATTTGCAGTCTTTGTTTACATTTCGAGTCTTTGTTTATATTTCGAGTATTTGTTTACGTTTGAAGTCTGTTACATTTGTAGACTTTGTTTACATTTAGATTCTTTGTTTACATTTGTAGTCTCTTTTGACAATTGTACTCTTTGTTTACATTTAGAGTTTGTTCCTGTTTAGAGCATTTTTTTACATTTGTAGTCTTAGAATCTGTTTACATTTTAAGTCTTTGTTTACATTTTGTCATTGTTTACATTTGTAGTCATTGTTTACTTTTGTAGACTTTGTTTACATTTGTAGTTTTTTACATTTTCAGTCTGTTTATACTATTTAGAATTTTTGTTTACATTTGTAGTCTTTGTTTATATTTGTAGTCATTGCTTACATTGAGTCTTTGCTTACATTTAAAATCTTTGTTTACATTTAGAGTCTGTTTACATTTGTAGTCTGTTACATTTGTAGTCTTTGTTTACATTTAGAGTCTCCGTTTACAGTTAGTCCTTGTTTACATTTAGTGTCTCCGTTTACATTGGTAGCCTTTTTCAAATTTAGAGTCTCTGTTTATATTTCTAGTCTTTGTTTACATTTAGAGTGTTTACATTTCTAGTGTTTGTTTACAATTAGAGTGTTTACATTTGTAGTCTTTGTTTACATTTAGAGTGTTTGTTTATATTTATAGACTTTCTTTACATCTGTAGTCTTTGTTTACATTTAGTCTTTGTTTACATTTGCAGTCTTTGTTTACATTTAGTCTTTGTTTATATTTGTAGTTTTTTACATTTAGAGTCTCTGTTTACGTTTGATGTCTTTGTTTACATTTGGAGTTTGCTTACTTTTAGAGTGTTTGTTTACATTTATAGTCTTTGTTTACGTTCGTAGTCCTTTTTACATTTAGAGTCTTTGCTTACGTTTATAGTCTTTGTTTACACTTAGTCTTTGTTTACATTTGTAGCATTTGTTTACATTTAGAGTCTTTGTTTATATTTGCAGTCTTTGTTTACATTTCGAGTCTTTGTTTATATTTCGAGTATTTGTTTAAAGTCTTTGTTTACATTTAGAGTTTGGTTACATTTAGAGTGTTTACATTTGTAGTCTTTGTTTACATTGGTAGTCTTTGTTTACATTGGTAGTCTTTGTTACATTTGCAGACTTTGTTTACATTTAGATTCTTTGTTTACATTTGTAGTCTCATTTGACAATTGTACTCTTTGTTTACATTTAGAGTTTGTTCCTGTTTAGAGCATTTTTTTTGCATTTGTACTCTTAGAATCTGTTTACATTTTAAGTCTTTGTTTACATTTTGTCATTGTTTACATTTGTAGTCATTGTTTACTTTTGTAGACTTTGTTTACATTTGTATTTTTTTACATTTTCAGTCTTTGTATACTATTTAGAATTTTTGTTTACATTTGTAGTCTTTGTTTGTATTTGTAGTCATTGTTTACATTGAGTGTTTGCTTACATTTAAAATCTTTGTTTACATTTAGAGTCTGTTTACATTTGTAGTCTTTGTTACAATTGTAGTCTTTGTTTACATTTAGAGTCTCCGTTTACAGTTAGTCCTTGTTTACATTTAGAGTCTCCGTTTACGTTTGTAGTCTTTTTCAAATTTAGAGTCTCTGTTTATATTTCTAGTCTTTGTTTACATTTAGAGTGTTTACATTTCTAGTGTTTGTTTACAATTAGAGTGTTTACATTTGTAGTCTTTGTTTACATTTAGAGTGTTTGTTTATATTTGTAGACTTTCTTTACATCTGTAGTCTTTGTTTATATTTAGTCTTTGTTTACATTTGCAGTCTTTGTTTACATTTAGTCTTTGTTTATATTTGTAGTTTTTTACATTTAGAGTCTTTGTTTATATTTGCAGTCTTTGTTTACATTAAGAGTCTGTTTATATTTTTAGTCTTTGTTTACATTCGTAGTCCTTTTTACATTTAGAGTCATTGCTTACATTTATAGTCTTTGTTTACACTTAGTCTTTGTTTACATTTGTAGCCTTTGTTTACATTTAGAGTCTTTGTTTATATTTGCAGTCTTTGTTTACATTTCGAGTCTGTTTATATTTCGAGTATTTGTTTACGTTTGAAGTCTTTGTTTATATTTAGAGTTTGGTTACATTTAGAGTGTTTGTTTACATTTGTAGTCTGTTACATTTGTAGACTTTGTTTACATTTAGATTCTTTGTTTACATTTGTAGTCTCTTTTGACAATTGTACTCTTTGTTTACATTTAGAGTTTGTTCCTGTTTAGAGCATTTTTTTACATTTGTAGTCTTAGAATCTGTTTACATTTTAAGTCTTTGTTTACATTTTGTCATTGTTTACATTTGTAGTCATTGTTTATTTTTGTAGACTTTTTTTACATTTGTAGTTTTTTACATTTTCAGTCTGTTTATACTATTTAGAATTTTTGTTTACATTTGTAGTCTTTGTTTATATTTGTAGTCATTGCTTACATTGAGTCTTTGCTTACATTTAAAATCTTTGTTTACATTTTGAGTCTGTTTACATTTGTAGTCTGTTACATTTGTAGTCTTTGTTTACATTTAGAGTCTCCGTTTACAGTTAGTCCTTGTTTACATTTAGTGTCTCCGTTTACATTTGTAGACTTTTTCAAATTTAGAGTCTATGTTTATATTTCTAGTCTTTGTTTACATTTAGAGTGTTTACATTTCTAGTGTTTGTTTACAATTAGTGTGTTTACATTTGTAGTCTTTGTTTACATTTAGAGTGTTTGTTTATATTTGTAGACTTTCTTTACATCTGTAGTCTTTGTTTATATTTAGTCTTTGTTTACATTTGCAGTCTTTGTTTACATTTAGTCTTTGTTTATATTTGTAGTTTTTTACATTTAGAGTCTTTGTTTATATTTGCAGTCTTTGTTTACATTAAGAGTCTGTTTATATTTATAGTCTTTGTTTACATTCGTAGTCCTTTTTACATTTAGAGTCATTGCTTACATTTATAGTCTTTGTTTACACTTAGTCTTTGTTTACATTTGTAGCCTTTGTTTACATTTAGAGTCTTTGTTTATATTTGCAGTCTTTGTTTACATTTCGAGTCTTTGTTTATATTTCGAGTATTTGTTTACGTTTGAAGTCTTTGTTTATATTTAGAGTTTGGTTACATTTAGAGTGTTTGTTTACATTTGTAGTCTGTTACATTTGTAGACTTTGTTTACATTTAGATTCTTTGTTTACATTTGTAGTCTCTTTTGACAATTGTACTCTTTGTTTACATTTAGAGTTTGTTCCTGTTTAGAGCATTTTTTTACATTTGTAGTCTTAGAATCTGTTTACATTTTAAGTCTTTGTTTACATTTTGTCATTGTTTACATTTGTAGTCATTGTTTATTTTTGTAGACTTTTTTTACATTTGTAGTTTTTTACATTTTCAGTCTGTTTATACTATTTAGAATTTTTGTTTACATTTGTAGTCTTTGTTTATATTTGTAGTCATTGCTTACATTGAGTCTTTGCTTACATTTAAAATCTTTGTTTACATTTTGAGTCTGTTTACATTTGTAGTCTGTTACATTTGTAGTCTTTGTTTACATTTAGAGTCTCCGTTTACAGTTAGTCCTTGTTTACATTTAGTGTCTCCGTTTACATTTGTAGGCTTTTTCAAATTTAGAGTCTCTGTTTATATTTCTAGTCTTTGTTTACATTTAGAGTGTTTACATTTCTAGTGTTTGTTTACAATTAGAGTGTTTACATTTGTAGTCTTTGTTTACATTTAGTGTGTTTGTTTATATTTGTAGACTTTCTTTACATCTGTAGTCTTTGTTTACATTTAGTCTTTGTTTACATTTGCAGTCTTTGTTTACATTTAGTCTTTGTTTATATTTGTAGTTTTTTACATTTAGAGTCTCTGTTTACGTTTGATGTCTTTGTTTACAGTTGGAGTTTGCTTACTTTTAGAGTGTTTGTTTACATTTATAGTCTTTGTTTACGTTCGTAGTCCTTTTTACATTTAGAGTCTTTGCATACGTTTATAGTCTTTGTTTACACTTAGTCTTTGTTTACATTTGTAGCCTTTGTTTACATTTAGAGTCTTTGTTTATATTTGCAGTCTTTGTTTACATTTCGAGTCTTTGTTTATATTTCGAGTATTTGTTTAAAGTCTTTGTTTACATTTAGAGTTTGGTTACATTTAAAGTGTTTACATTTGTAGTCGTTGTTTACATTGGTAGTCTTTGTTACATTTGCAGACTTTGTTTACATTTAAATTCTTTGTTTACATTTGTAGTCTCTTTTGACAATTGTACTCTTTGTTTACATTTAGAGTTTGTTCCTGTTTAGAGCATTTTTTTTGCATTTGTACTCTTAGAATCTGTTTACATTTTAAGTCTTTGTTTACATTTTGTCATTGTTTACATTTGTAGTCATTGTTTACTTTTGTAGACTTTGTTTACATTTGTATTTTTTTACATTTTCAGTCTTTGTATACTATTTAGAATTTTTGTTTACATTTGTAGTCTTTGTTACATTTGTAGTCTTTGTTTACATTTAGAGTCTCCGTTTACAGTTAGTCCTTGTTTACATTTAGAGTCTCCGTTTACATTTGTAGTCTTTTTCAAATTTAGAGTCTCTGTTTATATTTCTAGTCTTTGTTTACATTTAGAGTGTTTACATTTCTAGTGTTTGTTTACAATTAGAGTGTTTACATTTGTAGTCTTTGTTTACATTTAGAGTGTTTGTTTATATTTGTAGACTTTCTTTACATCTGTAGTCTTTGTTTATATTTAGTCTTTGTTTACATTTGCAGTCTTTGTTTACATTTAGTCTGTTTATATTTGTAGTTTTTTACATTTAGAGTCTTTGTTTATATTTGCAGTCTTTGTTTACATTAAGAGTCTGTTTATATTTATAGTCTTTGTTTACATTCGTAGTCCTTTTTACATTTAGAGTCATTGCTTACATTTATAGTCTTTGTTTACACTTAGTCTTTGTTTACATTTGTAGCCTTTGTTTACATTTAGAGTCTTTGTTTATATTTGCAGTCTTTGTTTACATTTCGAGTTTTTGTTTATATTTCGAGTATTTGTTTACGTTTGAAGTCTTTGTTTACATTTAGAGTTTGGTTACATTTAGAGTGTTTGTTTACATTTGTAGTCTTTGTTTACATTGGTAGTCTTTGTTAAATTTGCAGACTTTGTTTACATTTAGATTCTTTGTTTACATTTGTAGTCTCTTTTGACAATTGTACTCTTTGTTTACATTTAGAGTTTGTTCCTGTTTAGATCATTTTTTTTACATTTGTAGTCTTAGAATCTGTTTATATTTTAAGTCTTTGTTTACATTTTGTCATTGTTTACATTTGTAGTCATTGTATACTTTTGTAGACTTTGTTTACATTTGTAGTTTTTTACATTTTCAGTCTGTTTATACTATTTAGAATTTTTGTTTACATTAGCAGTCTTTGTTTATATTTGTGGTCATTGCTTACATTGAGCCTTTGCTTACATTTAAAATCTTTGTTTACATTTAGAGTCTTTGTTTATATTTGCAGTCTTTGTTTACATTTCGAGTCTTTGTTTATATTTCGAGTATTTGTTTACGCTTGAAGTCTTTGTTTATATTTAGAGTTTGGTTACATATAGAGTGTTTGTTTACATTTGTAGTCTGTTACATTTGTAGACTTTGTTTACATTTAGATTCTTTGTTTACATTTGTAGTCTCTTTTGACAATCGTACTCTTTGTTTACATTTAGAGTTTGTTCCTGTTTAGAGCATTTTTTTACATTTGTAGTCTTAGAATCTGTTTACATTTTAAGTCTTTGTTTACATTTTGTCATTGTTTACATTTGTATTCATTGTTTATTTTTGTAGACTTTGTTTACATTTGTAGTTTTTTATGTTTTCAGTCTGTTTATACTATTTAGAATTTTTGTTTACATTAGCAGTCTTTGTTTATATTTGTGGTCATTGCTTACATTGAGCCTTTGCTTACA